>VXAC01000484.1:538188-621701 GCA_013399225.1 Rhipidura dahli
AGAAAAAAAAAAAAAAAAAAAGGGGGGCCTGCATAACCCATAGGAAGGAATTGCACTATAAATTTGGGCTCAGTCTCATACTAGATAATTGTGGCCATTACAATTTGATGGTATTCAGAAATATCTGCCTGGAGACAGTGGCAATTTTAATGTCAGAGATTTGAATTACATCTTTTGTCATTTTGTTTTTCTTTTTGAAGGGTGATGTATAGTAACTGAATTATTCTGGTATTAAAGTTTTAAGAATGATGTAGACACAAAAATAGCTCTTTCTCCAGAATATTGTTTTATAAACTGAATTATTTTTAATTATGCATGAAAAAATGTTATTATATTATTCATGAAATTCACTGATACTTATGTTTGCAATCAAAGACTTCTAATAATGTCTACAAAACTTAAAATGAGCTTGTAAACCTCAAATTAGATGCTCTTAGTGTTATTTTATATTGGTTTCTTAAATGACCTGGCTTTCTAGATCATGTCTTCCTAAGAAAATACCAACCCAAAATTTAATGTTGGAAGGCAGTTTTTGTCAATCTTTTCAGATTCATAGTCTATAAAAGGTTTCATCAGTAAAACAGCTGTTGGAAGAAATTCACAAAGCCATGAATATTACAGATGAACAATGTTTTTTCTGAAAATAAGACACTTCTAACATTTGAGCAGGCCAGCTGATACAATAATTGCAAACCAAGTGGACAATTAATGTGAGCATTCTTTTAGATCTGTCACATACACTGGCTTTCAAACAACTCTTTGAAATGCCTTGGTGGCAGCTGTTCCTGCAAGATGCTGGTGACAGGAGTTGGTGCTGGACAGATGGCTATTCCACATCCATGTGCAAGTGCTCGTGTTGGCACATGGGGCCAGTGATACTCCTGTTGGAGATCTTTGGCACATTTACTCTTTAGCTGCAGCAGAGAATTCGATTGCTAATTAGGCACTAACTCAGTCTGACAGTAAAATTACTCAAGATGGAAGATTATCAGAGATTTAATTGGGCTTTGGCTCAGCTCCAGGAGGTTTCCATTGATGTCTGTTTATAGACTCAGAGCAAACTCTGCAATTAATGTAACAGATCCTCCCAGTGCCTGGAGGGGAGCATTTAGCCTTTTACTTCACATGCATGAACCAGAAAACTAAACAAACTATCCAACAGTTTTCATGTTACTCATTTGTAATTTGGAAAACACACTTGAAATAATATCCAACACGATTTTGTCTCTCTTTTCAGTGACAGAATGTACCTATCTTGGGCAGACTTATGCTGACAGGGATGTTTGGAAACCAGAGCCATGCCAAATCTGCGTGTGCGACTCGGGATCTGTTCTCTGCGATGACATCATCTGTGATGATCAGGAGCTGGACTGCCCCAACCCAGAGATTCCTTTTGGAGAGTGCTGTCCAGTTTGTCCACAAACATCAACACCACCTCCAAGAGTAAGTTTATTCTCAGCATTGGTTCTTTGGTGTTGCTGCCTTCTTGATGCATGTCAACCTCAATTCATTTTGGCTTAGATGCTCTTAAATTCTTTTCTTCTCTATACCACTCTCTGAATTTAGGCAAATATTTTGTATGGACAATGCAGCTGAAAAATATTAAGTTTTTCAGCGCATTTTTATGCAGATAATGGGCATGAAAAATAGTAGAAAGGGACAGAGGGCAGCAATTAGCCATTATATTTTTCATTTTTTGGAAAAGCATAGGGATTATGCAAACACCTTATTTTTGACCACATACTCAATCTATATCCATGAAAATAGCACCAACACGGAGTGAAAAAAAAATTAGAGAACTTTCATAGCATACTGTGAGTCTGCGTTTCTTATCAACTCAATTCAACATCATTAGAGAATTAATTTCCTTTTGCAGTCTTATTGCTGACTTAATGTCTTCTAAAGGAAGGGTGATTATACTGTACATAACTAATTTATCATCAGGTTTTTTGTAGACACCAATATTATATAAACCAGTGGCAGCAACTTAACCTCAGGAAAATCAAGAATGAAAGTACATGCCAGGTTGCCTGCCTAAGTGCTTCAGTGAGTGAGACAGCTGTACTGAGCTTTCAGCTTATCTGAACATTTCAACAGTGTTTAAAATTTGTGAGACTGTGTTAAAGTACATAGGTTTCCACAGACACTTTGGTGATCCTTATCTAGAAAATAAGAGAGTGAAAGATGTGTGGAAGAGAGAGACGATGCATTTCTGCAGCTCTACAGCACATCTGTTTAAACATGGAATGTCACACACAAACATGTCACACACAAACATGTCACATACAGATATGTCCCCTGGTCTTATTTGAACCACACCAGTGCAACTCCACTGCTTCAGGGAACACCTGAGCTACTTCACTGAACATTTTGAGAGGTGGAAATGAGCGGTATAGACAATTGGGATAGAGATTTAGGTACACCTCCCTCTCTTGTGTTTAGAGACCCATCAGTTCTGGAGTTCCTGACAATGAAGAGCATGTGGACTACTTCCCCCAGCCTCTCTCTTTGATAAAGGAGTTTGGTCAGCCCACTGGGAGCTGTTCTGATGACATTGGGTGGTGTATAGGGAAATGCCAACTTAAAAGATCCAAGATAGTTTCAGCTGAATATTCTTTGCTGCTGCTAGCCACTGAACACACAAATTGAAAATCCTGGTAGTAATACGTAACTGAATTATTAATTGAATAATAAACAAATTGGAGCAGTAGAGCTGAGATTTTAAAGTGAGCTAATCACACTTCACATGCTGAACTGAGGAGGACACGAGGAAACTGTTACAGCATTCCACTGGGGACTTAGGTCCCCATTGCACTCAATGGCAAAGCTGTACTGACTTCATTAGTGCCATGTTTTTGCCTGCAGAGGAGGTGTCATTCTATGGATGATCCAAGCAAATGGAGATAGACTGACCAAAAACCCTACAGCTTTTAAATATACTGAATAAGAATCAATGGAATTCATGTGATAAAACTGCACTCAAATGTTTAAGTGTTTTGCTCTTATATCTGTGTGCACTTTTCTTGTTTTATTTTGATTCTCTTTTTAAATTTAATTACTTTTGCTTGTTTTTTTTCCTAGACTCCTGGAGTAATCAGCCGAGGCCCCAAAGGAGACCCTGTAAGTGCAACTTGGTTTTTTCTTTCCCCAAGGAAATGAACAAAATCAAGACCCCCTTCTTCTAGTGCTATATATGCCATTCAAGCTGCCAAGATATCCTGCTTTCATTGATGTCTCCACTGCAGTCTGCAGTCTGCAGTGTACAGCAGGACTGTACCATACAGTTATTCTGAAGCAGAACTTTAGCTTCAACAACACTCTCAAAAATTTAAACTGAAAGAACACAGAGTTTAGTCCAAGCTGTATCACATTTGTTAGGTTTTGTCATATTTCTTTACAGAAGGAGCAAAAACATCTGCTGGACTCCACTAGCAGTAATAATTTTAGATTCAGGAACTGAACTGCTAAATATGTCTAATGTGTTTGATTATATATTAGTTGTAATAAGGCTCCAGCAACCAAGTGTTTCCTTGTGGAAATTTTGTCTGTCTTCCCTGAATGTTTGATCATGACCTTGTTTAGGAGGGGTTTCCCACCACAGTCACACAGACTTTGTTAGGAATGGAAAGGTTTGTCCTGCAATGTCCTTGCAGTTGGAGGCAAGTGACAACATCTGTATCTGTTCTGTTTGTGTCTTTGCAGGGTTCTCCTGGAATTCCAGGTAGAAATGGTCCCCCTGGCCCACCAGGACAGCCAGGGAGCCCTGGAGCTCCTGGACCCCCTGGAATCTGCCAGTCGTGTCCCAGTATAAGTGGCGGTGTAAGTCATTATGTTCAGCTTCTACCTTGGTGCTTATAACCCTGCAATGCAATGCTGTAGGCACCTGTCCCTTGCACCTTCCCAGGTGCTTTGCTTTCCGTGGCATCCATCTCATTTGTGCCTTTGGAAAACAGAGCTGGGTGGTAGGTGGGGTCTTGTTGTTTTGGGGGTTTGTCCATAAAATTTCTCTGGAGTGCAATTAAATTTCTGCCTTACCTTACTTTTTAGAACTTTTGGGGCCAGTTCTGTTGAAGGATTTAAGTAACTCAGAAATAATCTGATGAGATTTCCCCATAAACTTAATGGTTAGGGAACTCTCCTAGTTTCCTGTATTTCATCAGTTCATGTTTAATAATGGAACATTCCAATGAGACTAGGCTGAAGCACTGGTCCTCTGCTTGCAGGGAAGTGCCATGCAAGTACTATTTGTCATGATCCCTCTTTATTTCTGGCTCACTGAATGTTGAATTCATTTCTGAAGAGCTGGGCACACTCAGCAAGAGAGCCGATTGTAACTAAAGTTTATTAGCACTGAGCCCCAGGCAGTGCTTTGTTGAGAGGTGACATTGTCATCCATGCAGGCCACCAAGCTGAGATTTACAAGATGGGACTTCTTTAACACAGAGCTGATAAAAATTTTATGTTAAAACAATTGCTACATTTGAATACAGGCCACTGATTATAACTTCCATATACACTTCCCACTCCCAGGTAAGCCAGGAACCGAGGAAAGATGTCTTGTTTTTATTTAGTTCTGAAAGGGATTGCCTGTGCAGGATTGAGCTGTGGATCAGTTAAGTAGTGCCAGTGGGCATCACAGTGATACTGGTTTGGGGCTTGGAGATGCAAACACAGGAGAGGGTAACAGGCTGAATTAGTCTCCCATTCCAACGCTGTATCAAAGATGTGGTGTTGGATCCTGACAGGAGGGTTGGTATCAGGAACACTTCCTACTCAAGCACCTGTGGGCCGCTAATGTATCACTGCACCAATTCGACACCATTTGACTAAGTCTGCTCTTGTGAAATGAGTCATTCATTAGGCACAGGTACAAGAAATCAGGAAAATAATAATAATAGTAAACAGTTCTGTTCTTTAGCGCAACAGAAAATATTTCATCAACTTCCTTGAGTGACAACTAAGTTCAACAGAAAAGAGGCAGACAGAGAAAATGGGGAAAGAAGCTAAGAAGGAGTCAAACAAGAGTAAAAGGAGAGAGAAAGGTAATTTTGTGGTTCAGCTGAGGCCCAGTTGTCAAGAAGAAAAATGGATGTGCCCAGCATAGGGAGCTAATGTTCCCATGGCCTCAGAAGGAAGACATTGGCTGGGCTTCTCTTATGTAAATATACAGCAGCTATATGTCTAGCTAGGACTACTCAGCAGATACAAATAAGTCATTTCCATGCATCTGCCATACCAATGTAAGAAAATACTTGATTTGTAGCAATCACTTTTTTTCTTTTTTTTTTTTTTTTCTCTATTTCTTTTACAGAGTTTTTCTCCACAGTATGACTCCTATGATGTGAAGGCTGGTGGAGTTGGTATCGGGTACCCACAACCCATTGTAAGATGATAAAGCCTTTTTTCTGTCCTATCTCCTTTTTAAAGAACAAATTTTCTGCTTGTAGATTATACCTTGGATGTGTAGGTATCCTGATTTTAATCTAACAATATAAGTTTTCATTTCATTGTTGCCTGCAAGTTGAATGTGATGTAAGGCAGCAGTTTGTTCAGCAATACTGTTCTAGAAAGTAGATACAGATCATCTAGATTTTTTACTTTTTCACTTTCTTTCTTCAGTTTCTTACCTTCCTTTTCCTAATCCCTGTCTGTGATTCACCTTCTTATATTACCTAAACATTTTTCCCTTTCTGCCTCATGTACATTCCTCATTTATCTTCTTGATATTTCTCTACTAGTTGCTTCCCTTCCTTCCAACAATTTTTACATCTTCCACTGCCTTTAATTTTCCTTTACTCACTCAGTATCATTTGTCTTCACTCAGTATGATACTCCATACTTGCTAACTTTTCCACAATTCAAACTTAACAGATAACAATTGAGTAAATCCTTCTTATAAACTTTATTCATTCCAAAGCTAAAAATATTTTCACTTTTTCTTTTTACAATTACAATTTTTTTATCCACAGCTGCTCAGACTGTGTGTACTAAGGATGCTGTAGGATCTCCCTGCCAGACCTGGTCCAATGTTTTCAGGTTTTTAAGAGAGAAAAAGCCTCAAAGAGTTATACCTGGGCTATCTGCTTCATGTATAAAATAAATCTGAATGTTGCACCTCATGATTTTCCTTTTAGGCACTGGCATTTAGAGATACTCAACATGAAGTGTTCTTGATTCAAGCAATCTGCTACATAGAGGATGTGGTGAATTGCTGTTACTGGAAATTGGCTGTGCATCATTAAGCATAATCATTATTTTCAGCCCAATTCTGCATAACACGGTTTGGGTATCACATGTTATAGCACATCAAGGCAGTTCTAAGCAAATATGTTATTTCTCAGGGCTCCATCAGATCATCTTGTGAACTAAGGTTTACTAATCACAACAACTGTTTTTCCTGAAATATAGTCATTATTTTCTTTATTTTAATATGTTTTATTTCTACCTCCTTCATTTGCTAATATGATCATCCATGTATTGGTCTTCTTCAACCATCCACTTTTGTCTTTGTTTATTCATTTGTTCATATTCACTCCTCACAGCTTTCACCCACAGCTATCATACCATCTGCATTCTGTTACATGGTGTCTTAACAGAGGATATGTTGAACCAGGCAGGTAACCAAGACCTTCAGTTAACAACCATGGCTCCTCCTCTCTATTTTGGCTTTTTCCCTGGAAGTGGTTAGTGATTTCTTGTGCTCTGACTCCTGGACTTGGGTTAAAGAACCCCAGCAAACTACTTTACTGGGCACCCTAGAATATCTTCAGGGTTGTCTGTGTATTTTCAGGTCTTTTACATTGCATCATAAGGTCTTTTATATTGCATCATGCTGTACATGACCACAAAGTACCAGCAGTTACCGGCAGATGTGACTGAAATCACTAGAGCTAAATAATAGACTGATTTCTTTATTTTTTTATGCATTTATAAATTTTCAACTTAAATACTCCTAATGAATAAATAGCCAAACTGAAATAATTTGCAATATTAACAAAACAAAAAAATACATCACCAATATTTGTCCTTGTGTGGTTACCATGCCTGGTATTTCCTCACTCACACATCTCTCCATTGCTCTTCTTCCCATGGCTTTATATCACTTGTAGACTGATTTTGTGCTTTACATCACAGTTCCTCTTCACTTGCCCATGTAACCTCCACATATTGTCTTTGTCTCTTTCCACCAGTGCACATTCTCTAACGGAAGGATGCTTATCTGTTCACAGTCTGGAGATGCTGGCAGCAAGCACACCCCTAACTATCAGTTTATCTCCTCAGTGTGTAACTTGAAAAAAATTCTATCTCATTTCTTTATAGCCATATGTCTAATTGATTGATTGCTATTGATGAGTTGATGGCTTAATCCTGGTTGAATCTGGAGTTACTTTATACCAAATAAGTATAACAATTAACAGGGACTGTTCATTTTATTCACACATCAATGGCAACCACATTTTTATTTCCCATCGATACCTGTACTTCTTGTCCTAGAAAATAGCAAATACTAAAATGGCTAACTTATTTTAGACAAAAGACAACTGTGAACTAATATTATTTATTTTTGTAGTGTAGTACTGTACTGTCGTGCATATGCCAGAAGAGTACAGCAATACTGTTAATCTTGTATTATGGAATTTAGGCTCATTTAACACCTGTAAACGTTACCTGTTCTGACACAATATGACAACATCCCATGAAACACACTATGTGCAATATTAACTATGGAATATTCTGCCAGTACTGCAGCACACAGTGATCCTCATGTCATTCATACTTGTGATTCTTTTGGCTGTATGAAACACGTGAAGAGTTTAATTTAACAAAACCTTTTTTTAAAGAACCCCCTCTAGCTGCAGTAGACCACTGTGCTAACTTTAAAATGTTTTCTGGTTTGCAGTATCAAATGCTTTTGTGGTTGTTGCTACAGGGAGTAGAAGTACTGAGGTTTTGGTTAGTCCAGAGGTCATTTCTTTCTTATGGCTTAGTACTGTTAAAGTTCAGAAAAGATTTCACTGGTGAAAATTATTGCCTTACTAACAACAAAAGTATGACCTTAATTCAGTATATCTCTAGGTCATGAGAAGTCTCTAGTGTTGGGCTGATTAAGCTCAGTTACACGGTGGAGATGCTGATGCTCATTTGCTCTGTTACAAATTCAGATCCAGTTTCTATTCTTCCCCTTCAGGCAGCAGAAGAGCTGAGCTCAGTGTCCCTCTGGGGTCTAGAGAAGGGAAGTAGTGACTCAAAAAGGAAAAGTTGCAGCTCTGAAAATACCTTGGGAGGATGTTAGCCAAGCCTGCAAGGAGCAGCCCAGTGAAGCCTTTTCTGAAGGGACACCTAGACAATGTACTTCTTCAGCACTGTGTGTATACACTGCTCCTTCCTTTTTACTGTGGCAAATTCAGGTCCCCAAGGATTTTTCTCTGTACTAATTATGTAAAAGTTTGTTTCACAGTTGTTGATGACTATAGCACCTCTATTAAGCTTTATAGCTATATTACTTTAATATAACTACTATTTTTTAATCTACACTGCAGAGTGGCTTTCCAGGACCCCCTGGCCCCAGTGGCCCCCCTGGCCCACCTGGTCATGCAGGTCCCCCTGTAAGTAATATTAATCTTCTTGTAACCATCTTGTTATTCTTTTATATGAACTCCTTCTTTTCTCTGTCATAAATATGAAGTACCTTTTCGTCTGATAAATTTGGATACTATGCTGAAGAGTTTTATGCAGAAATGTAATCTTGGGCTGTATCATCAGCAAGACTTGAGAGCTGAGGGCAATATACTGTGCTGGCTTAAATCTTTGTGTACCCCTTGATATCTCTGCAAGTCCATGGGGTGTCAGCCAACATTATTTTAACCCATGCCACTGTCTGCCATCCTGTTAACATTCCCAAATGTTTATCCATACAAAAATGTAACAGGAGGTAAAGGGAAGTGGAAGATATACTTTCAGTGAACAACACAAAGGGTCTGCATTTTTCAATATCCATCTCCTTATAGAGGAGCAGTTTCTGTTTTCATGGAGGCATGTTCTGCTTGGTTCTCGTAATTTCACCTTCAGTCATTGTTGACTGATCTGACTACAATTTTCCTTACAATTATGAGATTATAAAATATAATAACACTATGAAATGATGCATGTAGTTGTTCACATCTTAACCGAGTTTTTTGCTGCATTTTAGGGCTCTGCTGGATACCAAGGATCCCCTGGAGAACCAGGACAACCTGGCCCTCCTGTACGTACCCATTCAGTATCGCTGTGTATGTTAAAGTCATGATCTTAAAAGCATGAATCTGTGTCACCCCTGGAGTGGATGGAAATTTTACAGTTCATCCTAGTTGTGTACTATGATGCATGTCAAATGTGCAAGTATTTTATGATGTCTAATGCAATTTTAATTTGGAAGAGACTTAATATTTGTTATTATTGTAGTTAATATTTGTTATTTTTCTACAGGGACCTCCAGGCCCTGTTGGAATGATAGGCCCAGTTGGTCCACCAGGAAAAGATGTAAGTTCACTATTAGTCATCCATGTATTAATAAATAGGAAGAAAAAAAGTTCAATAAATTTCAAGACAACAGAGCACATTGATATTAATGCATTTGAGAACTTTTAGAGAGAACAACTCCCTGTTTCTCCATTTGACAACATGACTTTAAGAAAATAAATTTGTCTTACATTAGATCTGATTGTCCATTCCATGAAAGGTTTGATTTTAGCAGGCAATTTGATTGACACCAAAAAAAAACCCCGAAATAAAACCCCAAAACCAATATAAGCATAAACATGCTATTTATTTGGTCCAAAATAAATTAGCAGTTATAATTAGGCAGTAGTGGTAGTTTTCTGTTTGCTTTAAATCTTACTATGGGACTTACAGCCAGTAACACCGTTGTCTGTGTCCCAGCAAACAGGTGTAGTACCAGGCAGGGCAAACATCTACAGCTTGTGTCCATTTTGAGTGTTTTACTAAGAAAAATAAGTTTTCTTGGACCATCTCTTGCTAAAGGTTGTCTTCAAGTAACTTAGAAATTAACTGGAATCTTGTTAAGAGCTGAGTTTATAAATTCTGGCAGTTGTTTTCCAGAAGACAGTCACAGAGTGAGCTGTCACCCTGATAGGATTTCCTCACTGCCTTTGGTGGGAGTTTCACCTGCTTCCTCCAACTCACCTTGATCTACCACAACTGGTGCTTTGACAGTAAGTGAAGCAATAGCAAGACACTAAAAAAAAACCTATTTTCTTTCAATAGGGAGAACCAGGAAGACCAGGCAGGAATGGAGATCGTGGACTCCCTGGATTACCGGTATGGAAAAGCCCCCAGTAACAAAGGTCTTCTTATCAAACATTTTGTTTGCCCATTTCAAGAACATGACACACAGTGAATATTGGCTTGTGCCCTTCATACAATAAGTACATGATTTATTAATCTTTGTATGTTTATGTGCTTAGGGTCACAAAGGACACCCTGGAATGCCTGGGATGCCTGGGATGAAAGGTCAACGAGTAAGTATTGAGTATATTGAGTATAGCAGAGTCTGTTACTCTCCTTGAGTTATGGTGTTGCACAGTTGTGATCTCTCTGTCATCCTTTCCAAGACTGAATCATAGCATTAAAGTTAATTTCTGCACAACATAATCTGAACTTCCATAACAAAGACTTACGTTTTTTCTGGTTACCTCAATTGTAGGGCTCCATCCTAATGCCAAAAAGGGCTCCAGCAGCCAATAGCACTCATTATCGAAAATACGCACCTTTAGGGGTTTAATATTTTGCCAAGGGGAATCAAGTTTTCCAGAATGCAGGAGGAATACAATTCATGGATATGGTTTTACTTTCCCACAGGGTTTTGATGGAAAAGATGGTGCCAAAGGTGACAGTGGTGCTCCTGGTCCAAAGGTAAGAATCTAGAGCGTCGTCTTTCTAGTAAGTAGAGGAATGACCCCCATTATTTGTTGTGTAGCTGTGCTTTGCATCTTTAAACAACTATAAAAATACAATAAGCATTCAAGAAACCCATTTAATATCTCCATGAAAAATAAGAATCATTCCAAAGGAGTTAGACATTCTGAACCATTTCATGTCCCAGTTTTCCAGCTGCAACAAACACCAGATACCAAAATGAAAGGACATGTCTCGGTCATCTGACTTTCTTGCATAGTATTTTAAAAGCCGAGTCTTTCTGATTTTTATTTCCTGTTTAATTTTTGACTTGACACTTGTTTAGACTTCTCAGAACTCAGTTCATGCTGGGGACACCCAGCACCACCAGAAAGTAACAACAAATTGGGCTTTTTTCTGTGTCTCTTCCCCTTGAATAAACCAAAAATTGTTCTCACCAAAGTTCATTTTGTTTTCTTTCCATAACAGGGTGAAACTGGTCTTCCTGGAGTGAATGGAGCACCGGGCCAACCGGTAAATATGTGCATCCTGTAGTGTTTAAATGTTAACTGAGTTGTTCCTCATCTTTTAACTTTAATTACTCTACCATATGCAGTGAACAACAGTGAGTTGTGCAAATAAGAGCAATGTCTCTTTGCTCAGCCTTCTTATTTTAGAAGCCATTTAACAGATTCGTTTTTATATGTTTTCTAGGGACCAAGAGGTCCAGCTGGAGAAAGAGGAAGACCTGGAAATCCCGGTGGCCCTGTAAGTAATTGCAGATGTTCTTCTTATCCAGAGGCAGCCTATATTTGGATTCAGTACGTTTAGATTTCCCTACTTAAAGCTGTCTTAATGCAAAGGAGTAAAAAACTATGTAGCATCTGTAAAAATTTCACATGAAAACTTTTCAGTCCCCAGAAAAGATGTAACTCTTCTAACCCACAACACGTTACCATCTTATTTCCTGGTTTGCTTCTTAAAATGAATATCTTGCACACTAAGGAGGAGTTCAGTGTTTCAACATAAGCTCAGGTTTGGCCAAGAGAAGCAGAGAAGAGGAGTGGAAGCAAAGAGTGGCAGGAGAAGGCAAAGAAAGGGAAAAAATGCAATCTCAGAAGTAACTTGCAGGAAAAAGATAAAATTCCTCTTTGACTGAGATTTGGGGGTACATCCCTTGCTCTGAAGGAATTCTTAGTTCACAACATTCAACACAACCAACAAAGCAGTTTAACAGCCAGCACCTTGTTTGTGCAGACATTGCATAACCTGAGCAAAGGATCTGGTCTAATATGACTGCAAGACAGTCATCAGTGTTCATCAGGTTTTTGGAGTGAAATTTAGTCTTTTATGTGAATCAGAAGTAACTGTTACTTTGAAATATACATCTATTGTAATCTTACACATTCACACAATGATTTGTAGCTGTCATTTCCTTAAGAAAAGTAATGAGAATGTATTTTTATATTTTCCTGTCTCAGTGCAAGTCATGTAAAGTGTTGGATATTCCTTTACGAAGTATTTAGTTAATTATTACTTAAAATTTCTCAGTTAAGGAATCCTTGGGTCTTTGTCAGCTAGGTGGGGATGCACAGACACAAGAATATGGTCTCTGAGTCAGGGACTTGAAAGGATGTGGGCTGTGTGTGGGGTTGTGCTCTGTACCCAACACCTCTCTTCTTTCTGTAGGGGGCCCACGGCAAAGACGGATCTCCAGGAGCAGCAGGCCCACCTGTAAGACAACTTTATTTAAGTATTTGTGCTACTTTAGTCTAGTTACTTCTAGCTGATGTTCTGCAGTGCCAGCAAACCTGAAATTGGGGTGCACTTGTTCAAGGATGAGCATTTTATTTAATTGTATTTCATAATTGTGTTAGTTAAAATACTTAAAGGACACAGTGCGATAGGTGAGCTTTAACACTCCAAATCAGGAAATGCAAAAATCCAAACCCAGATTATTCTCAGAGAACATATAGATGGATGGAATTGCTGTACTCCATGAAGATCAAATTTTGAATGATCTTTTCAAATATATTATTTAGCTGTCTGGAGTGGGCAAACATTTTTCTTTCTCATCTGCCTAGAAATCTGAGCATGTTCTCTTGTGTGTGTAACAGCTGTATTGGCTTTCTTTTCTCATTCCTTTTTTATAATCAGAACAAATTTTGAACATTTTTTTATAACTTAATCTCCTTAATGATAGATTTCATGTTTTTAAATTTAAAACACAGGAATTCAGCTGAACATGTAAAAGTCAGGGTAACTAAGATGTAGGTGTGATATTTTAGGACTAGCCAAATTTCATCTTTTACAGCATGATTTATATTTGCTATTTTGCCAGGTGTTTCCTTACTCAGAGAAAAATCCCATAATCAGACTCTCTTTTTTAACTTAAGATTAATTCCATATGCCTTTTACCTTTCGCATTAATGGTATTTCTTTCACTTTTAAGGGTCCCCCAGGTCCCCCTGGAACTGCAGGATTTCCAGGCTCTCCAGGTTTTAAGGTATTCAACTAAAGATGCATGACTACATGGGATTTGGTCCTTTTTCTACTTACACAACTTATGTCACTGTACATCATTATTTTATGAGTCCTCCTTTTCCTGGCTGCAGTTTGCAAGCCTAGAACAGATATTCTGCCACATGCAGCACGAGACAAACCCAATCCTCATTATCTTCATGAATGCCCCCAGCTGAACACCACTAAGTGGTGGATCCCCCGTGCTCTGTGTTGTGCTGTGGGAGGGACTGGGGTGAAGGTCCCACAGCTTCAGGAGCTGTACACCATATACTGCCTAGAGCACCCTGTGTGCCTCAGCTCATCTGGCTCTTGCACCCAGGTGATGATGCTGGAAGCCTTCTTCCCAAATCACAAAAACATGCCACAGTAGAAGAAGAAACCATTAGTTTAATGCTGATTGCCCTAGAGATGATGAAAAATGCCTTCATTTTCTCCTTTTACTGTTTTTTCCATAGGGTGAAGCTGGTCCTCCTGGTCCTGCTGGTGCTAGTGGTAGTCCTGGAGAGAGAGGAGAACCTGGTCCTCAGGGTCATGCTGGCCCACCTGGGCCCCAGGTACATCAATAACACATGGAGCCAGAGAGATGCTGTGTCACCTGCTCTTCACAGAGCCCTAGGTGTCCTTTGTTCTGGTCCTGCATTAGCAGCATTGGTTACTCATACATTTATTTTTCCAGGGCCCTCCTGGAAGAGCTGGAAGCCCTGGCAACAAGGGTGAAATGGTGGGTACTTTTCATATCACTGCCATGGCTGCACTGTGTTGGTGAGGATCACAGTTTGGACTGGGTAGAGTCCATCAATGCCATTCTCTCTTCATCTCTGTCTGTTGTTCTCCCTCTGCAGGGACCTTCTGGTATTCCTGGTGCTCCTGGTCTGCCAGGAGGCCGTGGTCTTCCTGGTCCTCCAGGTGCAAGTGGAAACCCTGGGGCAAAAGGCAGTCCGGTGAGTTACTAATGGTATTTACACTGGTGGTTCAAACAAATATGGTGGAAGTAAGCCTGGTACTGTTAAAAAAACCCATTGATCTTCTCCTTTTCCCTTGAAATGGCCTAATAACTTATTTTATAATGAAAATAGGCAGTTATTTTCATAAATATATAACATTTCTTTAACAATTGCTACATAAAAAGATTACACAAAATATCGTAATAATACCTATTTGCTTTCCTAAATTATCCATCAATTCAAATACAACAAAGGTACAGCTTGTGTAAATTGGCCACATCAGACAAAATCTGTTGTTTTACAATCCTAGTTTCACCTGTTTAAACTCCCAAGGGTTGAGTCCACAATCCACTACACCCCGTGAGTTGTACCTGCTCTTATACTGACACTTTTACCCCAGCAGGTCCTTTTCTTACGGCCTGACACCACATGTAGGTCTTTGTCAGAGAAAATATTCACTTTAAACAAATGACTCAACAATGTCTGAAATAGCTCAGGAACAGACATAAAATTTTACTCAATGGTGTTTAAGATTGTATCACTTCTTTCCTTTACTGGATTTTTAAGGAGTTGCATGACTTCCAGGTTCAGCCAGTGCACACTAATTTCTTTGCAGAATGTTAAATAATAAAAAGGAGTCAATAACTTGAAATATCATGTCTACTCCCTAGTATTTCAGTACATCTAGTAGTTCTAGAATGATACCCAGCTGCAACCCATGATTTTTAATGGGATTTTCTCCGTTTTTAGGGAGACCCTGGTAAGGATGGTGCAAAAGGAGATCCAGGTCCAAAAGGCGAGCGTGTAAGTGATTTCAAAATGTGTCCAGAGACTTCTTTCAAGGAAGTCCGAACCCTGAATCATTCCCCACACAAAATCTGTTTGATTTTTTGGAGACCTCTAACTGATGGCCTTGGTTTTTGTTGGTGCCAGGGTGAAAATGGCACCCCAGGTGCTCCTGGACCTCCTGGTGAGGAAGGAAAAAGAGGTGCAAATGGTGAACCCGGGCAGAACGGAGTACCTGGTACCCCTGGAGAGCGGGTGAGCTGTGGTACATGACCTTTTGAGCTAAGACAGAGACAGCAATTTCTGAAGTTCAGAACAGGAGAAATTTGGCTCCATATCTCTTCTCAGCAAATTCCATATGTAAAACTGGGTTACAAAACTGGGGAGAATTCTTATCTAGTTTCTCCTCTGAATTGCAGCGCTTGGATCTATCTCGGTTGGAAATAAATTAATTTCTTTCAGTTTTTGATACAGGAGAAGCAGTGTTCTTATGTGCTGAAAAGCAATCATAAGCTCAGAGAGCTACAAGGGGGAATAAATAATAAAAATTTCAAACTTACTTCTCAGTAATAAAAAATAAACAATCAAATTTCCGCTCTGGAAAGTGAAATTAATGCAAATTTTTCTCCCTTCAAGGTATGTCTTTATGTCAACATCTCTATTGCTAATACATCTTAAATATCAATAACAGCAATATTGTCAGGATGTCTTCTATGTTACAATATCAATACTGCAAACAGGTTTTTTGGCTACTATGTTAAATAGTTTTCCAAAAATGTAATAATTCTCACAGAGGAACCCACGAATTGTTTTATTCAACAAAATAAATAGCAACAACATAACAAATTTTAGATTTATGTTCCCATCAGAAGCAGAGGAAATTGTGCTGACCTATTTGTAAGTCCTAACTTAATAATTGATTGCAGTATTTGCTGAAGCTATGAGAAAACCAAAGATGCACAATGAACTGATTAATCATACTAAACATAAAAATGGGGTTGCAAAATGAAATTTATCATTCAAATTTCTTGTAAGCAATTAAGATAGTAGCAAATATAAGTATTAAAACAATGCAATAGAGCTCTTTTCAGTATTGAATTGGAGGAAAAGAATTATTTAATACTGAATGTGATGTTTTATGTTTTTATATTACTTTAGAAAATTCATAAATAATGATTCAGGACTAGCTAAAATTAAAGGAAGATAGGCTATAATTTCAGCAGGAGCATTATAACCAAAGAGAAAATATTCTGTAGTCTTTCTTACTACAGTGAAATGCCCCTTCCATCTCTTTTTTTCCCATTAATTTTCATACTGATATGTCTTATGGTAAATTGTTGAGGAGAAAAAGCCAGTTGCCATTACCTGCATTATATTGCCTATAATCCATAGTTTGTTCTTTTATCTGGCAGGGCTCCCCTGGTTTCCGTGGCCTACCCGGTAGCAATGGACTTCCAGGTGAAAAGGTATAAATCTTCCTCCAGAAACCTCCTCCAGACTCTTGGAGAATTCATATGAATTTGGGTGGACAATTTGAGACTCAGTGTGATGCTGATTCCCTTGCTGTGAATCTCCACATCTCTTTCCAGGGTCCTGCAGGTGAGCGTGGCAGCCCAGGTCCCCCTGGCCCCAGCGGACCTGCAGGAGAGCGTGGGCAAGACGGAGGCCCAGGTCTTCCGGGAATGAGAGTAAGACAGGCTGTCTCCAAGAAAATGAGATAAACTCTGTTAGAGATGACTCATCTGAGCTGATACGATAGAGGAATCCAACTGGAAATCCTTTCTATGATTTCCTTTAGGTAGAAGAAGCATCCGTTCGTGGTGGGACAGGTCACTGTGCAAACACAGGACACTGCCACCATGGAGTGGGGAGGCTTTGGGGAGGCTCCCAGAGCATGCCAAGCCCTGCCAGGAGAAATGCTTTTAACAGGATTAGCATTGGATGATTTTCTGCATTAGCTCTCCACATTTCAGCAAATTCTAACATTAGTTATTCAGGGGGTTTATTTAAATATATTTATCTTTCAATTATTACATAAACAGTCTTAAATGTTTAAATAATTAAATTAGACATTACTTTAAGTATTTCAATATACTTAAGTATTATATTTTTTGCTTATTTGCAATTAAAGCAAATAAGCTGTTGGTTAGTTTTTTACAGTACATATCAGTAAGATTTCAGAAATGGCCTGTTGTGTAATACTGACAGAGTGTAACAACGGCCAAGTGTACATGGAACAACATTCTGGGAGCTGTACAAGGAATTAGCAACTCCTAACAACAAATATATTGACACTCAAAAGCCCAGCTGCAGGCTTCTGGGAGCTAATCAAGATTTTATTGGCAGTGAAAATGAATTCTTTAAAATACAACAAAAATAATATTTAGAAATTTAAACAAGTTAATGAAAAAGTGGTATACATTGTGTTGCTTTCAGGTAGAGATACATAGTCAGAATTGTTTCATTCCTTTTTTTTTTCTGTCTAAAATTAGTTTTCTTCCCACATAATGAAAGAACTAAATTTTTGTGCTAGTTGATTAATGTCTGGTGTCTTGTTCATATACAACTCTCAGAAAAAGCAATAAAACCATAATGACAGAATTTGTTTGCTTTCTCCAATTTTCCCCCTTCGTGGGATGAGGGAAATGGGAAAACTTTTAATCTTTTTTAAAGAAGATGAAATCAAGCAAGTAGTTTTTTTATGTTTATGTTTATGNTTTTCTTCAATTGCAGGGATTGCCTGGAATTCCAGGAAGCCCTGGCAGTGATGGGAAACCTGGCCCTCCCGTATGTATATTGTGCAAATATTTTATCCTAGTGCCCCAACCGTACCCTCATCCCAGAGTATCCACATGACAGGTTGTTATCACAGCCAGATTAATCATCTCCTCTCTGTTGGCTTTAACTACCAGAACACTGTTTGTGCTGTATCATTGTACCACAGCCTGCAAACCCTGCACTTTCATACTGTGTAAATGCAGAGTACATGGGACACAAGTTGCAGTACAAAACACATAATGAGTTTGGAGCAGTGTCTCACCCTCACTCACTGTTTAATGAGCCATGGGTATTGCTTGATTTCACCTCACAGATGCCATGTCTGCCTTTCTTATTTGCTTATCCCAGGGTAGTCAGGGTGAATCTGGACGCTCTGGCCCCCCTGGCCCTCCAGGTCCACGTGGCCAGCCAGGTGTGATGGGTTTCCCTGGTCCTAAGGGCAATGAGGTGAGTGGGATTTCTCCTGTTCTGTGCTGATCCCTTATGAGTCAAATGTTAAACTAAATTGCTCCATAGTGGGGCTATCTTATGCTGCTGCTTTAGACTGTTGTCCACTGACCAGAAACAAGTGTGATCAAATGTGACCTTTCTTTTTTGTAAGGGTGCACCAGGCAAGAATGGAGAAAGAGGCCCCGGTGGACCACCTGGCACACCTGTAAGTTTTGCTAACATTTTGTTTAATAATGACACAATATTAGTAATAACTTGATGAGTCTTACAAAAATGGAATCACTCTGTAACCATAGCCTAATTTTGTGTTTCAATAGGGTCCTGCTGGGAAGAATGGTGATGTTGGCCTTCCAGGTCCTCCAGGACCTACTGTAAGTGTGTTGGGCCCATTCAAGTCAATGATCAGGGGGTCTGACATCTACGGATAGACACTGAGAATTTAAGGGAAGGAAAATATTTCTAATGATGTGAAAAGATCCCCTTTTATGAAGAAAAATAAAAGAGCTCTTCTTTGCCATTATTTTAATGAATATTCAAAACTTTGGTGGGAGAAACTTGACTCAGGTATGCCTGGTGTAGATTGAAATTAAAAGTAAATTTAGAGCTCTTCTTCTTTTCAGACAGAAGTGTGTTGTTGCTCCCTTTAATGTTTATGTCATTTCAATTTCCTGTCAAGTTAAAATGTGTCTGCTAAATCACATCTAAGAGTTGGAGTGAAAAGAGCAAATACCAGAACACCAAAATATATTAGGATTTGAGATTGTGCAATGCTGTCATCGGGTTGCGATAAGGAGGCATAGATTAGGGGTGGTGTGGAGGTGTTTATATGTTGAAGTGTTTTCAGGCAAGTTCATGCATTTTCTTCCTCATTTGTTTGTTTTTAGGGTGCTTCTGGGGAGAGAGGAGAACCAGGACCAGCAGGCCCACCTGGCCTCCAGGTGCTGTGTTTATTGTTTTCTGATTCTTTTTAACAGACTAACACACCCACACAGAATTAAAAAAAAAAAAAAAAAGGCATCTGAACATTTACATTGGAGTGCATGTCATAGAATAGAATAGAACAGATCAACCACTTGGCAGAATCTACTGCATCACAGATCATTGCAAACCAGGTGGTTAGCTGAGACGGTGTCACCTGAACCCCTTAGCTATCGAATTGACATCTCCTTCTTTCTGAAGGATTGGAATGAGTTGGCCACACATCTTTGTGTCAAAACCAAAACTCTGAAGATGCAAAATGCATAATTTATCTGTGTAACATGGATAATACTGTTCCTTCATACAGGGATTGCCTGGTGGACCAGGACCAGCTGGAGAGAATGGAAAGCCTGGTGAACCAGTAAGTAGCAATTCTCTTTTTTTTTTTTTAAGTAACAAAAAGTTAATGAGGGGTTCTTCATAAATTGTATTTTCAAATTCAGGCAGCTCTCAGCTCTCTTCACAGTAGCAAAGCCTGGTTTTGGGAAAAATAGGGGAGAGAAACAGGATGCCAGCTACAATGAAGATTTACTAAGTTCATGGATTACTCACATTTATTTTTTCATAACCAGGGGCCAAAAGGTGATATTGGAGGACCCGGATTCCCAGGCCCTAAGGTAAATAATAAAGCAACTGTTTTGTAAAGACATGAATGAATTAACAAAGTATGAGCCTGAAAACAAATAACACATATTTTATCACAGGGTGAAAATGGTATCCCAGGAGAACGTGGTGCACAAGGTCCTCCAGGACCTCCGGGAACAAGAGGTGGACCAGGTCCTGCTGGCACAGAAGGTGCCAAGGTACCCAGAGACTCTCTTCCTTTTCTGCTATTCTGCATACCATTTGGGTTAATTTTGGTTTTTGTAACTATTTTTTGTCACTCCTTAGGGTCCTCCTGGCCCACCTGGTCCCCCTGGAGGCACAGGACTGCCAGGCTTGCAGGGAATGCCAGGAGAAAGAGGAGCTTCTGGAAGCCCTGGACCAAAAGGGGAGAGGGTAATGCATACACACTTTTGATTTTATGCTAATTTAATGTTAGCTTCCCACAAGGCACTGGGCTTGTCCATGTCTTCACTTTCTGATTCCAGAGGTGCAGATTTTGTAGCAATGGGATGTGGGTCCTAGATGTTGAAAAATATGGGATTTTTTCCTCAGTTTAATTCATGCTAGATATCTTGCTGCACTGGATCTCTTGGGGGATGGGTACTTCAAAACAGTTCTAATTAATCTATTGAAAGATGAGAATAGTTCATACAATGGGCAGATAATTTGGCCTGGGCTTCATTTTGAATCAATTTGGGGTTTTTTTCCCATGTAGTATCTGATGCTGAATACTGGGCAGAATATCATCCCCAGTTTCAATAAGGAAATCTGGTTATTAAGAGGCCCTCAGTGTGAGATCCTTCCCCCCATTTAGGTTCATCTCATGCTTCCTTTTTGCTCATGCTTTTTATGTCTTAAACTTCCTAGGGAGAACCTGGTGGCAAAGGTGCTGATGGCCTTCCTGGTGCAAGAGGAGAGAGAGTGAGTATTTAAACATCCAACATTTCATCCATTAGCTTTACACAGCCTGCACTTAAAACATGAGTAACTTCACAGTGAATAAATACTATCTAGGACACGTAAAGTAGTAATCTCATAGTGGTTCATTCCAGCAGTGCAAAACTGGGTTTGTAAACTAAATTAGACCTTATACGAGTTTTTGTGATTTCTTCTCCTTGGGTAAACATAATGGATTTTTTTTTTTCAGAAAGATTGCAGTTGATCGGGACAATGTTTTGAGGGAAAGCAATCATATGAAAGTAGAGAAAATCTACCTGACTAATGTTATAATGAACCACAAAAAGTCATTGATAGTAAATATTCTCATACAGCACACTCCTACAGGTTACTACATATGATATATTTATACATCCATATAGCAAATACACATAAAATAGACACTTGAAATACGTACATCTATCAAATCAGTACCTGCAGGCAGTATATACTTCAAAGTAATGAGGGATGACAAATAGACAAATGCAGCTTGGCTGAGTTGGAAGAAATATAAAAAATTTATTTCAGACCATAAGGTGCACATTAAATTTTCAAGAAAGAAATAAGTCAGGGTTCTAGTCAGGAGATGCTGAATACATGCTGAAGAAATGTGGGTCAATTATCTATCTGAAAATTAGGGCAACAGGTCATTGTGAACCATTGAAAGAGATCTATTATCTTCAGGTAGTTTTTGATTAGGTTTGGATGGTGAGGGAATAAAAGAATCACTCAGTTGGAGAGCTCTCACACTGCAAAATGGTGTGATTTCAGAGCATCACTACAAAACATGGTGTGCAAATGCACTTTGGCACAGTAGACTTGCTGTATTTAAATATCTTTGGCAATCTGTTCACACTAAACATAAACACTATTGATCAATACAGAAGAGTTAACATTGTCATATTTTGATGCAAAATATATAATTTTCTAATTATCCAACTGTTTAGGGCAATGTAGGTCCCATCGGTCCTCCTGGTCCTGCCGGCCCACCTGGAGATAAGGTAAAGCATCCTCATAATGTACTGTAAGGGGTGCCAGGGCTGGCTGTCCCATGGGAAGCAGACAAACACCCCATGACCATCCTTGTTCCTTGCAGGGAGAGACTGGCCCAGCAGGTGCCCCTGGTCCAATGGGTTCCCGTGGAGGTCCTGTAAGTGACAGAAATTTTCTTCCTGCACAAGTTTACCATGGCTTCTCTTGCCTATAGACATCAGTGCTGCACCAACCCTATCAGGAAAACGTGGCTTGAGTTGTAAATTGAGCACATTCAGCTCCTGTTGACTCTTGGGATTTATAAGTACTAAACTCTTCAGAAAATTGGGGCTTTTAGCACTGCAGAGGGGTCAGAGGGCTGCAGTGACAGGGCAGGGAAAGAGTGTGAGCAATAGTCGTGTCCATCTTGATTTAAGTTAAGTAAACTTTAAAGTATTCTTTCTTGTATTTATTTATTTTGTATTGAACACATTGGAATCTCAGTTGGATCTAGGGAACACCATGGTTTGTGCTCAGGAATTATACAGGTGTACCTTAGTTAAGTTTATCATATTTTAGATAATTATCAGATAATTCCTGAACAGTTGTGTTTAGCACTTGAGTTGTTTCAGATCAGAAGTTTGGGTTTTTTTCCTCCAAAGGCTGCACCAGCAGCATCAATAGGAGTATTGTCTAACTTTTAAAGTGAAGTTTATCTTTCTAACGTCTTCCATTGCTAACATGTGGTTTTCCACAGGGTGAACGAGGAGAACAAGGTCTTCCTGGGCCTGCTGGCTTCCCTGGAGCCCCAGTAAGTGTCTACAGTACTCTTTCTGTACTCAGGCACACATAGGGCACCATGGCTTTGTCCTTCCCCTCCTGCACTAGGTGGGCCAGTAGAGTTGAACTGCATTCACATTTAATTTAGTATTTAAATTCCCTTCAGAAGCATACCTGGATAGTGTTCCTCATCCCTATATCATCTGCTTTTTTGAGTGGTAATATAACAATATAATTTTTCTACAGGGCCAAAATGGGGAACCTGGTGGGAAAGGAGAAAGAGGCCCCCCTGGTCTAAGAGGAGAAGCTGGACCCCCTGGAGCAGCAGGCCCACAAGGCGGCCCTGGAGCCCCAGTAAGTGTTTGCTGTTCCTTGCTGCTACAGAGAGGCTTCTTCAGCCTCCCTCAGCCTCAAGGTGCTGGGCCAAGTGCAAGGAGATCAACTGCCTGAAACTTATTGACACCTCCTATAATTTTAATCTTTATCAAATCATTTGCTTTATCTTCTTCCTTCTATGTAGGGTCCACCTGGTCCCCAAGGAATAAAAGGAGACCGTGGATCTCCTGGTGGCCCTGTGAGTACCTTTTCAACTTAGTCACTGCGAAATGCCTCTATTTATTACAAAAAATGTGATGTAAATCAAAAATAAGAACTTCAATGACTTTATTAGTGGCAGTTCAAGAATAATTAAAGGGTTCTAGAAGAAGTAATTAAAGTTGAAGTGTTTTGTTATCTAATTGCTTTTAATATAAGTAAGGTGCCAAAATAGCTTTTGGCACAATGACCCAAAGCTCTAAAATGGTTTATCTTAACAGTTTCTGTATTTAGTTGCCATCTTTGCCGTTAACTCAAGTTTGTCCATTAGCCCAAGTTTGAGGAAAATATGTCACCTCTCCTGGAAAAAAAAAAATTGTGACTTTTTGTTCAGTTGCAGGACATTTAGTTCAGGTTTCTAACAAAACATGACTATAATTTAAACTCAGTAGTGTGTAAAAATGAATTTGTTTATGTGTTTCCAGTCTTCAGAAAATGACAACTGAAACTGTTGATTTCTAGGGTGCTGCTGGTTTCCCTGGTGCTCGTGGTCTACCTGGTCCCCCTGGTAACAATGTAAGTTGGTTTATCTTCCTTTTCTTTTATTCTTACTTTGTGAATACATTTAGACATATATTAATATATTAGAATATATTAGGCAAAAAAATCTGAATATGATGCTTGTACTTCAGGAAAAAAAGGGCAAAAATTAATTTACCCTCCTTATATTATGGAATAGAAAGTAGGATTTTAATTAAAGTACCATTAAAGTCAATGCAATTCTTTCCATGCATTGGCTCAGCTACGATTTAATGAAAGACATTTCATTCTGCACTTGTCCAAAACACCATATTAAAGGCATATGGCAGGAGTGATTCAAGAGAGCAGAAGGGCCTGCTACTATTTCCAGTTTCTGTGGCAGAGCCATGAGTTAGGAATGTGTACCCTGTGTTGGATGCATTACAGGCACCAGGCATCCAAAATGTGCACGTGTATGTCCAGACAGCAGGGATAAAAAATACCAGTTGTGAAAGTGATAGATGAAAGGACTCTCTTACAACACCAGATCAGATTTGGGTGCACAGGGGCTGGACCCTAAATCTGCCTCCAGGCAATGACTCAGGTCTGGCTGGCTTTCATGAGACCAATGCCAGTACATGTGTGCAGCTCACGCTTTCCTTCTCAAAACTCTTTTTAGGGCAGTCCAGGTCCCCCTGGTAACGCAGGCCCTGCGGGCAAGGATGGGCCTCCCGGACCCCCTGGTAGTTCTGGTGCTCCTGGAGGCCCAGGACCTGCTGGAATCAGAGGTGAGCCCGGTGCACCAGGAGAAAAGGGGCCCCCAGGCGCACGAGGAGAAAGGGTAAGTGCCCCTTCAGCCAGGGACTGTTCCACCAGGAGACTGGGACTCTGTCTGTCCAGAACAAGCAGCCACCTATGGAATGTTAAAGATGCTCCCACTGACTGAGGTGACCTTTTCTCAAACAGGGGGCACCAGGTGAGCCAGGTCCTCAAGGCATCGTTGGCGGCCGGGGGAACACGGGTCTGCCAGGGCTGCGTGGCCCCAGCGGCCCACCCGGGATGGCAGGGGCCAAGGTGAGAGCCCTTCACTGCAGCTACAGCCTCAGCCCTGACACAACCCTAACCCAGCTGCTAAAAATAGCCTAGAAACACAAAAAGTGCTAAAAACAGCTTACAGACACAAAAAGTAATAAACGTGTGTTGGGGGTGGTGGAGGGTTTAATGCTTTTTAGTGCAGAGGTGAGAGAATTTACAGTTATTTGTGTTTACATCGATAAGATCAGGCTTTAAAATATCTGGTATTCAGCTGCTGTGGGATTGTCTTTGAGATTATACTATATATATTATATATCTAGGATATTGCCTACTGCACACACTCTGGAGGGTCATGAGGAGGAGGCTGTAACCTCTCCTGGTTACAAGATCCGAGTCATAGTCTCACCTACCACTAGCTGTTTAACTTTGCTTAATTCTCAAGATGTTTCTTGCTTAAATATTATGACCCAAACAGAAATATACTTTCACCTCCCTTCAGAAAAGGTGGGGTGAGGCTTGATTTGTATTTTATCACTAATACAGACCAGCATTTTTTGGTTAATTGCTTTGGCCATTGTTTTTGGGCACATGAGAAGAGACATACCCATTTATTATTTCTTAGCTGACAATCAATGAGGAACATTCAATGGCCTTGCATGACTATTACCAGCAATGAAAAGAAACCAGTTTGGCCAAGTCTTTATCTCTTATTTTGTGTATTCACAACTAGCAAAGCCACACTGGCCCATCACTTCCTTAGGTCTCCTTCAAAATCTCTGCATAGTAAATAAGATGCAAAATACCGTGCTATTTCCTAAGGGCATTATCTGCAATGTCTGCAATGGAATCCTTTCCCTTTTTGTTCAGGGTGAAGATGGCAAACCAGGCACCAACGGCATCCCAGGAGAGCGCGGTGCTCCTGGTCCCCAAGGTCCTGTTGGACAAAGAGGCTTACCTGGAGAGCCGGGCAGAGATGTGAGTGGGTGGGATTTCCCTGCTGGCTTGTGAGTTACAAACAGGAGGCTCCGGGAGCAAATAGGCTTTAAGGTTCACAAAGCCTCCCTCATGAGCCTGATGCACTGGGGCCTGGGCACATTGTGCCCTCCTGTAAGGGGGTCTAACCTCCTGTCCCTGCCATCCCCTTCACTGCTCAGGGACCTAATCTATCCCACTTGGAACTGAACAGGACATTGCACTGTCTGCATGCTTACAAAATAATGCAGGTGTTCCAGGCCTTTTAGGAGCCACTCCACCTCCAGGAACTCTTCCTGAAAACCCTTTCTTTGATGAGCATTGTTCAAGCTTATTGGAAAACAAGCTGTGTACTGCTCATGCAGTTTATGAACAAACTGTACCACTGTTTTGCAGGGTAACCCGGGCTCCGATGGCTTGCCTGGACGTGACGGATCCCCAGGAGGCAAAGTAAGACATCACCAATGTCCTTAGACTGCCAAATAAATGAGACATGAACTACGTGGCAATATATGTAGTTCTGTGCTATGTAAATTTGTTCCTTCAGCCTCCTGTGCTCCACTGAATATACTCCCTGTACTGAGTTCTATAAAACATGGCATTTGTTATCCTGTGACCTGTTCCTATCTGCAGGGTGACCGTGGTGAAAGTGGCTCTCCTGGCCCTCCAGGACCCCCTGGCCACCCTGGACCTGCAGGTAGTGCTGGTGCACCTGGAAAAGCTGGTGAAAGAGGATTTCAGGTAAGACCGAAGTAAATAGGTTGCTGCTTACTTGCTTACCCTTCCTATGCAAAGCCCATTTCATGCAGTAATAGAGAAGTTTTGAAGAGTCATGCATTTGTTACTGTCAGCGTTTCTTGTCATCAAGGACCTCTTCTATAAAAGTATCCAGGGGAAAGACATCTCAGTTTATGTTCTGACAACTGTACAGAAAGTAGGCTCAAAATTCATGTGTTCCGTAGGATGCCAAAAAGTACCTCATCCCACCAGGCCCTACCCTAATTTCCATCCCATCTGGTGCTCATGCAGCACAAGCAATGTGTTATTTGTTTAAACTAAGGGAGTAACTTTGGAAGCCCTCAAGTTATTTCTCATGAGTGCTGCCACCAGCACAGCTTGAGCAGTGAGCCCCTCACAGAGGGAAGAAGGGCTGTAGTGCCTGTGTACAGATCAGTGCCTGCGGGCAACTGAGAAAGGCTGGCATTGGTACAGAGGGGGCCTGGCCAGGATTCTTGCTGATTCTTGTGTGTGTGGAGCTTCCCCTTGTTTCCCAACACCCGCTGGCTGTGAACATGTGGCTTATCTGGAAATGAAGAGGTGGGCTCGGCAGCTCCAAGTGATCCATACTTTCTCATTGTTACCTTGTCACAGGGTCCACCTGGCCCTCCTGGCTCTACTGGTCCTGCTGGTGCTCGTGGTCCTGCCGTAAGTCATCCTTAAAGTATCTGTGATGTCATCCATTCACTATTTCCTGTTATGTTGGCGTTGCCCTTACCTCCTTCTGTCTTCCTTTTACTGCAAATCTACTCTTACAGGGTCCTCAAGGTCCTCGTGGTGATAAAGGCGAACCTGGTGAGCGAGGCAGCACTGGCATAAAGGGTCACAGAGGGTTTCCTGGTACCCCTGGTCTCCCTGGTCCTCCTGTGAGTATTTTGAATTGGATTGGGAATTACAGCTGATCTTTTCTTTGTTTAGGCCCCAGGTACCTAATTAACCTTAGCTAATTTAATGGGAATCTATGTAAGTTTGATTGTCAAAATGCTTCAAAATCCAAATTCCCTGCATCAATCTGACATAAGAATTATTAAAGAACTGGAAGAAGCTGCTAGGAAGTAAAGATGGGTTTACTATAACCCTTTCAATAAAAACTTCATATATATTTCGTTTATACAGGCTACTCCTGATTTAATTAGGAAAGAGAGAAGTAGGGGTTGAAATGTCTATCTATTAGAAATCTATCCTAGACAGACAACTAAAGCTACTTAGAGTCCAAATACCTCTCTTCTGTCATGTGTCCTTTATAGAAAGTAATACTGGGGCAAAATGGGCAGGAAATTGTAAACTACTAAATTGTGAACGTGCATTACCATTTGAACACAGCTAAGAGAATTGAAAGGCAAGAATAGACAGGCATGCCATAGATATTTACGACCAGTAAAAGTTTAAGAAGGGATTGATACTGAACAAGACTTATGAATACTCCGTATGATACAAGTGAGAATCAAGAAACCAAAGCTCATTCAATTAACATACCAAAGATGGCACCAATACCAACCAATTAAACAACAAATTAGAACCTGGAGTCCAACATATAACATGAGAAAAAAAAATTGATAAATTCTCATTTGATGATCAATAACTTTTAAACAAGTGGCTTTGCAGTGCACACACAGCAAATTTGTAAATGTATTTGAAATCATGAGTGTTTGTCAATTTATTTAAATAACATTACTGGTAATATTAAAACTACAGCATTTTGGCTACACCTATGTATTCTTATGCATATAAGAGTTCATCCAAAGCTCATTGGTGTCAGTTGGCTTTCTTACATTTTGGATAACACATCTCTAATACGTTTTCATATAGAGAGCATTCAATATTTTTTTTCTGGTTAAAGCATGGCCACCATTCTCTCACATCTGACATCACCTTTTTATAAGGAAGTGCTTTGTATAATCTCAAAGATGTTTTCAGTGTCTTTATTTAATGCACATCCAGCTAGTTGCAAGATGTTACCAGGAGGTATATGACTGACTTTTCCTTTTTTCATAGGGTCCCCTGGGTCCACAAGGTGCAATTGGAGGTCCAGGAGCTTCAGGTGCAAGGGTAAGAAAAACTCCTTACTCAGCCTAACTGCAAGAAAAATTCAGACTGCTCAGTTAATATACAGATAGATACAGACATAAATTTTAATTGTCCATCTTAACAGACAGCAGCTGAAGAAAGAAAAAGCACCAGATAAATCATACAGAACTATTTGAAATACCTCAAAAAGTATTTCTGAAATATCTGATAAACTATTTTGATCATATTATTTGTTTTCTTCATTGTTCTAGGGTCCCCCAGGACCAGCTGGGCCACCTGGAAAGGATGGTACCAGTGGCTACCCAGGTCCAATTGGTCCTCCCGGCCCCCGCGGCACCAGAGGCGAAAGTGGCCCTGCCGTAAGTAAATGGTGCAAACTCACACAAGCAAATCTTTAGGGAATATTCATGAAACATAGGATGCTCCACTCTTTAAATATCTCCCTCAGAAACTCTCTATTTCATGGACAAGATTTGTGGCAGGAAGTATCTAGTTACGAAGGCTAAATCCAAAACCATGCAGCTCGTTTGTAGTTTGGTGTAATTATTGATGCCCTGGGTATTGTGTTGGTCTTGGATGATCATTGACTTTTCTGCATTCACCAGGGTCTCCTCCTCGCACAGACTCCCTCTGGGTCTGGGAAGCCATGGAATGCATTTCCTAGGCTGCTCTAGAGAGGCCAGGGCTGCAAAGGTGTCACTGTCACAGGCACCTCCTAAAGCCAAGAAATGGTCATTCTCTGCATTTCAGTGGAAACGGCTCCTTCTCAAAGCCCAGACATAAAGACAGTCAAACTTGACAAAACTAGGGGAAAAAAGAAAACAATTTTAACAAAATAAAGGCCTGGAAAATCTAACAGATGTTTATACATCTGTTTAATTAATGAATAAGTAAACTAAATATTTGTGTAAGAATTCTCTTTTTTTTTTTTAAGACTAGGGCCCACACAGATTTTTAGTTTTAACCTGTTCACTATTTTTTTTAGGGTCCACCAGGGCAGCCTGGTCTTCCTGGTCCTGCTGGTCCTCCTGGTCCATGTTGTGGTGGTGTAGCTGCCCTGGGTGCTGGTGAGAAAGGTCCAGTTGGCTACGGACAATATGAATATCGAGATGATCCCAAAGAAAATGACATCAATCTGGGTGACATCATATCTTCAATGAAATCAATTAACAGCCAGATTGAAAACATCATTAGTCCTGATGGGTCCCGGAAGAATCCCGCTCGGAACTGCCGAGACCTGAAATTCTGCCATCCCGAGCTCAAGAGCGGTATGTGCAGATCCTGTTTTCACCAGTGGCAGCAGGTCTTGAGGATTGTTTTGGTTTTTTGGTTTTTCTAACTTGAGTATTTGAATGCAGATATCATCCATAAATATTTGACTTTTTTTTCAAACAAATGTCATGAAAAAGTCGATAAATGTAAAAATAATCTTAAACGTTAATTAACTATGCATTTACACAGAATATACATTTGACTTCAACTCTACTCATTGTGTCCTTAGAAGTGAACGTTTAAACAATTTTAGGGAAAAAAACATTACAAGTTCTGTATTTATTCCAAATTACAGTCCCCTTACAGTTTTCACATGAACTCAGTACCTTTTTATGTCATCTTATTTCCTGTGGCATCTCTTCTGTCAAAATTAATGCATTTCCTAATTTGGCTCAGTAATCTGGCATAGAAATAAGCTTTATCACCATGCAGTCAGATTCTTCTCCAAGTATATTAAGCCCCTTAAAATTTTTTCTTACCTCTAGGAGAGTACTGGGTTGATCCCAACCAAGGCTGCAAGATGGATGCTATTAAAGTCTACTGCAATATGGAAACTGGTGAGACCTGCCTCAGTGCTAACCCCAGGACTGTGCCAAGGAAAAACTGGTGGACCAGTGCAAACAGTGGAAAGAAACACATTTGGTTTGGAGAATCGATGGATGGAGGCTTCCAGGTGAGAAATGAGCACAGTTAACAGCCCAAACTGTACATCACAACACACTAAAAAATAATTCTGAAATTGAACTGAATGGGACAATTGGTATGTGAAAAAATCGTGATGTGGACTGTCCCTAGGCATGATTAAACAAACACTCTTGCCTATGTTGCTACTCTGCAGTTCAGCTATGGAGATCCTGACCTTCCAGAGGATGTCTCCGAAGTTCAGCTGGCCTTCCTGCGCATCCTGTCCAGCCGTGCCTCCCAGAACATCACCTACCACTGCAAGAACAGCATTGCCTACATGGACCACGACAGTGGGAATGTTAAAAAGGCTCTGAAACTGATGAGCTCTACAGAAAGTGAGATCAAGGCTGAAGGAAACAGCAAATTCACATATGCTGTTCTGGAAGATGGCTGTACTGTAAGTAAACAGGAATTTAGTGCTGTAGTTAATAAATAATTTCCTCTAGAGGACTAGACCCATAATAAAGGCAGAGAGAGCTTTGCATGGTGTGGGTGAGGAAAAGGCACAGCTGCAGCTAGTAGGGGGAACCTAGATTCTGTACACCAGAAGTGCCATTCCTGTAGCAACTGTAGGAAGTGAGGTGCACTTCCATTTAAATATGTGCCTCTCAGGTATCTTCTTGCTTTAGAGTCAATGTCAGGGAAATCACAGTCACCAAGTTTCAATCTATCCCATGCCAACTCTAAAACTAGTCATACCAAACCAAGGCTAGCTGGTGGAAGCCATGGGTTGTGGTTAGGGGAAGGGACAAACACAGTCATTGCTGTGATCCAGCATTGCTTCCCTGCGCCTTGTCAGTGCAGCAGAAAGTACTGGAGAGGAGCAGGAGCATCCCTGAGCATGCAGGTCTGACAGCACCTGCAGCCTTTTCAGAAACAAATGGAAAACACTTATACCATCCACAACTTCTCCCTCCTGGGGTCATTTCCACAGAGACTGCAACCAGTTTCCAACAGGTTGAGAGGTTCATTATTACAGAGGTGGGAAATGTGATAAACTGTGGGATGATTTCCACATAGCCCAGCACTCACGTGTGTAACATTCTTTTCTTCTCTGTTTCACTTCACAGAAGCACACAGGTGAATGGGGTAAAACAGTTTTCGAATACAGGACGCGCAAGACAATGAGGTTGCCAGTGGTTGATGTTGCACCATTAGATATTGGTGGTCCTGATCAGGAATTTGGCGTGGACATTGGCCCAGTCTGCTTCTTATAAATCAAAGATCCCGCTTCTTCTGAAACCCCAGCAAACAGATTCACACTCCAACCGTGCTCCTTTGTTTCAGCCTTGTCAGATAGTACAGGTGCCCATCTGTATCCCAGTTATTTATTAACAAAATTTCTGGGGGAAAAATCAATTTGATATCAAGGGTTATTTTTTTCGCTATTACACAAAGTACAGTAAAAATGCTTTTTTTTTTGTGCTCTATTTTTTTTACCGAATTCCATCTTCGAAACATGTCTCCGTGGTGCTATAATAAAACTTCAACACTTAATAAAACAACACTGTGTTCTATTAGTTGAATGTTAGCCAATTTAAAAAGCACTGATTGCTCCCAGTACCAAAGTTTACCCTTCTTTCCAACGTGCAGTCCATAAAGCTAGAAAGACCTCCCTGTTTCAACTACCTCAACATGGACGGAAACTGGGATGTGTCTGATGAGTCAAACCAAAAATCAATCAAATCAAAATGCGTTGGACCCAGTGGTCAATTCCGTGGATTCATTTGGTACAAAATTGTCTATTTCTGTACTGATTAGCTGTGAAAGGTACAGGGTATCTTAAGAGTTTAATACCTTAATGTCAGTAGTCACCATAATTTTATTGTTGGATTGTATTCTGATGTCAAAGGTGCTTCTCTACTTTCCTGTCATTGCTGGTCAAGACCACTAAAATTAGGGAAGTGTAAAAGACTAATATGATGGTGCTAATGTATTTTTCACTCCTAACTCTGCAAGTCGGGGTTAATGACTTGCTCAAAAAACCAAAAAGGTAAAAGATTTAAAGCAATTGTAAATGTCTCCTGCCAAAGATTGTCATTGGCATGTCATAGTTGAGAATTTTCTCCCTTCACTCTGTAAAAGTCAATAAAGATGCAAAATTGTGAATTTCTTCTGTCACGTTAACACATTTATAGTGTTGAAGGTTAACCATCTTTGTAAGCTTTTATATGGTTGTTGGTCTATTCCTTACAGAGACACATAATAAAATATCTTAATAAAATTTCTTGTTGTTTCATAAAACTGACTTCTTTTTTTATTTACTATTTACACCTTTGTTCAAACAAATGAACAAGGCAGGACACAACTCTGGTATCACTATAACTGCTTTTTCAAAGATTAGTTCCTTTATTTGAAGGAAGCCCAGGTAATCTTAAGGGATGCAGGTCATGGTGTATCAGTAGGAAATTTTCTTGCTTTTTCTACTCCTCTCCATCCAGTGGCTCACTTTTGCAAGCATGGTGAGCAAGGGTTCAGATCTGCCAGCAATATCCATGGGCTGTGCACCAAGGCAGGTCAGTTTGGAGGAAATACAAGATCTTAACCTTCCCTCCTCCAAGAACCCTGCCCCAGCCTGAACAACCAGGCAGTCACAGGCTACCAGCCTTTCAGGGGGCAGCTTAAATAAATGGCTTAAGGCTCCCACAGGGCAGGCCAGAAGCACCAGCAGTTTGACAAAGCTGACAGTTTGAAAATCTTGCCACTTTTTATGGGCAATGGAGCTGTACAACTAAGTCGTCCCCAGATCTTAGCAAAAATTTCAGGAGCAACAGAGACCACAGCAACATTTAAGGAGCAACAGTAGTTGTCAATGCCTGAGCTCAAGGCCAAAAGAAGGAAATAAACAGCACCAAGGAGCTCAGGCCAGGAATCCTCTCCCACAGTTAAATGCTGACAGCTGAGACTCAGCCTTTCCCATGGAGCAAGGCCCAGAGCCTGCCCCCACATCTTTATTGCACAGCCACACATTGCTCCACAGCCCAGGATCATGAAACACACTCTACAACAAGATCAGATTACAAAAATTAGGGATTAAAAAAAAAAATCAGATTCTTAAACATTGTCATTGAAAATAAAAATTATGCATCCTCAGAGAATACTTCCTGATTAGCCCAAGCACAAAAAATTAATAAGGAAATGCTGATTTTTTAAGTAATCTCACCAGATTTGAGGTTGGGCCAAAACACTGCCCTGCTTTGGCATTCCAAAATTTGGAATGCTCACACAGAAGGAAAATAGTGAGGCTCTGGGGAGACCCTAACAGCACAAATGCAGCATCACCACAGGCATGAGTCTACTTAGTGCAACACATAAGGATAGTGCCAACAATCCATAAAAAGTACTAGCTCTTGCAGGAAGCCTCATTTCCTTCCTCATAGATGGTGAAAATAAACCACTGTTCACAGAAAATGAGAATTACATGTACATAGTAATATTAATCTGACACAAATTACACGGTGGGAACCCTTTTGATTGGAGTTTTATAAAAGCAGCTGGTAAGAATGCTGGCTGGTGGAAAAATGCATTGGAAACACCTGTTCTTGATCCTCATGGCAGAAGAAAATAGCCTTTGCAATCTCCAGTGCTACTGAGGCAGGGTGAGTGGTTGGGAACAATTACCCAACCTAAAAACTCAAGCTTTGGGGGCTGTTTCCTAAAGCACCAGAGTCATCAAGTCTTTCGTTAATAATTTTTACTAATGCAAGGTGATTTGTGGAACATTTGTAGAAAACACAAAGAAATAACCAAGACCACCACAAAATATTTACTTGATATAAAAACCTCCATTTTTTTCACTCATTATGCTACCATGGCCCTCATATATCTGTACTTTTATATCACCACATTACTATTTGGGGAAAACAATAAAAAAGCAACAATAATGATCACAAAATGCAAAAAAAATCCCAACAAAACCCAAAAACAACTGCCCCACCAAAAAAAGTCAAACCAAAACAACAAAAAACCCCAAAAAATAAAAATACCCATTCAATATATCAAAAAAACCCAAACATGAAAACAAACTAAACCTTGCCACAAAAAGTTGCCTGGATCATACCAAGAGCTCAAAAAATCTCTGACTGAGGTTTCAATATTGCCTTGAAACTTCATCTTTCCAATTACTTAGACATCATCACCTGAAGGTGCAGCTTATTTGCAGGACACCAGAGCTGCTTCTTCTGGTGAAAATAGACTCCCTGGTATGGAGACTGTTTCAACCCCTCCTTTCTACATTTTTTTTTAATGGAAATTATGTTTAAAACATAGTAGAAATGCAGCAAACCCTTCTCCAACAGGAGGACTTTGCTATCTAATTAGACTCTAATTGTAAACAAATTATAAGCACCTATGACTCATTCACTTACCCAGCCTCCTCTCCCTCGGCTTGGGGTAAAAAACCAGATTCCATTTCCTGTTCCTAAAGATGTTGTCTAATTCCTCACAGGAATCAGCAACAGCTGAGAAAGTTGCTCTGTTGTTCGAGGTGTTCTCTTTGTGCCTACAAATGCTCCCTGGGGGCAGGTTTAACACAGGTGATTCTCAGCTGTAATTCTTCACAGTCTTCATCTTTCTCTCATCTTTATTTCATGCATCAAGAAGCATTACCTGTGACCTCAGCACAGGCTGAGTTTCTGAATAGCATGACAGCAGCTAAAACAAGCAGGCTAAAATCAGTGTAATTTTTCTGCTGCCCAGGTAGCAATTCTGCCCAAACAGGCTCCTTGTGGCTATTCTGAACTCTGCAGCATCTGTCTGAAATCACACCCTTCCCCAAAACCCCCAAACTCACAGCAACTGTGATCCACTGGACACAATAATCCAAGATTATGGATTTCCTTCTTGCATAAACACAGTTTGGACAGCTAAATCTATGAATTCCCAATTTCCCGGGCATTTCTATTTCAGCCACTGAAGTCCTGATTTAATATTACCTTTAGCCATGGTTTTTTAATCTTTAATGCTATCACTGTAAAACACTATCATTTTTACCTTGTTTTTTCTATGATATTTGCGTACTTGCAGGGACAACTTTTTTCCTTCATTAGTATTTCTACATTTTCGTTTAGTTTAACTTTTCCTTTTACAGCTGTTTTACTCTCTGTCTTCCTGGAACCCTCTTTCAGCTAGAACAGCTGCCTTGTGAATTAAACCTTCAGTACAGCCTCAGCTTCCTGAGAAAGTAATTAAAATATCCATCAGTTTTGAGTCTAACAGCTACTTTGATCAGTCTCAGGTAGCTACAGGGGAGCAAAGAAACCTAGGGGGCCTCAAGCTACAGTAGTAAAAAAAAAAAAAAAAAAAAACCACCATGTTTTTTTGCTCTTAATCCCTTTTTAGACTTGTCTCCATAGAAGGAAAAATCCATAAAAGTGTAAACTTTTCTTCACAGTTAGTCTAAAACTGAGGTGCACAAATCCAAAACTGTGGCTTGAACAAAGCCTCTCACCCAGAGAGGGCTGAAGCCATGAATTCCCTCTTGCCTTCCTTACATTTTAAGGATCCAGAACTGCTCAGTATAAACTGGTCTAGATGAGAACACCAAGACCTGCTTTCCAGGTCTAAGGTGAGTTGATTTTAGGTACATGTTCAAGTACATTTTCCTTTGGCATTTAAATTTAAAGCTGTTTTGGAGAAAATAAGAAAATATTGTTGAAAGAGAGGCATGAAGTTGAATGAGGCAGGAAAAAACAAGAGAAGAAGTTGCCCACACAGTAATAAGGCTGATACAAGAAATCTCTCATTCAGTCACTTGTCACACCCGCTGATACCCTGATGCTTCACGGCAGCTCATTCCCACGAGGCTCTCTAAGACAAGAGGAAAAGAAACAAGACTAAAAAGCCCTCCTTCAGTTTCCCAGAGCATATCAATGACTTTAAAATAGCAGCAATTTAGGTTTCAGTATTACCTTGGAATTTTACCTTTCCAGTTAACTGCAAGTTGTCATCTCAGGGTGGAGCTCTTTTGTAGGACACCACAGCCTTTGTGGTGAGCATGGATTCCTGACCATCGTCCGTGGCACAGGGGCTACTACAACATCCCATTTCTACATTCTTTACAAAAATTATGTTTAAAAGACCCTAGAACATGACAACAACCCAGCCAACCCCTGTCTAAGAGAAAAACTTTGCTCTCTGATCAGGCCTTAATTGCAAACAAATTGTGAACACCTGGAACTCAGTGGGTTACACCCTCAGCTCCCTCTGGGAGACAGGCAAGGCTTCTCCATGGCCACCACAGCTGGCAGAGCCTTTAAACACCCCCCAAGCCCCTCTCCCAGCAGCAAGTTGGCAGCTAAAGCCAGGCCAGGGTAAAGCAGTGCTTAGAGTGGGGTCATGGTGGTTCCTGGATTTGAGCAGCTGCCAGGAGTTTCCTCTGGAAGCTGGCCAGTTGTCAATAACTTCCCCTCCAAAAACAAATCACCTTTTAAATAAGCACTGGGTGTGACTTGCAGCCCTCATTTTGTTGTGGTGTCAGCTGAACAGTATTCACCTCCATTTAGAGGCAGTAACTTGGAGGAAGAGCTACCTACAAGAATTTTGAATTCATAAAGGAGAAAGTTCTTCCCAACATATGCTTTGCCATGCTATGGCTGTCCCAACACCTTCACTAGGAAAATCTAAAGTCCAGTGTTCCTTGTCAGGTGCATGTTATTCATACAGGCTGGAAAAGGTGTTCTTTTGGAGGATTGGTTATTTTCTATGGCAATAAGGCAGCATTATCATAGTCACTAAATTAGAATGTTTCTTAATATAGATTTCATAGTCCTTTCAGCCAAGACCAAGAGCCTGATGGTTCAGTGAAAAATTATATCCAGTTCTTTGCACCAGAAAAGAAGCTGAGTCTGGTAAACTCCATATTTAAACCAAGTGCCTCTCTTCTGGAAATGTGACTAATGAGATACATAATGTTGCAAAAATCTTAAGTTACAGTAGTGTATGAAATTTTTGTATCGTGACCTAACATTTTAATTCAACATGTGCTTGTAATCAGATGTCCTCAATTTTATCTTGTTCGGATGCTAAAGAAAACCTGTAGACACCTCTGTTTAAAGAACTAGAATAGAAAGTTATTTTGCAGGGTTTAGGATTTGGGAGATGAAGAGATGCTTTCTATGTTTTTGCTTACCTGTTTACTGGGGGGAAGCAAAAAGTAGCTCACACTACACTGAGGGATTGCTGGTCCAGGATGGATGAAGTCCACCAGAAAAAATCCTGGCGGGTCTTGTCTTCCCAACTGCTCCTCATCCTGCAATACCTCCACCCTAGAGTGTCTTCTAGAAAGACTGTCTGTAACCCACACTCCTGCTTCCCCATCACAGCAGCCCCTCTTGCTTCAGGTGTCTCCTTCAGACAAAGCCACTGATCACCTTTTTCTATGTTTTTGTTTTTAATCCCTAAGTTGTATCTGGCTATGCTTATCCAAACTTTCTCTCCTTTCAGTTCCATACCCTTTAGGCATGGACATCTCTGGATTAAAGTTTGTTTTGTTGTTGAGTCCACATCCACTGAGAAGGCCCTCATAGAAAGGTCACTCCCGGAGGCACTGCAGATGTGCTTTCTGTGGGTTTTTGTGAATATTCCTATTGTGAATGTTCCTATTGCATTTCAGCTTCACTATATTTGTTATAACAACTCCAAGGTACTTGGAAAAGTCTGCTCATTCCTCTTGTCAGTTTGGGTGCATCTATAAAGCAGGGATTAAAATTCCTGGCAGGAAATGGCTGGTAAGTGTCAGCTGTGACAGAGTTAATTTTCTTCCCCCGACTGTCTTTGGATTTGGGGTGAAAGCCCTGCTGCTAAGAGTGTGATGTTGTTGCTGAGCAGTGCTTACATTGAGTCAGGGCCTTGTCAGCTTCTTACGCTGCCCTGCCAGCCAGGAGCTGGGGGAGCACAGGGAGCTGGGAGGTGACACAGCCAGGACAGCTGATCTCAACTGATCCAAGGGACATTCCAGACCATATGGAGTCATCCTCAGCACATAAATCTGTGGTGGAAGCTGGCCAAGGGCCACTGCTCAGGAATTGGCTGGGTATAGGGCACTGGGTGGTGAGCAACTGCATTCTACATAATTGTTTTGTGTATTTGAATCCTTTTCTTATTATCATTATTTTCCCTTCCTTTCCTGTCAACCAATAATTCTTATATTTTTTTACCCCTCAGTTCTCTTCCCTGCCCCACTGAGGGGGGTGAGGAGTAGGCAAGTGTCCATCTGGTGTTTAGGGGCTGGGTTAAACCCCAGCAATATGGCAGAAGGACATGCTCTTGAATTTCTCTGATTTTTGTGCAGAGTCACACAGCTTGCCCCTCAGATGGCAGAGGCTCCTGAATTACAGTGATGGTTCCTGCAGTCATTACAGTCTTCTGTCATTGCCATGCTTCATTGTGGCAGGGAAGATCATACCATACCAAACATGCACAAATATTTCACTGAATTTCTAGAATTGCAGTAATGTTCTTTTGTTACACTTGGTTGGGTTTGTGTCAGATTTTCTCAGTCAACTGTCTAAGGCCAAAAAGCAGTTCTGTGATGTGCTCTGGCACACGTGAACTTGCTTGGTTGTTTTTTCATTTTTCCCTGCACAAACATTCCTGAATAAGGCTGTAGCCTTTCCTGGAGGATGGACAGTAACATCTCTGTCAAGGAACTAATTTTACAATAGAAACATCTGATAGTGCACTACTCTCTGATATTGAGAACATCACAACAAAACTTAAGCCAGAGCTTTATATAAAATTGGCTTCTAAATCTACCAGCAAGGAAATGAGAATGTGCACAAAATAAACATGGGGGAGGCAGTTAAAAATGGACTCTTCAGCATCCTGCTCAAACTAGTGTTGCCTGATGTCTTTGCACTTCTCCAGACGTTCTCCCAGCAAAGCATAAAATATGTAATGGCAGGAGCAGAGTAGACAGATCAGCAGTTAAGCTCTCCTGTGCTCTGTAATACCATAAAACTTTTCAGTTTTAGTATTTGCACCACTCTGCTCAGGTTCTCCTGAGCTCTGCACAGGCCCTTGGCTCTGATGTTGGGCCCTTTCTCCTTTGGCTTGTAGAAAAAGCATAAATGGCTTTTCCTTTTACTGTTCCTCAAGATATTGTCCAATAATCTCCTCATAGGAATGAGCAGCAAATTTGCAATAAAACTCTTCTGTGGGTCCACAGCTTCTAAGGCATTTCTGTTTCAGCTGTTGAACTGTTGAACTCCAGGATTTAGTTTTACCTTTTGTCATGATTTTTTAAACCATAATGCCATCACTGTCTAATGCTATAATTTTTACTTGTTTTCTCTATGAGATTTGCATACTTGCAGGGAATCTTTTTTACTTCATTAGCATTTCTACATTTCCATTTAGTTTTGCTTTTCCTTTTGCAATCGTTTTACTCTTTCTGGGATCCTCTCTCAGCGAGAAAAACTGCCCAGCAAGAATTAAAGCTTCAGTACAGCCTGCATTTCCTGAAAAAGTAATCAAAGAATCCATAGATTATGAGTGTTTGTCATCTCCATTACTGTGCTCAATCTCAAGCAGCTATGGGAGATAAAAGAAAGCCATAAGGCCTCTTGTTCTACAATAATAACTAAAATAATGCTTTTTGCTCTTAAACTGGTTTTAGACTCTTTCCTTTAAAGAGAAGAAAAATCTTCCATTTTCTTGCTGGTTTGTGGGCTTTGGCTGTGTTTTTTCTAGCTGCAATGCCATAGTATTTTCTTTTTTATATTTCTGTGTTGCTTGGTACATTCTTCTACTGCATGAAGTACGGCTGGTGCTCTACAGACCCTTTTTAGTGATAAAACCTTATCATAACTCCAAGGAAGCTAACAGAAGGTAAGGAGGGAGCTTGGGAATTTAATTTCTAGGTGAACTTTTAATGAGTGATTGTCACACAAATACTGCACTACTGGTTTTGAGGAAACAAGAGAAGGTGTCAATGCTGGTAGCCCGGGGGTTTGTTTCTCACTGAGGACAGGTCAGTTACAGAAAACAGAACCAATTATCATTACTCAAATTTAATTAAATGCAGCCTCTGATATAATATTATTGTAATAACCCTGTATTATTTTAATCATTCTGAAGTGCTTTTTTTTACCCTTTCTGAAGCTATCTGCCACTAAGACAGAACTTCACTAAATGGTATGGCTGACATTTACTTAATGCTACTTTATAAATTGCAAATTATTAGCTACTTAATTCTAGGTTCAAGAAATTAAAGCTTTATTTACATGAGGCTGTGCCATGTTGCCTGGATAAGACAATGTCCCATCTACCCCCTTATTTTTTGCCTGCTTAAAATGACTCTATAATACTTGGAGAAATTCATGAACAGGGAAGGAGGTGCAACATTATGTATGCTCTGAACATAATCAAGAGAAGAGAAAAGCCCGTCCAACCACTTGCATTACAGACTCCTCAGTTAACTACCTGAGAGCTTGCACTTCTCAGCAGACTTTCCTTCAGTTATTCTCCAGCCCTGGGTTTTACAGAATATTACCTTAGATGGCTCTCTAGTTACAGCTCCTTTTCAGTGCTCAAGGCACCTGGCTGAGGAAATACTGCACACTTCACATGGAGATAGAAATGCAAACAGAGACTTGAAAAGACAAGAAAAAGTATTATTCTTAATGAAGCACTCTTCTCCTTCAACAACCTTACCAACTATTTATACCAAACGTGGATTTAATACTCTGTTGATTAAAATTATAGAATAAACTAAAGTCCAAACATAAACCTGTACTTGAAATGCTATTTATTTTGTGCATCTGGATAAATGTGCTGTGGAGATAAGACTACAGCCACCTTTGCTTGAACATACTCCAGCAAGCCATTATACTTCAGTTTATTCAGTGAAATGAATGTTAACTAAAACTTCTCCAGGATGCAGTGTGGTAAGTTAACTCCTGAATCACATATTTATAGAAATGATTTAATACTAGTAAGAAAGATATCATAGAGTTCCTGCACGGGCAAACAGATGACATGAGTGTGAACCTGTCAGCTTTGCAGTCCTTCCCTCTCCCTCAAGGACATGCATTTGGACAGTCCAGAAAACTGTAAAGCTCCTGCCCCTTTGGAAGGGGGAAAGGAAGGGAAATTCTAGCCTGCTTCTCTACAAATGCAACTTCAGGGCTTGTCCAGAAACTGTTTTCTATCAGTGTTAACTCACATTGCCACTAGGAATTGGCCAAGTCCCATTTCATGCTTGAATAAAAATTCTCTCTGGAGTCTCAAACAATATTATTTAGGCCTGCTATTATTATTAGGCTATTATTTCTAGGCCTGCTGGTTCTCTTCATAGAACGGACACCTACCTGTAAAAACTGACACAGAAGGCACTATACAAATACTCCTATATTCCTATCTTCAAAATACTTCAGAATGCCTTGCAAATGATTTATGCAAAGAGCAACCAAACAACAATTAAATACTTCTGGTTTTGATTTCCTGGGAATTAACTGATATGGAATGAACACACTGGAAGGAGTTTTACAAAAAGGAAACCACTTACATAGCAAGAAGCATGTATTTAATTAAATGCTTTGCAAAGATACATGAATAAAGCTATGTGCATGACTTTCTTTAGGGAGAGCCCCAGCTGTTTATTTTTTTTTTTTTAAGGAACAAACAAAAAAACGTGGAGAGCACAGATGCAGTAAAGAAACAAAAAACCTAAGTAAGTTTGTACCCACATACTTTACAAAATAAAGCATGCTGGAGGTACAAAACATTCTATATAGTGAATGACCAACAAATAAATGCACTGTAACATTGTTCTCTCAAACACTGTAAGCCTAACAGCTAAGCTCTGAACATGACATTGACAGTAGGCATCTTTATTTTGTCAGCCTTCTAGAGAGTCATTTAGCACCATCACTTTGTTGCTTTTTTTTTTTGCCCTGCCTATCTCCTATCTTAAAATAACAACAGAAGCATAGCACCTTTTATATCTAAAATAAAAACAGGAATATTAATTGCATCCCAACTTCCAGAGATGAGGTAGCTCATGCTAAGAAACGATGGAAATTTCCTGCCTTGACAACTCAAGGCCAGTAAGTAAAATTTCTGGTGATGCATGTCTGGATGTCAGCTAAAACCAATGAATTTCTAAACTTTCTTTATTAGCAATTGGTCTGGCATACATGTCTGCAATGTACAGAAATTGGCACTGTATATAAGACATCTGTATAATTTGATATGTAATGGCTTCTTAGATGGGCAAATATTGGAAAATCAACAAGTATTGGGTTTAAGACGTAGTTTGAAGAGTAAGGATAATTTAATGGAATTACACAGATACATTGTGAGAACTAAAGTCTAGCCTTAAAATTAAAGACATGGGACACCCTTACTGAAAACTCATATTTACCCCAGTAATGCTTTCACTTCATAAATTAACTATGGCTATGGATCACTCTTCCGAGGAGACTTCCATAGAAAAGTGCAAGAAAAACAATGTCAAATGAAGATGGTCTTGTCTGAAGACATTTTCTTCTATAAAACACACAGATTTCTGTGAATGGCTATTGTACTGGCAACCACAGGAGCACACAATGGGGTGGAGGGAGTAGGTATGACTGAAATATAGCCAATGGTTCACAAAAGTGCTCTACTTTTCTGTTATTCAGTACACATCCAAGCAAAAGAAATAATCATTAGAGCTTTACATAGTTCCGCATGAAAACTATCTATTTTGAATACCTGGAAATGTCAAAATAATTTGAAACAAAACCAAGGAAAAGGATTCATATTACTTTTAGAAGATGGTCATCAATCCTCTTAAAATTGTACTAAAAAGTTGGTTTCAATCATTGAAAACGTAAGGTTTGTAAGTAAAATAAATATTCAAAAGGAGGCCGGGCATTTAGAAAGAGCTGTATATACAATGCTGATCCAATATCAGCCATTACTTCAAGAGTCTCAGGATTAACTTCAATCAGTCTAAGTTCATGTTTAACTGCTGCTGTTGCTGGGTAGTGTTACATTTCCCCCTGGCTCTTACACGAAGCAAACGGGCCCAATTTCAACTCCAAACTCCTGGTCGGTGTTGCCGATGTCCACCGGGGCGATGTCGATGATGGGTAAGCGCGCCACGTTCTGCGTCCTGTACTCAAAAACAGTCTTGCCCCCGTTCCCATTACGTTTCTAGAGGGAAAAAAAGGAAAAAAAAATTAGGCTTTAGGCCAGAGCTCGTGTCAAAACCAGCCCGAAGTGCAGCTGGTGAGTCAGCTGGCTGATTGTTCAGGAGGGTCTCCCTGTACCTTTGCTGTGTAACACCCTGAGCAACGCTGTCTGCTCTGCACCTGGCTTATTTTGAAATGTGTCTAAATACAGTAATGAGCAGATCTGTCAGACTGACACATCAGGGCTGATGTTTCTCTATGCTATTAAATTCTTCTCTATGTGTTGATAGTATGCTCCTGCATACATAACTGGGGGCATACCTTAAAGCACAGAGAGTACTTAACTTATTTCAGGTACAAGACTAGATTTAGGAATATTTGCCATTATGTTGGACTTGACTGAAACTGCTTTTGAGCATGAAAAATCTACTGCTTGCTGGTTTCAGTGCCCACCACAAAGTTTTGGGGAACATCTTCCTTTCCAGCTCAGTATCAGTGAGTTTATTCCACAGTACTTCTGCAATAATCTTGCCCATCTGGCAGACAGAAGTTTGTGGTTATCTCACCAGTTCGTGTGATTCCACACAGAGGTAAACAAGTATTGGGAAATCCAAAATGGCAAGATACTCAATATTTCAGTATGCTAAGAAGGAATTTGTAAATAGCCTCTATATAAATAGTGCAGACTATTACGTGAAGATAGAATTATAGTGAAACCCCTATTTGATCAGTTACATCTAGAATTCTCTATAAAATCCTGCAGCACTTTAGTTACTTCCTTGTATGGGTTTTTTTTCTAATTCAAGAGAGAAGTGAAAAGGGACAGAAGTCCTTTTCCTCCCCAGCGAATGGCAAAAGCCCCAAACTTACAGAGCAGCTGTCGTACAGAACAGTGTATCTGAACCGGCTGTTTCCCTCGGCCTTGATTTCCAGGTCGTTGGCCCCTTTCAGAATCACAGCTTTTTTCAGGTTCTTTGTCTGGTCATCCATGTACCCAACACTGTTTTTACAAAGGTAGGTGATATTCTGGGAAGCTTCCTTGGACAGGAGGCGCAGGAAAGTCATCTGAGTGACAGCTGTATCCCCGTACACAAACTGCAGAGATAAAGAAATAGGTCAGCTTAGAGTACACTGCAATTCATTAAGAGTTGGTGAATTTTAGAAACAACTGCCATTATTGTCATCTGTCAGACATGACTAGTAGGAGCCCTATTACATAAAATCTAAGGATGGTTTCTTTTGTAATTTGCTGCCACTTGCGGACAAAAAAAATGCAAACATTCTGTAACAGGGAGAATTTTGGAGAATTTTAACCATAATTTTCTGCAACTGGACAACTCAAAGGAAGCTGGGCCTCCACAGACATGCCAAGCTTTGGAATGAATTCTGCCTCATTTCCTAAAGGGATTCTTACATATGAAATAGTGCATTAGAGCAACCTTAAAGCAGGTAAAAAACATCAAGCACAGAAAACCATTTTAGAGCGTACCTGTTATATTGCAACTTTAGGAAGTTGTTTTCTGTAGGCTTTGTGTTGTATTTAGAAGCAGCACAAACAGCCAAAGTTTGACTATATAAAATAACTATATATTTGTATACAGGCTTTATCTACTAATCAATTTGCACGGAAGTTTGATTATGTATTTTGGAAGATTTGGATTATGTATCAGGGTAGAAGTACACTTGTTTAAGGACAAGATAGAGATTTAGTAAAAGACTGAAGAGAAGCTGATGTTTTTGGGATCAAGAGAAATAAATTCATTCCAACAGTGGTCTACTTTAGCCAAACCTGCATTAGAAGCACTTGCATTTTTTTTCCCAGCTATTTCCTATCTTTACTTTATGGTACTAACAATCAATTGAATACATGCCAGTCAATCAAAAGTATAATGTTCTGACTCTAGCAGAATCTGCTCAGAGCAGCAGATGCAGTTCCAAACCACAAGGCAACAAGCTTTACAGAAGCCGAATCTTAACAGTGACTGTATTTATTTACCTGTGATCCCCTGTTCATATCAAGGCCATACCAAACAGGCTTTAAGTCAGAGGACCTGCTGGCCCACCATGTTTTGCGGGGCACAGTAGATGGGTTGGCAGAAATACAGGTCTCCCCAGTTTCCATGTTGCAGTACACTTTTATAGCATCTTCAACACATCCTTGGTTAGGATCAATCCAATATTCACCTACAAAGAACACAAGAAGTGATTCCATTACTTTGTAAAGATTTTTGAAACAACTGGGGAGCCACAAGCAGAAATATGTTGCAGCAGAGCAGAACAGGCCAGTGCCCCAGCCCATGCTGGACACAAGGCAGTGTCACACAGCACAGAGCACAGGGTGTGAACACGCACCGCTCCTCTTGGAGGGGTGGCACAGCTTCAGGTCGTCACAGGTCCGCGCCGGGTGTTTCTTGGAGCCGTCCGGGCTGCGCATGGTCTCGATCTGGCTGCTCAGGGACTTCAGCGTGGCATGGACTCCTGGGTCTGTTTTATTGTGGTCATCAGGGGCTGCTTCATCTTCAGTAAACTCTGGCAGTGGATCTGCCATCGCATCGTCATAGTGTCCCATGATGTCACCAATGGCAGCAGTGAGGTGGCCCGGGGGCCCTGGAGGGCCGGGAGGACCAGGCTCACCTGGTGGGCCCTAAGGTTCAAAACAAAAAGGCAACACAGGTCCAGTAGAGTAAATACTATGCCTGCCACCAAAAAATAAAAGAAAAAACCCAAAACTTCAGGACCAGTCACCCTAAAGCACAGGGAATAATTCAGATATAAACAATTCACCTTTCAAAGAACAGGGGTAAGAGATTAGAGCCGCATATGAAGTATTCGCTCTGCTCCATGTCCTCTCTGATTGCCTTAACGCCATGTTTAATCTTTTCTTACTCCTGATTTTAAACTTAACAGCTGGAAAAAGTCACCAAAGAATGCCCTCATTCCCTTTGTTAAACCATCTCTCCTTTCTTGTGCAGATCCCTGGCTAGTAACTTTATTTCTTAAAATTCCTGCTTCCCCTGAGTTGCCTCAGGCTCATTTTCCTGGATGGAAAATTTGGCACGAGAAACATCTTTATATTTTTCCAGCACAGTGCTGAGCTCTCTGGCTACAGAACTCGGGTCTTTTTGTGGGACAGAATCTAAATCATCCTTGCTTTGGAAGAGCAGGTGTTTTCCAGACTGAGTAAATTTTCCCAAAATTGCAGGTAGTGAGGTCCGTCTGTGACAGCGAAGGGTGACACGTGAGAAGGTATTTGTTAATAGCCACAGCTCGCCCTGCCAGCTCTTCTCTGGCAGCACAAAAGCTGTAACACACCTTCGTGGGAAGTTTGATGCATCAGATGGTGGATCAGAACTTCAGAACTGGCCTTTCCTTCCAGAGTCAGTACTTCAGAACTCATAACTAGTGCTCTGAATGGTTATTACAGACCACACATCAAACTAACACACTGTGTCTGACAAGTGAAATCCCAACTTTTATTTCTTGCTTTTTGGTTCCAACTTATAGCTGCATAAGCTATAAGTTAAGCTGCAAGACCCCATGGAAAGCTGCAAGCCCTCATGGAAAGCACAACTAAAAATACTGGAATGTGATATTTCCTGCATAGTTTCATTACACACATGAAGAATCTAGAGATATGTTATATTCTTATGCTCTGCCATAGATTTTCATGCAAGTCTTGGTATCTGGGCAGAAGTGGAGATACTGATAATTAGTAGAAATTCAGATGAAATGGGGAGAATATTAGCACATGATAAACAGAGGAAACACCATGTCTTACCAAACAGAAAGACAGCAAAAACTGCGTTCCTTGTTTTGCTCATTATTTTGTTCCACCTCTTCCACAATATCCATTTTTAATTCCCCAGATCACCCAGATCACTCTATTCTCAAATTCCTCTACTTTTTTTTTTATTTTAAATTTATCTGCTTTCAAGTAGTGTAACTACCCTTTTTTGACAGGATATTTTGATGTGGTACATGTGGAATATTCCTAGGGCATTCAGCAAAGGTTTAGGACTATTTCCAGACTGGTCAAACTGGTTTTCATCAGTAGTGAATCAACTCATGGTTGGTTGTTCAGCCCAGGGTGAAGGTCAGCTGGGCTCAGTGTTAGAGTTTGGGCTGTTTATTTGGACTGAAGGATCTCCCTAACACCCAGCACAGGAAGGGTGCTGGCAGCCAGGCTATGCTCGCTCAGTGCCACCCCTGTGGGACTGCCAGCTCTGAGCTGCTGCTGGCCCATGCTCAGGCCTGAGGGCTCAGGGCCCCACTCTCCAAACAGCTGTGCTGAATGAACCACAGAGCCAGCAGGATCCAGTGAGCCAGCTGCAGAAGCAGATCCAGCTCGGCCTAAGGAGAGCACAGGTGGGTGAGGCTGGGATCATCCCAGCTTCAGAAGATGAAAATGAGTAAGAAATGAACCCTTTCAATACGGTTGCCCTGGATGTTTGCTGGAGAAGCTGTCACATTTTATCATTTGCCTTGAACTCACAGATGTTCAAGAAAATAATGTTATGGACTATAAAAAAAAAAAAAATCATTATTTGAAGAAAACATTTCCCCTCCATATTCCCATCAATTTACCTCAGGTCCAGCTTCTCCCACAGTCCCTCTAACTCCAGGAGGCCCAATTGGCCCAAGTGGACCAGGACTTCCATCTTTTCCAGAAGGACCAACTGGACCTGGAGGACCCTAGAAAATATAGGAGACAGAGGGAATGTATTTTAGCCTTTGGTAACAAAGTTTTACAAAACAGCCCATTACAAGCAGAATCTTGTTAGGAAGCAATCTGATTAGTCATGCCTTCTACCTAAAAATCACCTTTTTTCCCCTTCTGTAAAAGCAAGAAGGCAGTTTCAAAGCTGCTCTTCTCAAGTGAATCACCTCAGACAATATAACTTGGCTCAACTATATTTTTTCCATAATCATTTAAGTGGGATCAGTTCCAGATTCCAGATCTGTAGTAGCAGACTGGAGTAGCTCCTGTACACCCACAGATACAGGCTCAGAGGGAGATGCCTCCCTTGGATATTCCCAAGGGACAGTATTTCTCCTTTATTTTGGAGTGAGTGACATACATGGGGGTATGAGATGCAGAGTAGCAATCAGCAGAGCTGCCACATGGCTGGCTTTGCATCAGCTGCAGCCAAAATATCTGCTAAAAGAGACTGAAGTCATCCTGAGCTGACACTTTTATCTACCTATAAACTACACTCATGACAAAGCTTTACTGTATTAAACAAGGTGATGTCTCAGCAAAAGATATTGGCACAATTACCATAGGATACCAAAGTCAATAAAAGTCATTGAAATAAAAGTGATGCAGAAATAGACATCTGAGCATGGAAAAAAAACCCAAAACCCAAGCAAGAAAAACCTTAAAAGTCACACTCACCCGAGGACCAAACGGGCCTGGAATGCCAGGACTGCCCTGTTCACCAATTGGACCCTAAACAGAAGAAATTATCTTATTACTTTAGTTTGAAGGCATGCTATGAATGAATTGCATAAGCTATGAATTGCTATGAATAGCATTAAAATATACATAAACACTGGGTAGTACCTTTCCCTTAATCCCTTAGTAACTTAATAGAATTGACTGGTGTTTGGCATATATAATAAAGCTGTTTCTCTAGAAAAGCCTTGGTTTCAAGGCATTTATAATCAGAGTGGCTTACAAGAGAGTAAATGACAGTGCTATCAGAAAGTGAAAACATAATTTGGGTGTCAAGGTCTTTTTGTTGCTGCTGTCCCTGCATGTTGAAACTTTCAGTGTTTGAACAGGACCAGTGAGTAGATGTAAAAAAAAAAAAAAATAAAGCAAGTTTTCCATGATATTTCCATTTATTTTCATTCAACTGACAATGAAATCATAAAGTTCTTCAAAGTATTAGCAAGAGATGCTCTCACAGTCCTTTTGGGATTTTGCACTGGATTCCTTGACTCTTATGAATTCAAACACTGCCAAAAAGCATTTCACACTCTAAATTGCTTATCTGAAACTACCAGCTTGTGTTACTACCTTGTGCTGTCATTGATTTTCAGGGATTGGTCTGGCAAAGGGAACAAGAATAGGAGAACACATATCTTGCAAGTACAGGTTTAACTCATCATGCAACATGTATTGTAAATATTTATATGTATTGTAAAATTGCATTAAAATATTAGCAAGTACAGACACCAGGCCACTCAAACACCTTGTGAGGAAAAAACAACTAGTTTCCTTTTTTGTTTTTCCATTTTAAGTAACTGTGTTCCTGATACACTGTTTAACTACCGAGCAAATAAAGTTATAGTAAAAGCAGAACAACTTACAGGAGGTCCAGGAAGGCCTTGAAGTCCAGTGAAACCCCTGTGTCCTTTCTGGCCCCTATCGCCCCGATCTCCATTGTCACCTTTGTCACCACGAGGTCCTTGGGGACCCTGTAAATGTCAGTGATGAAACATAAAATTCTGAATTGAGAAAAAAGCCCCAACCTCAAAAAGCCCTCATTTACTTTTAAACACTCAGACCTCTTTCCCTTTTAAAGCTGGAAAGATGATGATGTCAGGGCAGCCCTAAGAATCTTAACTTTTTACTAAAGAATAAGTAAATAATTACAGAAAACTGTGCTGTGCTTAAATAGAGTTGAAGCAAATTTATTCTACTTGGCTACATAATACAGTAAAAAACCCAAACCTGGAATAATGATAATAAATAATTTACAGAACCAATTTTTTAATAGAAATATATTTTTCTGCATTACTGTATGTGGCAAATGACTTTTGTTGATTAGATTGAAATATTACAGATCTCTCACCAACTCATTATGTTGAAGCATATTATGAGTATGAAATCATCCAGGCTACATCTTTACTTCTCACAGCTTCTTTCACCTTCATTATGATTAAAGTACGACTGATGTTACATTCCCTAACTACAGACAACAACATCCAGGCAGCACAAATACCTTGCTTCTACTACTGCCACAATTTCATTGTTATTAGTTTTGATAATTGCAAACTTCTCACACTAATTCAAGAATCACTGGAAAATGTGGCTGCTGTTTTCAATTCTATATTTCCCAGCTCAAATTGCATGCTAAATTTCTCAGTGCCAGATTCCACATAGTTTATCAATGGCATCATTATCACTAACTGCTCAATAAATTTTACAGTCTCTCAAATGACATCTGCTTAGGGACAGGACAACATTGTTTTGAATTTCCCAAGTTTGCAATTAATTTTCTGTTCCAGGCTTGGATTGTAAAAGACTTATGTAACATAAAAAAGAGGAGTTATGTTTATTTTCCTTTTTGGACTGAAATCGGAAGTTCATGAGTTGAATTAAGGCCTTTTAATGGTAGCAGGTGATTTTGTTGTATTTCTGCCATTTTTATCTAAAAACATCCCTTTTTGTTCAGCATTCCTTTCTTTACCCCTCATTTAGACCAGACTCCATCCCTTTGCTAACTCAGGTCCTACCATTATCCAGACAGCAACATGCTCCAAGCAAAGAGGCTTTCCAAGCATTACTGGAGTATCTAAATACAAATATCCAACTTTGTGCAGCTTTGCAGCTCAGAACTACCTGCACCCACTTGCAGTCAGAACACCAGGGGAAGCATTGCTTGGCATTCTAATTTGGGCTGAATTCCTCATACACTTTGCTGTAAGTGGTATCTCAGACAAAACCACAGTGGCCATGGGCAACTTACAGGCAAACCTCTTTTTCCTGCACGTCCTGGGGGACCCATCGGACCTCGAGAGCCCTACAACGATTGCATACAGAAAGTATGTGAAGCAGTGCACAAAAACCACACACAATTGGTTTTGATAAACTAATTATTTTTTTTAAAAGCCTCACTTACAGTTTCACCTCTTTGACCTGCATCTCCCGGAGGGCCAACAGGACCCGGAGTTCCTGGACCTCCTGGAGATCCTGGTAGTCCTGCAGGGCCAGGTTCACCACGATCACCCTGCAAAGCAGAATTCCAACAGTTTATCTGAAAAGGACTGGTCTAGACCAAAGCAATAAAACTGTAGCACTGCCAGTCTATTTTTGAGCAATTGCAACCTACAAAGATATTCCTGCTGCAAAAACTCATCTCTGAGCTTGTGGAGGCAGATGTTCTTAGCCTCTTAGCCAGGCATCCTCAGCTTTGAGAGGTACTATATTCAAAGCTGTGATACACTTTCAGAACAAGCTCTCCATCCAGGTTAACTGAATGAAAAGAAAATCTACAGTAAGTCAATAATGAAACAGGGATTTCCAGAAGGAAATTAAGGAAAGAATATATTCTTACACGTTCTCCAACAGCTCCATCTCGTCCAGGAGTACCATCATTACCAGCAGGTCCCTGGAATTACGGGTAAAATAACGCTGTTGGTTAAGTCTGTCATCTTGCACTTCTAGAAGAACAACTAGAAAGCTGTTCTCCACATCTAACTTCAAGCTAAGGAGAACAACCACTAGTCTTTTCTTGCATGCTACAGTGCTGTAATACTTACTTCTGGACCAGCTTCACCTACAGGCCCAGTGGCACCTGACTGGCCAATAGGCCCTGGGGGGCCTTTGTCACCAGGTGGCCCCGCGGGACCTTGCTTTCCTGGAGTACCCTAAAAAAGATGAGAAATATCATATCAAAATTTTGATCGTAAAACAAAGCAAGCACAAAAACCCTGCAGCCAAACTACTCATTAATCCAAACTGAAATACCATCTACATTTGCAAATGAAAAAAAGCCTGACATTTAAAGAAAAGGTTCTTCTAGAATTTGAATACATAATATAGTTCGTATTTCTAAGAAGTTAGTGATAAATCAGTAAGTCTGATGTCAGTATGTGCAATAGGTAAGGTGTTATAGATTTCAGAAAAATATAATGCTGTTTGAAATAGTTAACATGATTTTTCTCTGTCTCAACACCAACAAATCTTGATAGCCGAGAATAATTTCTGGCCAACTTTACTATAAATTGACTTAATGGATCCAGTGGTAATGACAGATCCTCCATACCAACCCTTTTACTAATGGTCTATTTAATTATTTGATCTTCTGGATCATTAGGCTTATCAATAACTATCTAAATCCTACATGAAAGCAAAGAGAGCTCAAATGGCAGTTGGGAAGACGGTAGTTCACAATTTACGAGACAGTGCTTACAGAGTATCTACTCACATTCAAGTCACCTTTGGGCACCTAAATGAAGAGTCCGGGGTTGTTTTTCTCAGAGATCAAGTTTTAAGTCAAACAGGAACATTCTAAACAGAAGCGTTAATGCTATTACTCACTTAATTCAGGTTCAGACTTTCCATTGTGGCAGAAACAAACCTTCCACCTCATGCATTAGCATGAGATTTCATTCTTTACTATTCTCCCTCTATTCACTCCTGCAACTAGAGTTTTCCACTCTAGTTCCACTCTAGTTTCCACTTTCTCCTCATGCTAAGGGGCACTACACAGTGAATCCCGCACAGAGAATGCCCAGGCTAGTGGCACATGGCCTGGTGGTTACTTACTGCAGGACCTGGCAGCCCAGGCATGCCTCTTTCCCCTCGCTGTCCTGGCATGCCAACAATTCCTCTTTGGCCAGTAGTTCCTGCTGGCCCAGGGGGACCATCCGGGCCCTGAAATCCACAGAGGAGAAAGCAATGTCACTGTCCCTTCAGCAGCAAGAGACCAAGCCTGGAGCTGGTGTAGGGACAATCAGCAACACCAAGGGACTTACTGGCTGCCCGTCATCCCCTGGGTCACCCTTGTCTCCAGGGCCACCAGGAGGCCCAGGTGGCCCTCGATCTCCCACACGGCCATGAGAACCGGGATCGCCACGAAGACCTGGGGGACCTTCTTTTCCTGGTTCCCCAATAGGCCCAGCAGGTCCTGGGGCTCCCTAAAAAAATTAAAACACCTCGTTACATTGGACCCTTTTCTTATCAGGACAATACAATTCTAAGGAATGTGTTTCAATTAACTATAAATATACACATTCAGAAAGGCCAAAAAATGTGAATGAGCTAAAAGCTATTATCACCTCTTTTATGATCAAATAAATGCAATGTACTAAACATCTCATCAAATTATGTCCAAGCTTCACCCATGCCCTCCCAATTTTCAATTCCAAACTCACTCCTTTAAAAGATACTTTTTTTTTTGTTTCTCTCTTTTTTGTTTTGTTTTTACCTCCAGTGTGCAACCACCACTAGAAAACTCACCCTTTCCCATTCTTTCTAGTACCATCAAGCTAAAGTCTACATCCAAAGTTTTCATTCCCATTATACAAATCAGTGTTTTAACAGACCCTTGTTCATTTTTCAAACACTTTTAAAAGACTTCACATGTATGTAAGTTTTCTATAAACTTCACATCTGATAACCTTACAATGACTGCAAGTTGTTTTTCTCATCATAACATTAAAAGGCGTATGAAGCATGACACAGTTCTCTGTGTGGAATTCAGTCCTCAGCTTGATCCACAGCTAATTTATTTTTTATAGTGTTTCTGAAAATGTTTGAACAGAAGATATTTTGTGTTTGTGGGTTTGTGTTGAATGTATTTTAGTGGAACTTATGAGTAACTCCAGCAATGAGAGAGCCCAGTAGAGGCTCTTTCTTTTCCAAAAACTGTCTCAACTTCAGTCACCACTAAAGGGACAAAAAAGTAAAATACAGAGGAAAATGTAAGTTGTGGGGTTTTGTTCCTGTAAGCAATCAAGTCACTGGAGCAATGTGAGCAGTAATTTGGAAGGCTACTCAACCCAACGGAAAGCCTTGGACCAATATGAGGCATTGGATCAAGCTAAAGACTAATGAGCTTTATTTAATGATGCAAACCATCACTCCAGAAGTCAGTGTTGGCAAACTGCTCTCTTCAATAGCATCCGGCCATAAACACTGCTTCACCTTTCCTGCTTTATTTAGTCTTCAGATCCTTGATGACCATTTCCTAAAACACACCTATTAAGAAAATGATAATTCACTTACAGCAGGTCCTGGAGGCCCAACTCTTCCAGCAGATCCTGGGAATCCAGTAGCACCCTGGAAAAAAAAAAAAAAAACAAACAACCTCTTTAATGCCATCTTTATCAAAAAGAAATACAGCACTAGTTACCTCAAATGTTCTCAGCTTAATTAATGAGCAAATGTTACATTTATAGACTGAAAAAACAAGCTGAGATAAGGATTAACACACATATTACATAAAATTTCAGTATTAGATTATCTGCAGTCAGGTCACAACACATAAGAGCTACTTACAGGTGGACCCTGAGTTCCTCTACCACCTTTCAGACCAGGAACACCTGGAGGACCCTAAAAAGAAAGGAGAAAGAGAGAGGTGATAGTGAACACCAAGAACTTTTTAATTAAGCAAGATCAGCCTATATCACTGGTTCTGTGATGATGTTATTCATACTTACTGGTGGACCATGAGACCCAGCAAGACCCTGTGGACCTGGAGATCCAGCATCTCCTTTCTGTCCAGGTTCTCCAGGTTCGCCTTTCACACCAGGCTGACCATCAGGGCCCTATAAGAAATAATATTTAGAAGAAGCATCGGGTCAGACAATAGCAAATCTTTCTTAACAAAGTAATTCTGTCGAGAATTTAATTTTAAAGGAAAAAAAAAAAATACCAGGGGTATAAATCAGTCCAGAAAACACTTCATTTGTTTATCAATTCAGCACAGTCTTCAGAAGATCACACAAGAGATTTTCTGAACATTCTCTGAAGCCAGTATTTCTATTTAAAATACTTTTCTTCTCTTTAGATTCTCTATTTTCCTCAGCAGCTACAAAATAAACATTGTCTTTTCTAGGCTTTTTTCCCCACCAAGGGGAGCAGGTGCATGACTCTTTGTGAAAGGGATCCTGAAACAGGATATTAAGGCTGTGGGAAAGTTTAGGGTATTCCATTCCATCTGCTCCATCACCTCATTCCAGCCTTCAGTACTCATGGTGCAAATCTCTGCTACCTCCAGTAGACAGTTTTGAACTTCCCTCACTTTAATCTCAAAGGAGCAACATAACATATTAATGAAAATATGGAATCTGGTGAGCAATTACATAATCTTAACAAGAAAACCATTTTTCAACTGTCTAGGGCGCTTATTGGGGCTTTTCTTCACTTGATATACTGATGGGAAAGGGAAACAGCTCTTTTTGCAGCAAAAATGTGACTCCTGATCCAGAACACTGCAATATTATTCATAATGAAGGAAATGAAGTGTGTCAAAGCATGAGTAAAGGAAACTCATTAGTGTTCCAAAACACATACCGGGGGGCCAGCAAAGCCAACAGCGCCAGTTGGGCCATTTTCTCCTCGGGAGCCCTGGTCAGAAAAATTGAAATAACTGTATTTAGCAACCATCTTTCAATAGGCAGTATCATTTACAGTTAAGTATATAAGAAAGGATGTTAACTGTTTAATGTCATACGTGTCATTATAGTTTTGCTCTATTAATCAGAATCAAATGATCTTTTAATCATAAAATAAAGGATGTTAGGTATGCTGTTAAAATCTGCCATGTGTTCAAGACTATATTGAGTTTTCAGAATTCAAAGACAGAAGGCACAGGCAAGCACTAAAACAGCACTAGGAGAAATTCTGGTCACAACCCACCCCTTCCAGGGATGGCCAAAGAGCCATGGACACTGCATGCAACCCACCATTCCAATCACACTGGCGAAAAAAACAGTAGTTCAAAGATGAACTCTTCTATAAGGTCAGAATAGGCTTTGACTGAGCTTTCCCCACAACATTTGCTTGGAAAAGAAGTAGCTGAAGGCTGCCAACTTCAGCACTCCCTAAAAGGGTGGAAGCCGCTCCAATTTATACTGGAAATAAGGCTGTTCTGATTTATGACACGGACATAATCAATTTCAAGCAGTATGAAGGATCTAGAAGGGCCGAGCCTCTAATTCCCTAATTGAAGCCAAACCTTAAAATATTTAAAATCACTGATAGATGGGAGATGACAACACTTACATAACTGGATGAACTAAGGATTACCTCTGCGCTTTGCCCATTAAATATTTTTATCTGTACAGTGGTATCTGCTAGGGGCAAGCTTTTAAAAACATTGACACAACTAAAAGTGGTGGCATAGTTTCAGGAGTGAGGTCAGTGAGGATAACTCTATAAAGCTTGCCCTAAAACAAATATAGGTCACAGGAAGAAAATCTGGTAATAGTTTTGCAAGTGCACAGCAACAAGTCAGAACTTCACATTTATCTACAGAGAAAGGGGAAGAAAAAGGGGAAAATATATCAGCAAATAAGAAAAAGATCTGGAGTTTGGATCAGTGTTAGGTATTGTTAACTTATACCAGACAAAAACGAAGCATGTTTACTCACAGGGTTTCCGCGAGAGCCAGGAGGACCAACTAGACCTCGAGGACCTGGTTCACCCTTAAAATAAAATTGAAGGTTTTTATTTCCCAAGTAACTTACTTGTTGATTCATAAAAGTGCTAAAGAAGTCTGATAGTATCGAGAAACTTCAGTAGGGAATGGAATAAAAATCTGTTTACCTTTTCACCCGTGGGACCTGCTGGACCCATGGGGCCTATTGGACCAGGGAGACCCTTTTGAACAAATTAAGATGAAAGGAAGTTAGAAAAATGATGCTCCAAAACAGTTGCTTTAAAACTTCTCATATATTACCATTCCCATATGCTTTTTCATTCCTTTGAAGTCTTCTTCTTTATCTCTGGAAACTTCTTCTGTCTCCTTTATCTAAAATTGACTTACATATCCTCTCCCAATGACCAGACACCCCACAAAAAATCTATTTGCCCTCATTCTCTTTTTCTTCTCTAATTTAATCATCTTTATGCAGTATTCACAAATAAGGCAAATTATATTAATAAAAAAAAAAAGCCCCAGCTTTAGTTTACTCTCTCAAAAAGAAATCATGCCCTTTTCCCCGCCTTGCACAGAGCTCTGTTTCTTTTATGTTCACATTTAACTTTTTAAATTAAAGTATCAGTCATTAGTTCTGAAGATTCATTTAGATCTTGCAAACTCCTCAGAAGTGTCCATTCTCTCTTCATGAGCAGTTAGGCAAATGGGTTGCAAATTCTCCATCCAAACCCACCAACTCCACACAATGATTCTTCAGCTCACCGGTACTTCACCTGTTCATTAACCACTGTAAACCCTAAACATCCCTTACAATGACTAAGAACTGCTCCATATCTTTGGATAATATTTGATTTATAGAACCAATTCCAGCTCACAGATGACCATTTCTTTAGTGCTTCCTATAGTAGGGTTTCTCAAAAACATTTTTCCTCTTTAACTATAAAGTTAGTCCAGACAGGATCCTCATACTTTGACTGTACCTCAGATTTCCAAATGCTTAGCAGCTGGTATTCCAACTGGACTGCACAAACCAAGAATCTCAGATACAGTCTCAATTCATGCAAAAAGTAACTCAAATAACATCTAGGACAGAAAAATGGTCAGTGCACACAAAGCAAACCCACTGCAATTGGTATTATTGCAGAGTTGGTCTATGCAGCAGTGTGTGTGCAATGTGTCTTGAACAGATCTTGAGCAGATTAGAGACCTTATTTATGCAATGGAGATTCAATGCTTTCCAGAACTGCCAGCAACTAACTGCTTATGTAAAGCTTACTACATTTACAGGAATTTTCACCTGTCAAACTCAGGACAGATTGTGGACAACTCTGTGCAGACAATAAGGAGGCATCTGCCTTAGTCCACAGCTGAGAGCTGGAAGGTCTGCTTTTTGCATGTTCATCTCTGCCTGTTCATTTTTTCATATTTTTTGCTATAGCCAACTTAGATGAATCCCAAATCAACTGTGAATACTTTCCATTGACCTCTTAACTCACACCATTAATGACACAAAATAGGGGCTTGGAACACAGACACCCCAAAATGTTGTGCACAGCAGTCTTGAAAAAGCTGAAAATTTGGAGGGTGAGGTAATGACTACAAACCCATGATATACCATGATAACACTGCACAGTGCTTAGCCCTACAAGCTGAGTCCCCTAGCACAGTGAACAAACCAATGTGTGGAGAGTGGCTCTAAAGAGAGTGACACATTTACTTACTCTTGCCCCATCGTTGCCAGCTGTACCTTCAGCACCTTTCTCACCGACGCCGCCCTATGGAAAATACCCAGAAAGTCCCAGTTATGGCACTGAATGAGGAGCAGGTCATACCCTGGAACAACTGCAGTGTTAAGGGACATGTGATTCTGCTCAGGAGGACAGAAATAAACAGACTTACTCTATCACCCTTAGGGCCAGGTGTCCCAGCAATCCCTCTCTCTCCCGGCATGCCCTGAAGGCCCGGTGGGCCAGGATCACCAGGTGTCCCAGCAGGGCCTGGGCTTCCCTGGAACAGAGAAAGAACGAGTTGTTGCCTATTCATCTGAGAAGCATCTTTGTCTCTAGGCTGCAGAACATGCTGTGTCTGTTTTGAAGTCTCTGGGGTACAGTTTTAAGTAATAATTTTATCTAAAATTTGGACTTTATTCACATCCAAATACTTTTCTTTTCCCATTGTGTTACTCAGGAAGTGCAACTGTAATACAGTAATTCTTCCAAATCCATTAGTACTTAATCAGTGCATACTGGAGAGGAAAACAGACAAAAAAAGAAGCTTGAGCATCTTTCTGCGTTGACCTTGATGCCACATATGTTTAGTGTGGAAAGTAGGTACAGGTTGCCAGGGGCAGAGATGCTCATGTCTATTATAGGTGTCACATAACTAGAGGCACCCCCTGCTAGGCCTGACTTTCCTGGCCTAATCACATCAATAGCAGGTACATGCATGCAGATGTGAAGCTTTCAGAATTTTCTTTTAACTGCTTAGCCCTGCCAAGTGTCTTTGTGTAAACTGGCATGGCTCGTAAAACATCGCTAGAAGGTTTTCTGCAGTTCAGAAAAGGCTTTGCCCACTTCTACTGTCAGTTCTCCACATTTAAGTATGTTGCAATTTTTAACAGTTATAATTGGAATAACTTGTGTGTCCTGCCTTAAACAAAGGAGATACCTTTGATATTTATGGTAAAAAAGCTCTCTCTTACATTCATGCACATGAGCAGCAATGTACATCACATCACTGCAGCAGTGCACATCTCCACTCAGTTTACCTTTGGACCATCAGGACCGTGGCCTCCGGCCATACCCTTTTCACCCTGGAGTCCTGATGCACCTGGTTCTCCCCTTTCCCCTGGATTGCCACGTTCTCCCTACAAAATGGAAGATTATTATTTATTTAGAAGGCAGGGTAGAGTTCTGGTACACAAAATCCTAAATACACCGTAAGTGTAGTAGAACCTGTGAACAAATTCTAGGAGAATTGATCAAATAAAAATTAGCTTTAGGCTCTTAGAGGTGGGGGACAGATGTTGCTGTGCAAACTAAAAACTCATTTCACAGCATAAACCAGATAATTTAGCTGCTAGTACTCGACACCACTTCAGGAGCTACAAAATAATTAAAGGTGGTAGATTTTACATACACTATCTTAGAATATATCCATACTTACAATCATTTTGTTTGTGGGGAAAAAGGTCAAATACTTAAGCTGTTAAAGTCCATATTACATGTCAACTTCCAGCCTCAGAGAACTGTTCTGAATATTTAAACTCTGAAAGAAAACACTTACCCTGGGGCCCAATGGACCAACAGCTCCAGGATCTCCAGGCACACCCTAAGCAGAACAGAACTCATCATTAGAATGAAATCATTTTTCATAACTTTATAGTTATGGAAAGTAGAGACAAACATTTTTTATTTCCAAAGTACTGTGAATGTAGATGGCCAGTTCTAAATACTGTCTGTCAATGACAAGATGTGATAATTCATCTCAGTCCAAGAACACTGATTATTGTAATTATTTTATGCCAAAGCAGTTCTTGGACAGCTTGTAGACCACATCAGTGTGTATTTTGAAACAGAGTGGGAAATTCAATTAGAAAGAGAAGAAAATGTAAAACTACTTTATAAAGTGTATTCTTTGTAATGTCATGTAACACGTATATTACCTGATCACCTGGCTTTCCTCCCTCACCTGGAGGACCTGGTGGCCCAGGCAAGCCCTGTAAAAAGTAAATAAAATAGTGACTAACATGATAGAAAGTTATGTAAAACTAGATTTAACTAGGACACCAAGGTTATGAATGTAGCATTACACTCAGTACAAGAGCACACCCTCAGAGGTCCCCAAGAGGAACAATTATATGAATATTGCACCCAAGTGTTTGCCCCTCTCTAAATATTGCACTCAAAGTGTTTCGCCTTCACATTTGCAGGACACATCAGCCCTAAAAGTAAAGTTCACTATAAACAGATACTGATTTAACTAACACTTCATTATCAAGACAATTATTTTGCTCTGTATTTGGAACTTTTTTGGAAAATCTTCAAATTAAAACTGAATAACATCAAAGGTTTTCTCAAGGGATACAGAGCTGGTATTTAAGCCTTTGCCAGTTCGATTTAGTGCACAGCTGATATGAAAATTATGTATCATTAACTATTTTGAACTTCCTTGCCTTAGTTCTGAGGTTGTGTTATGTTATACATCACTTGACTGAATTTCTTCAACTTAAGTTGATAAAGACATGGCTGTTTATTTATCAGTCAGAAAAAAAAAAAAAAATGCACATACCTGAAACCCTGTAGGACCTGGAGGGCCTTGTTCTCCTCTTTCTCCTGCCAGACCCTACACAAAAGGAAATAATACTTAAACAGAAGAGGAATATAAGCAGGCTCCATAATTTTTCTTTCCTCTGAATATTTGTTTATTATACATTTTTACTTATCCCAGGACAAGGTGGCCTGTCTAGAAGATATAATAGGATGTGTATTATTTCTTTAAAATTCTTCCCTAAACATTCTCTGGTAACAGGAAAACACTCAGTTCCATTAAAACCAAGAAAGCCAGGAAAATTAACTATAAGAATATTTTACTCCTTGCACTATTTTTTGTGATGGTTAGTAAAAGGAACTTAACTACTAATATATATATTCTAATACAAAGCTAGCAATTTTTCTAGGACAATTTTTTCTTTAAACGTTATTGGAATTTTTTGCTTGGAATCAACAACTTGCATGAAGGTTGATAAGAATAGAAGCCCGAAGAGAAGTGAGTAGATGGAGTGCCAGGCAGACAGGCAGAGAGGTAGAAGCTGACTTACTGGTGGGCCAACAGGACCAGAAGGGCCAACTTCACCATCTTTGCCAGGGGCTCCCTACATTGAAATGACAGGGAAAGAAATCTTGATTAGTGAACACACGTAACAGCACCATTTTTTGTAACCACTGCAAGTAAAAGCCACACTCACTCTCTGTCCTGGGACACCCGCATTGCCTGCTTCTCCAGGTTTTCCAGGATCACCCTAAATTGCAGAAATAAAAATGACCAGGTTTGGATATTTTTTTCATCTATTAAAATATATGGAAATATTTAAACAGGGACTGCCATACTCACACTACTACCCTTTGGCCCAGGAAGGCCCATGCTGCCTGGCTGACCTCTGATTCCTATGGAACCTGCAGGACCTGGACGCCCATCTTCACCAGGAGCACCCTGCAGGGATAAAGGATTTTCCACACTAAACTCTAAATATATTAATTTATATGAACTTATTAACCCCTAGAAAATGCTTGTGTATATAAAGAAAATGACATCAATGTGGCTTGGTGCTTCACTTATCAGTAAAAATGTCTGTAATGCAGACATAGCAATAGCCATACTGCTGGATTTAACCAAATGCTATGCAATTATTAGAACTGAATCATGTACAAGTACTTTATTGTGTCCTTAAAGCAACAACTAGAAAAATATTTAGTTCAAACATTTAACAAGATGCAGCAGCTGCTCAACAACAGACACTGCTACACAGACCAAACTAAACAAACATTACTGGTACTAATTTTGAAGTTAGGAAAATATGTAAAGTGAACTATCAAAAGAGAAGATGAGCCTTAATAAAACACAGAAACTCACGTTAATAAAAGCAGTTTTAGTGGGACCTCTGAATTACTGTGACATTAACTGAATAGACTAATTTTTGTCACTTACCAAGGGGCCAAGTTTTCCCTCGGGGCCTTGAACACCTGGATTTCCTGTCAAACCCTAAAAGCAGGAATAGTATGGTGTTAGGGTTGGTTCTATAATTCAATAACAACAAAGAAACAAAGAAATAGAAATAAATCACAATGAAATGCTCAGTTACTACCATAGCACACACTTCACTAGAAGTTTGATCCTCTAGATCAAAGGTCTTCTTCCTTATCTTCACGTTACAGCTTCATCCCTCACTGTCTTTGATCTTCCTGCTTCCTAGTTTCTCTTTTCTTGCTTTTACACCTCTTCAGCTTCTCATAGGCTCATCTTTATTTCTGCCAACATTCCCCAATGATCCATATCACATTTTACTGCTCCCTTTATCCCCTTTTCTGGTATTTTGAATTTCCTCCAATAATTTTCCTGAAAGAATCTCCAGATGATATGCACCACTCAACCTTGTACGTTATCAATCACCAGCTTAAAGATGGTTGGCCTGCAATCCACGTTTTCCATGGCAACTGTGCTTTACAAACACACTTCCTTCATTTGCTTTAGCTGTTCTCAATCAGGGCTATTTCACCTTTTTCAAGTTGAAACCTGTGCTTCCCAGCATCAGCAGGAAATAAAGACAGGTCTTCTGGCCTTTAGCCCCACTGAAACCAGTCTGCCCCTCTATAACAGCTTCTAAATTCCCAAACACTCCTTGCCACCTTTTGAAAATCAAAGGTACCACATTTTATAGTGTACTGCTTTTAGTCCCTCGTGGATGCTGAAAACCTTTTAGCAGAGAGATCTTTCAGCTTTCTGCAGCATTTTGTGAGAGCTCTGTCTTTCCTATGCAAGCTATCTAAAACAAAGTTATAATTTTGTAAATACTTGCACCTGCAAATTGTATTGTCGGATTGTTATGGTTCTATCTAGCAAAGTATTTGGGAATGGAGGTCTTAGAATTTGGCCAATCCCCTCAAGGGGTGGATGGCCAGAGGACCAATTACCTTAAGCTATTTAACACACTTTTTGTGAAATAGCAGATAAAAGCCTTGAGAAAAACCATTGAATTGCTTGCTGCCATTGATACAAAATCCTGGAGTTGGTGTGGTTTTCCTACCCGTGCACATTGTGACAGTGGCAGTCCCTTACCCGAGCACCTGGAAGGCCAGGCTCTCCAGGGCGTCCAGGATCTCCCTGACCTCCTTTAGGTCCAGAAGATCCTGCTGGACCACGCTCTCCTTGGGCTCCCTAGAAAGACACCAGTGAGCTACAAATTAACAGCCAGAACAGTGACAGCCGGAGAAGGTTAAATAACAGTACCTTCTATTAAGGACCTATTTTTGCAAACAAAGTTACAAATCACTAATCCTTTTATTAATATTGGTTTTCTAATTATTATCTTTTGTCCCCAAAATGATTACTTAAAAGTTGTCTCTTCCTTAAAGCAAGTTTATAGAAGCATTTTAGAATCCCTGTATTTTTACCATGTTAGGAGTTTACAGAAGTACTAAATAAAATGCCTATGTGAGTTACTTCCCTGGAAGTGTTAGAGCAGTTAGGAAAGCCAGATAAACTCACCTGTTTTTAAGGAGCAAGTCTAGAAAATCATATCACACACAAAGAATAGGCAATTTTTCACAGAGCCACCTCTTACAGAGCAATGCAGGAAGCAATAAAGGAGTAGAACAGGTCAGTCCTTTATCCATGCACATTTCAAAATGAGAGAGCATTAAGCCAGGGACAGGCAAGCAAAGCTGAACATCATAGGAACTGAAAGGGACTTTTCCCAAAAAAATTTTGTCTCTAAGCATTCAGACCCCCTTTTGCATTTGTAAATTGGATCTGCCTATTTGCCCAGAAACAGACATTTTTAAGGGAACACTTGCTTCTTATATGTCTGAAAAATGTATGAATTTATGTATGTATGAAATGTATGAATGTATGTATGAAAATTCAACAAACTAACAATAAAGGATGGACACTTTAATTTAATTTAATTTACCTTTGGTCCAGGCAAGCCATCAGAACCTGGAAAACCACGGTTACCAGGAGCACCCTAGGAAAAGTAGTAGAAATGAGATGATTATCTTATTTTTTACATAACTTATTACAAATAAAAGACCAGATTTATGGTTTGAGGGTTCAGTTCATTTCCTTACAATTTTCTTACTTCAGTACTTAAATCTGGGGGAGGTTTATGACTTAGAGTGGTAAAAATATCAATGTCTCGTTCATGCATGCTGGACAGCTCCTTCTCTGTGAACAGCCTCACTGAAAGCAAAGATGAGCAGTTGCACAGGTGTAGGAAAAAGTCTGCAGATGAGTTTGTCCTATCTCCATCCTTTCTCCTACCATATTATGTGCACTGAATCTCCACATAAAAGTATCCAGTGTAAAAAAACAACACACAGTATTAACTACTGCTAGGAAAATGAGGTTTGACTGCATCCACAATGAAGCTGTAAGAATATCCATGGGTAGGTCAAAAGGTTTTTCAGCTTAGCAGTGCATCTCTTAAAACATGTTATTCCTCTAGGTTGCTTACCCTCTCTCCAACAGGACCTGGTGGACCTACTGACCCTGGATCACCTCGAGGACCTCTTTTCCCTTCTTCACCTATGGGGCCAATGGGACCCTGGGGACCTTGTGGGCCCTAGTGAGAATAAAATGTTATTTAAAAAGACATTGTTAAGCTCACCATTTCTCAGACATAATGAAACAGACTGTCTTTTGAACACGATAACATTTTTCCAAATAAAGGAGAAAAAAAAGTTAGGTTTTGGATCAGTTAAAAAGTAACAGCTTTTCAGCATCTGCTTTTCTCTTTTACAATGTTTATAAGCTAATAAACTCTAATTCTGCAGTTGGACAGTACACTGCTTCTTATAATCACCCACAGTAATTTCTATTTGGTCAAGCTGCAAAGGAGTCAAAATTCAGAGAGATTCTAATAGAAATTTGCAAAGGAGAAGACAGTGGTAAAGAAACTATTACTTCTACATTTTCATCAGTTATTACATGATCATTTAACTGGTGAGAAAGAAAAGCTAAAGATTGGTTGACAAAGCAACTCAGAGTCTGCAAAGCCAGTTTTGTCCCAAAAGTTACATGATTATAAGCCTCTGTGTTTCCTCTTCATCTTAAAAAGCATATGGAGACTTACAGGTTCACCTTTGGGTCCTGCTTCTCCCTTGAAACCTGGGACACCAGGGTCACCCTGAAAACAAACACATGAATAGCACCCGTAAAGTTCAAATCTGGATAAACCACTTCATCATTTTGTATTATGCCATGAAACAGAGAAGCATTTCCTAGTTTGGTCACAAACTGTAGGCAATATAACAGGGTGCTTATAATGGTTTGTCTTTACCCTTGTTAAGCTTGTTTATTATTATGTTATCAAAGCAAAAACTTAAATACATCTCTTTTCCCAGATTTATAAAGACACACTTCTTTCTCAAAGAAGCAATGGTATTTTGGACGCACAGAAGTTTCTCAGGATCTTAGTGTAAGCATTCTGCCTGGCATGCTGCTGCCCTATTCAAAGGAAGCCCTCTGCTAATCCCTGCTGCAGTTCCCTGGAGTGACACATGTGCCAGACATTGCAACTCCCAAAGAGACAAAGATCCCATTACCGGCTGGCCTCGAATCCCGGTGGGGCCGGTACTGCCCTGCGGTCCTGGGGAACCAGGGGGGCCTGATAAACCAGGGGGGCCCCCAGTGCCTGGAGATCCCTACAAATACAAACAGCAAGCACAGTAAGGAAACACAAGGAAATAAGGAAATGAAAGACAATAAGTTACACAATTTCTTCAACAGGAAATACGGTCACTTACAGAAGGGCCCTTTGCACCGGGGGAACCATCTGTCCCTTCAGCACCCTGAAGATAAGGTACCAATCATTAAAAATCATTTTAATGACAAGAGCATCAACTACAAAAGCAGAAGATAGTTATTTTATCCACTTCACAAGACTAGAAAATAAAGGTATTAAATAAATGCAACAGATGCAAATGCTAAAAAGGGCAATAAAGCAGGCAAGTTAATGTGATTTTTAATATTGAAGATCTTATGTTTAATCTTAAGTTTTAAAGTACTTTGAGGATTGAGATTGTGTCAAGCTGTGTAACTGTCATTTTCCCAACTTGTAATAAAATAACAAATATTTATTATCAATACAATTAGCACAAAACAAAGGAATGAGGCCTTTTCTCCTTGGGAAAAAAGGTAATTTGAGTAAAACTCATCGTCAGGTGGGGCACTAAAAACCCCCCGAAACAGGTGAACATGCACAAGCTGAGCACTGAGGAACTCAATTCAATGTACTTACAGGAAGACCTTGTGACCCAGCTGGTCCCTGAGGACCCGTTTCACCTCTTTGTCCTTGAGGACCTTCAGGGCCACGAGGTCCTGTTGGGCCTGCTTCACCCTAAGATTGCACATGAGAAAACAACTGGAGATTATTTTGCTCTAAAAAGCAGCACTATAAAATAACTCAGGAGGAATACTGAGCTATAACAGGAACTAATTCATGATTGAAATAGTTTATCACCCTGACAATATGATTTTGCTTACCTAATTTTGCTTCTGTTACCTCTAGGTGAATGCAAACATTGGAAGTATAGATGAGATTTTTTTCTCAATGTATACAAGACAAGGATACTCTGCAGAAAAGCAGCACTATCCAGGAATCCAAATCAGATCAAGAACAGACCCATCTTTTTAAAATCCCACTATGTGTAATTACTATCTGTAATTTTACAAGTTTTTTTACCTTCATTAAAAGCCAGGCTCAAGACTTAGGTAACACATCTGGGATTGGTTGGTTTGGGGTTTTTTTTGCACAGTACAGATGAACTCATTGTTACAGCACTCTATTAAATATCAAATCCCTGTAAGATGAGACTGGACAAAAAAAAATTCTTCCCAGCATCTTCTTCAAATTTTAATTTTATGTAGGAAATATGCCTTTTGGAACTGATGGCTGTTAATATCACATCTTCATATTTCAAGTCCACATCTTCACTGCATTATCTGCTGAGTTTTTATGAGTTCAAAGCAACTATTCCAATTTTATATCATCTGATGATCAAACTTGAAGGTAGCTTCTCCTCTTCAAAAGCTGTAATTGATTCATCATGTGACAGCTTTTTCAAACATTTACTCAGGTAAAATCATGCTGAGCCATACTAAAAGACATGTACTACAAGGGCTAACATTTAACTGTACATGCATCTTGCCTAGAGTGTGCTTTTTCCAATAAAGGTTGGAGCAGATGGTCCTAGAGGTCCCCTTTCAACCTGCTATTCTATGATTATGTTGATACTTTTATTAAGACTTGTTTCCAAACAGTTTCATGAATGTTGCCAGCTTCACAACACAAAACATCTGCTGAACTTGGCTACCTGACCAATTGAGAGTTTCTTCTTGTATAACATTTTCTTATCACGCTTTAGGAGTGTAAAAGAACAAAGAGGAGCAGCTGGGTGAAGGGCATGTATAAGAAGTGTAAGGAAGCTGTATGAGTTGTCTTTTTTATCTTTGAAGACACTGTCTTCAAGGCTAAGAATAAAAAAACCAAAACCGAGCACTTTTTTGAAAAGCAAGAGAGGGAAGTGCCACGAAGACAGTGCTGCAGCCAATGAAAATTCTTCATTTCACAGCCCAATCACTCCAAGCCACAAAAGGTAGTAATTGTAATGTGCTCTGTTGTGATGAACTGTAGCACATCTCTGTTGGGGTTCAGACATTTCCCCTTCCAGTCCACATCACCTCAAAAAGTGTTCTTGGCCAAAACTAGCAGTTTCAGCACTGGAAGGCCCTGCCTCCATATTGTCTTAGACTTGCCCCCTCGAACTCACTTCTAACAATGTATCCTGCAATTCTTTGAATATACTGGACAAGATTCCTGAAGCACAGCATGATAGTCATCTTATAATTGCCCCTTGACATGAACAAAAGGGAAAGCAAAGTATCTTAACAGTAGTGAATTGCAATTGCTTCATTTGGCTCTTTTTTTCATTTATCTTGTCTGAAGGTCTTGACTAAGACTGATTTCACAGCAGCTCCTGGGGATCTGTACACGTCAGTCTGAGCTTTGTGTAGTCTAGGCCACGTTTTTACTTGTGTGTTGTTAGACATTTTTAAAAGATACTTTCATTTGATTTTTTACCTTTACACCAGGAATACCAGGAAAACCTGGAGAACCAGTTAAGCCAAGTGGGCCCTATAAAAGACAGACACATAAAACTGTAATTCAGTGGTTTCAATCACACAGGTTAGTATCTCATCACCGGGTAAATGTGGGTCTAGGATTACATGTAATTTTTGGTCATAAAACATTTGTTTATAACAAAACTGAAATAACTATAAATATCAGGTTTTTAAGTGATACATATACATTTTATGGAATTGTGGTGCAGTTCATTAATGTGTTTGCTGACTTCAGCAAAGCTGCACCTCTTGATCCAGCTATTAATGCCCAAATTGCAACATATACAATTCACAGTTAACAATTATGAGAATTAAGATTCCTGAATTCACAGGCAAATTCATTTGCAAGCTGTAAAACACAGGATTTGTATCAAAATTTCAGGGCTATAGAGACAGAGATGTTTCCATTTCCATAGTGCCTCTTGAGCTGAACAAGACATTCAACAGAAGAACTTTCTACTCTATCCTAAAGTCTCTGGATGGCGGCACACAGTGGTTATTAATACTCACTGCAACTCTGTTCCCAGATAATTCCTCTTTATCTTTTTCTGATTTTCTGTCTTTTTGTAAAATGTGACTCATACTGAGAAAAATTGTTCTATGAAAAAAAGCTCTCCTGACAAATTTAATCAGAACAATCTGATTGTTCTGCTTAGCAACACTTCTGCTGTGACCTTGCACTGGATTTCTACAGAACTGATGTAACAGCTCACCAAGTGTATTTTTGAAAACCTATGTTCTAGTTTATTGGATCAAAAACAATGTCTGCCAAATCTCTCTCTCTCTTGCTGCAGGAAGAGTTCCAGGATTATGGTGTACCAGTGCACTGACCCAAGCAACAACACATTTTATTAACACTTTCTCCAATAAAAAACACGTGCATTGAGGATGATTATCTCCCTTGTGACACTACGTGGGATTTTCCAAAAATATTAGCCAACCACTTATCATGTCCAGTGAAGCTAAGCTCAGATTTTATGCCAAGGAAAAATTACAAGCTCCATGTAAAACCTCTTAGCTTGCAACATAGCTTTTTTGAACCTTATCATTTGTTTGAAATACTTAAAAAAAAAATCTTTTCTTTGTTTTAAAGTTTCTTCTAACAACTTACCTTTCCTTCATGATATACTAAATAACTGAGTTTTGTAGCTTTTAAGTACTCTCACTTACTTTGTGCTTCTATAACAGTTAATAATTTCTTCATGAAGTTTTTATTAAAACAGTATGTTCATTAAGATGAAATGGGTAAATGAATTTTTCTCAGAACCTTTTCACAAGTAAATAAAGAGTATGCACAGAAGGAAATTCTAACTGCAGGCAGGTGTGGTTTAGGGTTTTGGTGAGGGGGATTTGGTGCAATGCTTTTGGGGTGTTTGGTTATTGGGTTTGTGTTCAGTTTGTTGGTTTTCTCTAAGCTGAACATCACAAAATGGTAAAGGCTGACTACAGCAATGGATAGAAGCTGTCAACCATATCCTCCAAGTGGTGCTTTCAAAAAAAAGCAAACATAAATACCACATTTTCAAAGTGGAAGCTGGCCTTGCACAAGTAGTACAAAATCATCACTAGTTTTCACATGCAAGAGCAACACAAAATTAACTGTATGCATGGGAATAATCCCTGACTTGTGTGAATTCATACAAATGAGATTGGACTGTAGGACCAAAACCAACATCCTTTGCCACACTGAGTGTAAACAGCCACGTCCTCTGCAGCCCTGTTGCTGTGGTGAGAGAAGTCCAACAGCCACAAAGGCCAGGCTTTCTCAGCTTGGCAGACATTCAGGCAGAGGCTTCTGGTCCTTCAGTTCAAAAAGTGACTGTCCCTAATTAAAGGCTGTTTTACACATTTGCTAAAGGAACAATTGCAGGGAGCAAGTTGTGCTATCAGTGAGTGCCTTTCTTCTTGCTGACAATGGGTACAGCCTCATTTGCCAACTGTGCCTGTGAAGGAAGATAACAGGCAGCTGTGAACTGCTTTAGATTGCGGTGCATGCACTTGAGACACTTTCCTCCCCACCGTATGGGCTCCAGAAGGGCAGCAGAGCATCACCTCCCTCCTCTGCAAATTAAAACCTTCAGATGAAGTAAAATACAGAGGACAATTTTGCAGAGGAGAGCACTAAAACTAAATGAGTAGAGCTAGGAATCATTCTCAGATGATTAATTCCAGATGCACTTAACTGATACCACCAACTGCCGACATTTCCTTTTTGTTTTTTCAGAAGTGTCAAAAGGCAAGTGGAAATACGGAGTGAAAAAGTGGGTAACTGAGAACCAAACACTTACCATTGGGCCTGGCTTCCCAGGCATACCATGCTGACCACGTCCACCCTAGACATGAAAACAGAAAACACAGACTATTTGTAAGACCTCTACCTATTCTTTTTAATTATCTGTTGTCAGCATTTGTGATGACAACACAAAGTGATCACTAAGGTGATTGAAGAAATGCTGCATTGCAAATTCCTCTAAACACTGTCATGGAAGAAATTATGCTCCCATTCAAGTTAATGGATTTCTCTATTTTCAGAAAGGACAATATTTTGAGAGTGTCGTTGTATGGGGCACATGACACAAGTGGAGCACAGGAAAGTCATGGGGAGAAATGCCAGAAAAGCAATATTTGACAATGAACATAAAAGCAGCAGGATGAAAGTTTTAACTCAAATATGATCTCATGTCAAGGATAATCCCTCGTTTTGCTGAAAGTCAAAATATTTTTAAGAAAATAACCTTATTATCTGGAATTAAATTTTTGGATTCCATCTAAATTGAAATCTGAATTGAAAGGCTTCATCTAAACATTCATTTTAAACCTATTTCCAGACAAAATAAAACATATTATTTCCAGTTACATAATTTTTGCTGAAAAGAACCTCTCACAAGAAAGTCCACAGAAACACAGAAGAAATATATATATAAAAAAAAAATATATAATTATATATATTATAGCCCAGAAAATTGTGTTGTGAGGGTATTTGGACTCAAGGGGCAGCTCTGCTATGAGAAATTACCATATAGTAACCACTCTCATTTTAAAACTGTTTTTAACTTCTAAAATTTATAGCAAAGATCTCACCCTACAAAACTGCTCAGCCCTAACTTTCTTAAGCTGCAGCAGAACTCACCACGCAAGTGAGTAGCAAGTCACATTAGCAAACACTTTCCAGCTCAGGGATTTAAATTTAAGTAAAACAGGAGAAGAATTACAAGAGAGAAGGAAGATGCTACTTACAGGGGCACCCTGTGGTCCAATTCGTCCTCTTTCTCCTGGCATTCCCCTAGGTCCCTTGAAGAAAGAACAAAAAGTGTGTTATTTAGGAGGTCATCATGTCAGAAAAATAAAAAGGGTAGGTTTTTTTCACTCCTGCAGGTGTAGCTTAGCTTGTCCTATAGCAGAAAAGAATTAGCAGCTCATATAAATCCTTACAGCCTCACAAGCTTGTCCAGTGGAAATGTAATAAACTGGAATTTCTCTTTTTGCATTCCAACAGTATTTCCAGTTTTAAACACACTAGAATAAATTCTGTATTTCCTCACCAGTGACAATAATGCAACTTCCTTCACTAAATCTCATTCACAAATTAGATTCCACTTCAGGGATATTCCATTCCACACACAACATAGTGCTTCACAGAGAGATGCCCTTATCTGATATCAGAAAGAGGCGTTACTTCCAGAAGCCCTGCTGAGAGTCAGTTTTTGTCATGTAACACTACTCACGCATATTCAGTTGTCCAAAACCACATCTCAGTGAAGATTAAGACAAAGTTTCTCCATTTCACTTCCAGTTCATACATATTTATCCTCACTGTAACCTCCAAAATTCTCTGTCCATGGTTTTTTTACCTAGTTTTTTCATGATCTAAATTACTCCTGTTGTATCTCAGAGCAACCCAAGCCAGTTTTTCTCAGGTTGAAATCACTCCATATGAGGCATCAACTTGTAAAAAAGAAAAATCTATCACCCTACACTTACATGAGTTGGGAAACAAGCACCTCACCAACAGCCAAGTAAGTCTCTGTTGAGCCTTCTGATTTATCATTATTACCTATGTCTGTGAATGGAGGGGATAAACAGCTTACAGTGGACCAAATTCACTGGCAGAGTAATAGAAAATGAAGCCTTCATGAAGGGAAAGTTCATCTCCATGAGCTCAAATGCAGGTATGAAACCCCTGAAATTCCCACTGGCAATAATATTTACAATCACTTCTGCAATACCCAGTGCATGTGACACTCACCAGAGGACCTGTTGGACCCATGGCTCCTGTTGGTCCAGACTCCCCCTAGACAAGAAAACAAAATGACACAATTAGAGAAATGGGTGAGAGGAAAATAGAGTCACATCTCATCCCTGTCCCCCATGCTTATGTTAGACCTCAGGGGCAGATCTGCCCAGGCACCTGTGTGCATCACACATGGCAAGGACACTGTTCCCCTTGCTGATGGAAATGCAATGTTAATGTGTTCTCAGTGTTTATGTGTTCTCTGCTGCTGTTGTTGCGTCCACAGAAAGTGGTAGGCAATCTTGGGAAATAAATGTTTTCCTACATAAACACTCCTAAACTACTAATCTCCCATTTAAAATCAGATTTTGGAAGATTCACTTCATTTACTATCGTTTTAATCTAAAGGCATAGTTCTGTCCCACATTCAATTATCACCTCTGTCAGGCCAGAAATGTTTCAGCATCAGTACTGACGAATGCAAAAAAGCCTGAAAAAAGTATACTGTGCTCTTTTAAAACTTCTTTTAATCTGTCTTGCAAGGATTGACTCCAGCTGGCTATCACTGCTTTGATCTAAAGTTGTAAGAGTGGTGCAGTGCCAGCGGGGATCAAAAATTCTAAGAGAACACACTAATAAAATAGTCAGTTTCATAGAATATATCCCCTCTCCTATCCAATGCCTGATTCTTTTAAGCCAATCTCTCATAATTTTAAAGAGGAGAATCATGTTTTAGTTACACATTGCTTTATTTGATTACATTAAAAAATGTTCAACTTGGTCACAAAGAGCCAACAAGAACCATGAACAGTTTAAGTGGAGAATTGCAGGATGTGCCCCTGATTAACAGATTCTGCTGTCCTTGGGATCACAAATGTGTCATAAATGGAGCACTCAGCTCAGCCAGTGATCCCCTACAGGCTAAAGCAGCCCCAGCTGAAGATGGGACTGGCACTACTGAACTCTGTCCTTAAAATAAAGGTCAGAGAGGGTACAAAGCTGTGTTCAAAAGATCGCCTGCCTTTCATGATTTTGGTATTACAGAAAACATGCTTAACCATTTAGTTGTTTGGGCCATGAAAATACCTTTGCTCCAGCTGCTCCAATTTCACCTTTTGGACCGTCAAGTCCTTTCAATCCCTGTAAGTTATAAAAATATTAAGAAACTGTATTTATATATGTACATATAGAGAGCATTCCTACTATTATTGTTACAGTAACTTGATACTAAAGGATCAAAAATGGATCTGAGGTGGTAAGAGTAAGAAAAGAAAAAAAAGATAAAGAAGAAAAAACCCAGATGGAATAAAGTTTTTAAACATTTCCTAAATGGAAACCATTTGTACAAGGTACATTTGCTTGGATTGGGTTTCCTTTTTAAACCAAGAAAGTTTTTTAAAAAAATCCTAAAACAACAAGGAGGAGGCTCTGAGCCATAGGAAACCTATTTATTCCTCCCTGAAGTACAATTCTGGCCAGAAAACTTGGTAATTTGTAATCACTCCATGTTGCAAACATATCCACCTCTCAAGTTCCCCACCCTAATGCAAGACTTGCCAACAAAGCGAGAGAACTGTCAGGTTTGCGCCTCCTGAAGCTTGGCAGGGCTTATGCAAACTCCTTCCAGATTCCCAGAACATTTGAAAATAGAGTGAAGAAAGCACTGGAGCATGTAATACAGAGGTCAGCTTAAAGGGGAATAGTGCTGATTTTCTGCAAGGCCCCCTTTCTCTCAAATGTCAGTAACTCTGCTACAGCTGCCTCATCTGCAGTGTAGGCAAATTCTGCACAGATACAAAGAAGAAACTTCATTCTGAAACTGCCAGGAAATGTCATCTCTACACAGAGGGAAAACCTTGTCTCTTACCCGGTGACCCTTGAGACCTGGGAGACCAGGAGCACCAGGAAAGCCTCGAGGGCCCTAGGAAGGAAAAAGAAAAAAACAAATCCAATCCTGATTCTGCAGATAAAGCCAGCAATAACTGTGCTAACAGGGCAAGGGCAGCAGCAATAATATCAATATGGCTAACATTCCTTCACCTTCATCACAGTGAGGCACAGCACTTGAGCAGGTCACAGATGATACAGCCTTGAAGTTAGTCTCAGCATTATACACATTTTCCCTGACATTAAAAGCTTTATCCTTTATATTGTTGTGTGATCAAACTTCAATTTTCAACAGAAGCAGTGAAATAAGAGGCGTGGCAGGTCAAGTTTTGAGGGTTAATATGGAGAAACATAAATTAAGCTGAGATCAAAACTCAGAACAATCATTTAAAATAAAACAGAAACTCAGAACTGCAATCTGTACGTGTTCTTTCAGAATATGTCAGTCCAGAAACATGATAAACCACTGCTACTAAAACATATTTAGCAATTAAACCAAAGTTCTCTTTAGCTTCCTACCAAGTTTCTCTGGAAAGGCCAATGGAAGGGAGGTAAGTGCCTTGTGTCAGAATATTGGTCATATGAATTTAGAACAAAGATCTCAGATAGCAAGTTATCCTCTCAGCAACAAAGCAAACACTGATCTGGAGCCAAAGAGTGAGCTAAGACAAGGACTTCAGACGCTGAATGGCAGAACTTTGCACTCATAATTAAAAGGAAATCTGGTGAGTCACATCAGGATGAAGCGATAAGGAACCAGTACCATAAGATGACACATGATTATTTTGCTAAAATGTAAATAATCACGCTCTTACTGGAGATCCTGGAAATCCAGGCTCACCGGTTTGTCCTGGCCTACCAGGTTCACCCTAAGGAAAGAGGGAAAAAAAGGAACACATTAAAACAGGAAATAGGAAAATGGACTTTTTGTATCATTCTTCCTTTCAAAAAAATGAGGACATTCACATCAGTATTATGCATCCTCTCTTTGCTGTAACAATGTCAGTACCACAAACCAACTGCACACATGCCTAGCAAATTTGCATTAGACACATTAACTTATGAAGGGTTTTTAAGCCAGGACTGGGAAAACTGAAGGCTGGGCCTACAATGCATCCCAGCCACGAGGAGATGGTGCTGCCACCTGGCTTCCCTGATGGAAATTCATGAGGCAACCTTCTGTCATCTCCACACAGAGCATCCAACTGCTGTTATTTCCCATAGCAATCTAAAACTACTTGCACTGTGGCTTTTTACTCTCCTTCCATTCAAAAGTTCATTTCATTCTAGGACAGTGACTATATTCTCTGTACTGCAATAGGAAGACAATATGGTCAGTGTAAGCAAACAAGTCTATTTTGAAGATTAGTTAAAGCCCTTCAGGGTCACAGCCAAACATTCCTTTACATGCATCAGTTCAAATTATCCCAGGATGCTGGGTAGTAGGAATATGAAAGGCTTCAGAAAAATAATTTCAGGTCAAAGAAAAGGCAAACTGTTTTACAAATGCAATTAAAGACACCCAAACAATGGAAATGGAAGAAGTTCTTAGAGCAGTGTCAAGATTTGACTTCCCTGTGCTGAGTTTACTGTTGCCAAGGACTCTAAAAACTCATACAGTTTAATGGGAAAGTATTACACAATTAATTTTTATACCAAAATGGCATCTGCAGTTTTCTAACTAATTTCCAAGTTATAAATCACAGTTCAGATGGATTTAATGTGATTTGCAAATAAATAATATACATCTAGCAGTAAGGTCTTAGGCTACTGCTGTGCAGCACATATGCACTCATTCAACATGTATAAAACATACATTTAGCATACATATGTGTGCATACATGGATAAAGGAAAAAAATCTGTTAAGAATATAAATTACCAATTTTTAAAAGAAATTAAGTACTAAAATCTTCTCCAGACACATTTGTATGCTTCCATTACAGCTCTTCTAACCCAACACGCAATCCCAAAAGAGAGGAGATGCCTCCAACTGACCACCTGTAAGTGTGATTTATTATTATGTTTGATTTCAAGGAAGGTATTTCAGTTAAGAACTTACTGAGGCAAGAAATAGCAGAGGTGGTGCTTAGACTTTATGTATGATGATGTCATGTAAGGAAAAGAAAGGAGGGATCGGAAAACGGTTGCCAAGATTCACAGTGGTGACACTGGATTTAATGAGGAGTACAATTACAAAGCAAAATAAGCAGACAATAGGAGCTAGAACAGGCACATCTGCTAGTTATTCACTGTCTCACAGATGCCAATGTTTGTTTTATTTTTATTAAAAATAAAACAAGATACAAAGAATAACAAACTTACATCTTCACCAGGTTTGCCTGGAGGTCCCTCTGGTCCACGAGAACCAATTGGCCCCTAAGAAATAAATATATTTGTTGAGAAGTCAGTTCAGCCGTCACTAAAATATCTATTTGCTCCATTTCAAAGTCTGGTTTTTCCAAAAAAAAGATGTAGAAAAAGGAAGATTTCACACCTTAGCACATTTGCTTAATTTTGTGGTGCTCTTTTAACCATCCTGACTCTAGAAAACCTGCATTATATTATAGGACAATAGAGAATAAATTCATCAGGAAAAAAAACAGAACATTAAAAATCAAAGTTGTTGTTGCTTCAAATTTCTGGCTCTTGCTTTTACTTTTGAATTTTTTGCCTCAAAAAAAAAAATAGGCTTATCACCCTTTGTGTAAGTTACACTAGCAGGTATGATTTTACCAGTGCCTAACCATCCTCAGGCCTGTGCTGGAAAAGAATGACTGTTTATAATATAATCCTTGCTACTCATATTCAAAACAATTCAAATTCACTGATCCAGGACAACATGCTTTGAACACCACAACTCTTTGCTGAAGTTACTTAATAGTTTCAGCTAAGACAACATGACAAAAATTCCGTTCTGAAATAAAGAAAAGTATGGCATATTTGCGATTCTACTATTGAAATGTTTGCATTTATTGGTCTTACCATAGGTCCGGGATCCCCAGGTTCACCAGGTGGGCCTGTGGGGCCAGCACCACCCTAAAATTAACCAAAGATTAATACAGTTACAAATTCCAAAAGCAATTATAAGGATATAAATTAAAATCCATGACCAGGAAAATCACAGCCCATGGGAGAGTCTGGATTCTAATTCAGAATCAATTCACATTTCCATATGAGTGAAAGTTGGATACTAAAACCCCTCAAGCTGTAGATAAATCCTGCGCCACACACAAGCCCCACTGGAAACTTAACACAATGCCAATACAGAAACCAGAACAGCCTCCATTTTCATTGCCACTGACTCATTAAAAAACGTGTTGGGTTAAAACCCCATTAAAGATCTAATGAGCTGCTCTTTTGGAGCCAATTCCTGTGCACGGAGTCCATCTGGAGCAGAGCCCTTGTTTAATTTCCCTTCTGGATGAAGGTGCATTCAGCCACAAGTCCCTGAGGATGGACACTGCCCCAGAGATGTACGAACCCCGGGCACCACGAGCTTTGCCTTCAGCTCTGGCCAATTAAATCCCCTGAGGCAAAGCACTCACTTGTTTTCCTTGGAGACCCTGAGGACCTCTTGGACCAACTGGACCCTGTTGAACACACAAATTGTTACACATCAGAGAACAATCTTTCCCAAGTAACAGTCACCCTACAAAGAGCAAAATGGCCTGATAGTGACCACGAGCTGTTCTACAGTCAAACCTCAGAGAGGCTTTTACTCAGAAAAGTGGCATTATGAAATACAAATGCATGTTGAATGAAATCTTCAAAGTCCAAAAGCCACAGGAGCGTAATTTCATTAGCAGCTGAAAATATGGACTTGGCTGCTTTCTGCAACCTCACAGTCTCTGGAATCAGAATAACCAAACTGTCTGTCTAGCCCCGTGAAAAAATGCAGGAACAAAATAAGAGTTGGGGGGGAATAATCTTCACTGGAAGGGAATCTCATTACTCAGATGAATCTCATATTGGAATCACTGACAAAATAAATTTATCTTGTTCTGCTCAGTCATGAGCTGAGAAGCAGTAATGAAAGGATGTCTTTAAATGTATCATACAAACCACCAAAAGAGCTTATGACTGCCCCTTATGAAAGTACCATGGGACTTATCACAAAAATGTCAAACCTAATTGTAACTTGTAACATGAAATAATCATTATCTTCTTTGAAAGTAATTCTCTTGGTTCTAGGAATACAAAAATAGCTGTAACAGACAACATTCATTTTGACAGAAACTCAAGATTTATGTCTTTTTTAAAATTGTTAATTTTTAATAAGTTTTACAAAGCAAATGTAGAAGAGTTAGCAATGGGTCATTAAAAAAAAAGCTAATGAACATTGAAACAAAACAATGTTTTCAGCTGTCAGTTACCCAGTTTACAACAGAAGAAAAAAAGGATGTCACACATGAAACAATCCAAAAACAGCGAGTGCCAACTGACTTTAGCAGACTTTGTGTAAGGCCATAGATATATTAACATTAAAATTAGTCATATTTGAGAATGACAAGAGAGGAAGGCTGTACAAGACAGGCAATATCTTGAGACAAACTGAGTGAAAGGATTAAGCAAAACAGTGAAAGGAACAAAGTAGGACAGATTTGTGAAACAAATCATTGTATGTTCAGAAAGCAAATTCACTGGAGACATTCAGCAAAAAGTTCTTTGAAGAACTCACTGCAAAGGTAGAAAAACGAAGAAAAAAGTAAATTATCTTTAGAACCTTTCATATGGCATTGGAATTGATTTTGAAGGCTACTAGTGAGGACTTGGATAAGATTCAGGTCTACAAACTCATGGGCAGTACAATCACTAAAAGGTGGTTTCCTTCAGAATGGATGTTAAAAATATTGGTAAAGAGGGTAACAGCATTTTCAGGATATCCAACTTGAAGAGAGGTATTATTAAAAAACAACCCCAAGAGTCCCAGAAGAAAAAACTTAGGGTGGTGAAACAGCTTTCACAGACTGTAGAAAATTTCAGTGTTTACATTAAGTCCCCAGTGCACTCAAAGTAAAGGGCATATCTAAACAGTGAGGGATGCCAGTGGAAAAAAATGGACCCACTGGAGAAAGAGTGTCTTCAAATAACAAAATATAGCTCTGAGTTAAGAGTTGGTTTGGGAAATAATTTTTTTAATTGCTACAAAAAAAAACCCTGATTTGATGCCACCATGTGAAAAGAAGTTACATATTTTTTTACTTTGCTTTGTGTTATATCTAACAATTTTCAGTCACTCTGCAGTGACTCGAGCTGGTTTTTTCTCCTGTGCCTTGCTGTTAGTAGCTGCTATATTTCAGAAGGAGAGAAGGATAGAGGTGGGAGAAGCAGCTGCCATTTAACAGTAAAATGGGGGTTTTTTTCACTTTTTCCCCAGGTACTGTGCAAAACTCTACTCAAGGTTCTAGAGGTTCACTCCAGGTTCTACAGGCATAGGAAGCTGAAAAGGATGAATTCCCTTTTGTACATGCACTCCACTTCCAGCTTCTCTTACTGTACAGGGCTAATGTGACCTTACCACTGCACCAGGCATCAGGCCCATGTGACTACCAAGTCCAGATTTCTCATCCAGTCCTGCCATCTGAGCTGAAAAGGGCTGGAAAAATAAGATGGGTGATTTTAGCTGTAAGTCATTGTGATGCTTTATAAGGAAAAAATCCATGTAATCACATCTTCATCATTTACCTTGTTTTTGCAGTGCTAACAACTAAATTCTTATTTTAAACACTATAACAAAATTTGTCTTTCCCATAAATTTGAGGTGTTTAAAGATTCAAAGACCCCATGGATACATTTTATGTTTATAATTCTATTTCCACTTTAATATTAAACAAATTGTAAAATAACCTGAAAAGAGGAAAGCCTCCCATTAAATTAATTACATTTTTTTCATGACCTTCAAATCTAAACCAAAACTACCATATTCCTTCATGTCTTTTAAGACTTCCTTTTTTTTCACTTAACATGCTTCAAGTTCAGAAATATCTTGAGATAAACAGAAATGTAGTCAATTTTATGATTGCAAATTAGAATTTTTAAGCATCTTGCCCTTATCCAGTAAAGCTGAAAGGCATTGCTGTTCCTATCAATTCACAGAGACCAAAGAGTTAGAGAAGTGAGAAATTGCACTGCCCTCCTTGTTCTGGAAGTACACAGTGGCAATCAGCAGTTTTATTTTGCTTCATTCAGAGCCAGATCCTCATTCACGGCAGGCCAGGGTTCACAGGGGCTGAGAATAAGCAACTGCTCAAATGTGGATTCAAATCTCCCAGCATTTACAGTTAGTTCCTCATTAGATTGGTCCCCAAACACATTTTCTAAAGGCCAGAGATTGCCTGACGTCAGAGACAGGAATACAAACAAAAATGTCTTAGATTTCTGGCCACACTTTTCTTCCATATTTTCTGCGGAATTCTTTGTAGGATAACGGCCTAACACCCATTATGGTGCTTCTGTGATTCTAAGACATTCCTGTCTGCTGAAGATATTTACTTGGGCTGAGTCTGCTGGATTCAGGACTATTTGGAAATGTGGTTAAGTCATGAAATGCTGCCCAAAGTTGCAAGCCATTGGCCTAACATGAATATTGCAGATTTTTGTCACTATAACTCTATTGTTTCCAGTAACATGTCAGGAACAATGAAATGAGAAATCAAAACAGGTGTCAAAACAGCAATAAATGTCTAACTGAAAACACTTGATACATTCAAATATGTATTTAATTATCAACCATAATTAGTGTACAATAGAAAAGGGGGGAGGAAAAGAAGCCTTGCCTAATACCTTGTCTGTACCTATGGCTGGTTAGCATTGCTTTCATAAACAATTTCTTACTTAATCATCTCAGTGTTGGTCCGAATAATTCCAGCAAGAAGTATAATCAACCACATTTTAGTTTCTCTCATTAGTCATTTATAATTCATCTTAATTTTCTCTTTTCTATATTCCTAATTTGGTGCACTCATTTCCTTTGTGCTGTTGCTCAGATCTCTTGGCTGGTGGAAGTAACAGAACCCTCGTGGTGGTTCTAGATTAGGGCAGTTTGGCTTTTCTAGATGCTCAAATCTGCTGTGAAAGGTGCATCCTTTCCAAGGTTTCTCACATTCAGCTTGTCCCAGCTTTTGGCAGAATTTGCAGTGCCACATGCTGCTGCCCCTCATCAGTGGGAGAGAGGCAGCGTGGGCACAGCATTCCACGGTCACGGAACCAAAAGCAAGATGCCATTTATATCATGTGGGTCTCTACAGCAAATGTAAAACTTACCCTGCTTATTCCATCTGGTCCTGGGTGAGTGGGATGCCCTGGAGGACCAGGGTCACCAGGCTGGCCAGGGATACCAGGTTCCCCATCAATCCCTTGAGGACCACGAGGACCCTACAAAGAAAACCAGGAATGCCAACAGTGTGCAGAGGTATTCACTGGACCCATTGTAACTGGGCAAACACCTGCCTCTTTGGATAAATCTGTATTTCTACAGAAAGGTCTTCAAACAAACAACAGCCCTAAAGATCTGTTCCCACCTTCAGATCAGAAGCACTAACATTAATCATGAATCCAACACATAAGTAAACTGCAGTAATTTCTATCAGAAGGTCTTTTAGAAATTCAGGCTTCCTATCATTCCATACTAGAGTATGCTATTCCTGAAAAACTACTTGGTTTTGCACACCATATGAAATAAAGTTAATTTACTTCTAAAATGCAGCTCAGATAAATGTAAATACACACAGAGGCTTAGGAAACTCCAGAGTAATGCTGGATTTTTACAGCCTACTTGGCATTAAGAATGGTTTAGCCAGTTCACACCATTGTTGAATTCTCAACACAGTTACAATGCCAGAAATGCAGGGAATGTGATCTGGTGTTGAAGTCACCTCTGGCTAGTATTGACAGAATAGGTTAGAAACCCATCCTGTGGCTCTCATTTTGATCCCCACTTTAAATTCCTAAACTGCACACATCTTTACACATGTAAGAAGTAAAACTAAATATGGAGGCAGCTAATAAAACATTAGTGGGACAAAATGAGTAGTAATGGGGCCAATAAGGACATATTTCAATCAGAAATATAGACTTTAAAGTACTTGTTACTACTCCTTTTTTTCATTAGAATAAAATGCTTGACCTAGGCAAAGAGAAGTTTTAGACTATGTTATGAGCTCTTCTGTTTTAAGGATCCTTAAACAGAAAATTTTAGAAGCCTGGCTCACTGAGTCATCTTTCCAAACACAATTGATAATCAGACAGATTGCTTGTATTTCCATGAGGTGAGGACTGTGTCTGTGCCATATTTCAATGAAGTTTGTATCTGAACTGGTATGGTTTGAACTCAAATGGTTCACAGAAGGAGCTGTGAAGAGATGGCATTCTGAACAAATGAGAAGATCTGTGCATGGATGGAAGCAGAAGGTTTTAGCACAAAACTTCATTCTTTATTATATCAATTATAAACACAAGTACACACTGCCAAACCTAAAAGTGCTGTTCCAAGGAGGAAAAGAATGAGGTACCTTATTTGTTTGTTCTCAGAACAAAAAGAAAACAAATCTAAGTGTTAGAGAAAAAAAAAAAAAA
>VXAC01000484.1:621734-667374 GCA_013399225.1 Rhipidura dahli
AAAAAAAAAAAAACAAACACAAAACTATAGTTGCCAATAAACAATTTAGCAGGTTTGTGTAAGATTGCTGATTTTCAATACCCAGACAAGACAACTTAACAAAATCTAGTAGAGAAAAAGTGCCTTTTTTATTTCTTTTTTAGAAAAGGACCTGATTTTTAGTCACCAAAGTTCAAACTGCTTCAAGAGCAAACATGCAACCACATACCTCAAAACCAAAAAGTCATCAAAAGGCATGTTTGTATTTGTAGGTAGCAAGTAACTAGTGGTATATAACCAGTTTGGTGGGTTTTTAATGAAATATTGATTATATTTTATTTGTTTTACTGTGTTTATATGTTTATATGTATGGAAAAGAGCCCTTTTACCAGTTCAAGGTCAGTGAGGTTAAAAAAAAAAAAAAGAAGAAAAACGAAGAGGAAAAGGAAAAACATTCTCACAAATGCCACGAGGTGGCACCATTTAAACACACAATTTTCTCATTCTGGCCAACCGCCTCTGCCGGTCAGGAAACAATTAAAGGTTTTGCTTGCAATAAAATAAACGGAAAATGCAGCTCGTGGTAGAACACTCCCAAACTTCTATCTATTTATACTGCTACTTCACGTAAAATCAAGTGTAAATCCACATGGAAAGAAAAACTTACGAATGGTTCTGAGGATGTCCAAGTTTATTTTCTGTCTTCAAAAGATCTTTTGTAAACAGCTAAAATATCATCATACTCCCCAACTCCCCCTCCCCAGATGCATTTTGCAAACACAGCCATACTATTACCTAGCTGTCTCTCACTGTTACACTAGCAAAAAATCTGATGTAAAAAGTATGCTAATATTCCTGAATTCATTATTATTAAAGGGTCCTGCTTTTGTAGAAGGCAGAGACCCACAGCAGAGTCCTTCTACTCACTAGTCAGGAGGAGCCTGACTTTAAAGAACCACAAAAAATAAGCTGAAAATAAAAAAAGTTTGGAAGTGTGCTTGGTGTGTTGGTAACACCCCCAGTCAGTAATGTATTTACCCAGATTAATTTTATACAGGCAGTCTGTACCAGGTTACCTACTCCATTAGGGGTTTTCACAACATAAACTGCAGGTGTGAGCTAACATTTCTTTTCCATAAGTACAAATCAATCCCTGCAGTAGCAGTCACTGTGTCTCTGAGAGCAGTGCTCTTGGTGTCAGACCTACACTGAGGCATACACAGAGCTCAGCAGAACCTCTGACAGAACATTTGCAAAGGAGCTGACTGCTTCTCAGTCCTTTGTTATTCCTTGAAAGCAGAATAATAACCTGTGTCAAAGGGACTCCAAGGCATTTACAGCCCTTTGGGATTTTAGGTACTTGTTGCCACCACTCTGTAGAGACACAAGGGATGCATGGCAGGCAATCAGAATTTATTTGGCATCTCACTGACAATACTGCACACAGGAAGGCATTTCAGACACAGTCTGAATCAGAAAACAGTCAAGATTTCCCTGTGCACCCCAAGACTGCACGATTACTCCCAGAGCTCTCTATTAAACATTTTGATACTCATTCTTCAGACAAATATCTTAGGGAGATCTGAAGAGCAGCAGTGGATTGGCTACCACCTCAAAGAGGCTGCACACTTACTCCACTGCTTTAAAGACGTCATTGCCATCTACAGACAAAAGGCACACACTGGAAACAGGGCAAGGGAGTCTGGATTAGGCCTATGCCTAACCTCAATATTGGCTTGCCCTTTCCTGAGGGATAGGAAAATATCCACATTGAAATTACAATGATTCGACTCTAAAATCTGCTTTTAGCAGCTTCTGCTCTTTGACCTAGCTTTTCCAAAAGGAACATGTCATCTTGGGTATTCTCAGTACTCCTTTTTGGCCTTTCTGTGGTTCTCCACATGCAGACACCAAAATTCCCTAATGAAGTCTTTATTTCCACTGAGCAATCCTGGTTACATTATTCACCAGCATACCAACAAATGTAGTCACACATTAACTCCTGCTAACTTCTAAGCTTTGTCTTTTCTGAAGAGCTCTGAGCCACACAGCTCACACTGCTTCTGCTGCACAGCAGTCACCAGCAAACAGGCATCAACTTCTAATCAAGGGAGCGTGATGTTCCAGGTCTGTCTGAGAATGTTTGTTGAGAAAGTACTTTTAGTGGAATTACTGCTAAACCTCTGTTCATTTCTCAAAATATTCAGGTTTCAATCTACCCTGGGAATGATGAAATAGAAATGTTTCCCTGTTTGCTACACGATTCCCAGAAAATATGGGGAGTTTTGGTAACAGTTTAAAGCCATCTAATCTTTTGAGGTTGGTTCAGGTAATTTATTTCTGAGATATTTAATAACTTACAGGTCTTCCCTTTGGTCCTCGTTCTCCTCGTGGACCTTGTGAGCCTGGAGGTCCCTAAAAGAAAGACCAGAAATATTAAGTCTCTTAAACTACCTAATGATTCATAAAGCTCAGAAAATATGATATCCAATGCTTATTTGAAAATTAATTTGTGGGGTTTTTCCTACATCATCATGAAGAAAACAGCTATATTCACCAAGTGTTCAATATTTCTTCTCAACTGTACATTGCCTGAACGGAGCAGAACCATGATGGTTTCACCACTCATTTGCTCCACAGGTGAATTCAGCAAAGCTTTTCTGAATGCTGGACACTCTTCCCAGGGAGCTGTACAGGTTTGAGACACCCTCCCTGCTAGTTCAGGGCTGCTCTCTGCTCAGCCACATCATAAAACATTCTGCAACTCCCCTGCTCCTGCTTGGTCCCTGCTGGAGAGGGCATCCCCCAGCATCCACCCGGCACAAAGAGTCTCAGGCATTCCCGTGCTGCAAGCACACATCCACTCACTTGGCATGGGCTGACCTGACACTGGTAAAAACATCCCATAACCTTCTCTCCCTCAAAGCCAGTGGCTCTGCAGACAATACCCACTGAGGCATGGAGGAGACCTCCTTCACATCTCCCTCACAACACCAACCAGACAAGGCAGAAAGCAGCAGATGCCTCATCAGAGAAGCAGAAGATCAAAAATACTCACAGCTGGTCCCGGGCGGCCTCGTATCCCTGACACCTAGAGCAGGGAATAAAAATTAAAGTTACCACTCATCTTGGCTGCATTGGTCATGACTGCTCTACAGAAAATCAGTTACTGAAAGCCAAATAGCAAGGTCGGCCATTAAAGTACAAAGCAATTTAAAAGGCTTTTTAGGGAAAGGGAAAAAAAAAAAAAAGTAAATATAATTTCCACTAGTTATCTTTTTCCAGTTTGGAGTCTTTTTATTAGCAATGTGAGCAAAACCTAAGAAGTATCACTGCTACTCTAAAAAATATTAAATAAATAAGTGAATGATTTGGGCTCAATTTATTGATTATTTGAATCTGTTGGCCTTCACAATAGAAAGAAATGAATAGATAATGAAATTTTATTTCACCACTTTCTAGATACTAATTTACCATTACACTTCCACAAAAACCTAACCATTAAAAAAAAGATTATGGCAGAAGAACTTCACCCATATTGCAACTAACAGGAATTTTTAATGTTACATATGTGAAACAGCATTTTTAATTTCATTCCTTTCATTCCTAGGCTGTACAGCTCTGTTGTATTCACTACATTACTGCAATTCTGCTTTAAAGCACTTATATGTGCACTTCTAGGGTGTGCTGATGGATGAAGAAAATAGTGACTTACAGGTGGCACTACTCCAGGTTCTCCTTTTTGTCCCTGCAGGAAAAAGATACCAAAACATCAGATGGCAGAAAAGAAGTGCAAGTACCAGAAGTGCAATTAACAGTACCGGTTTCACCAATACCATCCCTGTGACTGTGATAAAAACTAAGGCTTCTCTAATGATACAACAAGGTTAAATTAAAGTACCTGTGACAAATAATCCATATTATTTTAATGACTATGGACACTGATCAAATGAAGGGTATAAATTAACATTGTTCTCTAGCTGCATAACATACTGTCTGAAAGAAGAATCAAACTAAAAAATATAAAACTTTTCTGCTAGAACTGCTAGAAAGTGCTAGAAAATATGTTGGAGTTCTGTTGTTGGATGATTTGATTCATGGGAAATACAGAGCCTTGGGCAATATTCACATTCCATTTCTTCAAGATACTAAATTAAGATATGTATCATCAAATCCATGGACACAGAAATCCATCTGCAGCCTAGGGACAGAAGGCAATGATACTGCATAGCTTCAGAGTGAAGGACAACAGCATTCGACAATTGACTTTTCTTTGAGCTGAATGTGTTGACAATGATTACATGTTACATCAAATAACTGGGCTTAGACCTACTGGTGGTAACTGGCTTTTTAAGGAAAAACAGAGGACTTTGCAAAGATTAAAAATTTCCTGCCTTGCCTTTTAAGTAATATCAAGGAGGTTACAGTCCATTTATTTCCATAAACTACCTCTGCAGAGAGAGGTAGTTTTGGTGAGTGTATGTACTTGATCATCTAAAAATTATTTCAATAATTTCTTGCAGTTGCTTACTATCTTAGAAGCCTCCTGATGGGAATGCATTTAAATTTCTTTTGCCAGAACAGGCCTTCCCTTTGTTCAGTTGCACACGAGAGAAGCTGCCCACAGAACTGTGGCTCTGGGCAAGGATACACAATCCCAGTGCTACCTCCTGCCCACTGGGCAGCTCAGCCTCGGCACAAAAACCAGCTGCAAGCTTTAACAGCTCAGCATCTACTGACATCACAGTCCCTTCCCTCAGTCTGTGGCACTGCCAGAGGTGGAACAACCAAACTATTCAAACTGGAATTCCTTTCATGTAGACAGCGGGGATTTTCAGCCAGGGGATTCTCTATATTAAGATCAGGATTTCTGCCTGCATCCCAGCATTTTTTTCATGTGGACTGCAATCTCCACAGACACCAAAGAAGGCCAAGAGAAAGAACTAAGTGTTTTTAACAGAGCTTATATATATCTTTTGTGATGTGCTTCAAGGAGATGCATGGGAATCTTTTAGCAGTAGTAATACATTACAAAAAATGTAAGGGAAATCTTACCTTTCTTCCTCTACCTATGAGAAAGGACAAAGAAGAAAAGAGAAGAAATTAGTGGTTTTACTCCGAGAGACAGAACACAGTAAGAGTTGAGCAAAGGTGTTGCAGCTAGAGCCATGCCTGATCCTGGATGCAGAGGGGATGGTTCATGGCCTACAGGGAGCTGGGGGGGAGATCCCAGGGACACACAGACTGCCTTGTTCAGGTGTGAGGAACCAGAACACTTTGCAAAAATGTCCTCTGATTCTCAACCTTTTTCCTCATTACACAGAATAACAAAAAACACTTAGGGAAAGCAGAGTGTCTTGTGGGGGTTGTCAGATGCTGGCTTAATGACAGACAGGAGGCCAAGGGAAGCTTTAATAATGACTCCGACAGTAACTGTTGATGGATCCATAACATATTACATGGTATTTTTCAGAAGAAACAGCTCACAGAGGCATTTTTGACCTTTTCTTGTTTAAAAAGCACCTGCACTACCATGGGCCTGCATTCAGAGCCATATAGCCACACTCATGCCCAAAAAAGTCCTTCAGAAGAATATTTTATCAACACCTCAAATACCTGTAAGGAATTTGGGAATGTATCCATACTGCTTTTGTATTTGCTGGGTGTACCCTGTTGGTGTTGGCCCAATGCCTCCCAAAACAGAGGCACCATTTCTTTATTAATGCTCACCACATATTGCTGAATTACACAAGTCTCTGCTTTGGTCTTTATCACTACTTTGTTCAATATTAAGCTGATCAACAGCGATTTTATGTCTTGAAGAAATTAATTATTATACATTGAATGTAGCTCTAGCAATTCAGTACAAGTATTATGTAGCTTTCATTGCATGGTAATAAATTTTGTTTTAGGAAAATCGAGGGGGGATTCCTTTATCCACGTCTTTCCAAGAAGAAGAACTGGACTGGAAAAGACAATCTTTAAGGTATGTAACAGAAAGGATGCAAATAGGGAGTCAATAATACCTCATGCTTCTTCTATGTCTCACAAAAGGATCCATGTTTTCACTTTGGAGCAACACTTTCCACTATTTACATTTATTCATCTATTAGAGGGTCCCTGAACTGAGCATTTTTAAAGAATGCACTTATTACATATAGTTATTTATTCAATATATATTTATCTTAATATGTTTATTATATATTTTTATGTTTCAGATGAACCACAAAAAGAAGCCAGTATTCCACCTAACATCAAGATGGATTTCAGATCAGCCTTTTAGCAGTAAAGCCATTTGGGCTTGTATCAAATTCATAATGTAAAGCAAATTGTTTTGAGTCAGCTGTGGGGCAGCCCAAGAGGGATGGTAAGCATCAAGTACCTACATTTTCAGATTTAAAATTTCACCATGAAAATTGCCTTAGAAACTTCAATATCACAAGCTTCCCAGTTCTTTTGGGCTGTGTCTCCTTTCAAGCTAGAAAAGGCTCTTACCAATGGTGGGGTCAAAATCCCGTGATGTGTGGGGACACACAGGACAGCACTCTCCCAGGGGCACCTGGGGGTTCTCACACTCCAGCTGATCTTGACACAGGATTTCATCGCAAAGAATAGCTCCGTTGTCACAGACACAGATTTGGCATGGTGAGGGCTTCCAAATATCCCTGTTCAGGTAAATCTGCCCATTTTGAGTGCAGGCTATTTCTTCACCATCTTCTCCTGGGACAGAGGAGAGAATATGCAACAGTTTTTCCAACCACGAAATCAAAGGAATAGGACTGGACAAGGAAAGAGCCCAAGATGAGAAGCAGCATCATGTAGGCAGAGAAAACAATGCACCAGCATAGCTGATGCTCCTGACTTTTAAATACCAATCATCTTACATGTCTTTCTTAATTTTCCACCTTATATCTTGATCAGAAAGAAGAAAAAGAGAATCTCCATGGAGTGCACAATTCCTCCACAGTACCAAGTGAACTTGGCTCATGAGTTTTGGAATGTCAGCCTGCTCAGAGGGGAGTCACCTCTGCCCTGAGGATCTCCTGCCAGCTCCCTGCTCTGTGTAAGTGCTGAGCACAGGGCATTGGAGAGGTCTGACCGGGTACAAGAACCTGTGACACTTCTGTCCAGAACAGCACACGCTGCCTGTTCCCTGCTGGCTTATACAGCCAGATGGGACAGACACAGCAGCAGTTGGGGGAAAGAAAAAAGACAATCCCATTTATTGGGTAAGATTTATTTATCGGTGTAGGGGAATACCAGCACAGAGAATCAAATCTTCCAAACAGGACAGTCAGCCTCTGTCCAGTGGCAACAGCAGCACCCACTGCAGAGGTACTTGCAGCAGCATCTCCAGCTCAGTGATGAGAGGCTCCTCACATGACTTATGCTCAGTTTTTATAATCCAGCTGGTCGTGGCCCCACGTGATTAACCCAGCACACACATATGGTATTCCTATGGATATATCTTAACTGCATACAAAACACCCCTTAGATATTTTAACCACGCATGAAAGACCATCCTATGTCACTATTTATATAGGACCACTATGGACTGACTATATGCATACATCCTCTCTCTATGTATTTAGTAACACAATCACACTTATTCACATTTGTACTGTTTTTACCCATATTTATGTCTTTGCCTTTGTTTTCCTTCCTACTTTGTAGCCAAATGCTCTGGGTATGTTTGGACTTTTTCTTTTTTTTTAATATTGAGGTGAGTATATCTCAGCATCTTCTCCTTAAATTAAAATATGTCTGAGAAAGAGTTCAAAAATCAAGTAAAGTGGAAAGTTTTGCTCGCGCATCCAGTATTTTACAGAATGCCCTAGCAGCAAGAAAAGATTATTTCATTTTGTCCCAGTGAATATTTTATCCTCTAACAGAGCAAGCAGCCGCAAGACCAAAGAACCATCCCCAGGCTGTCCCTAGACCATGTGGCACAACTTGCAAACCAAGAATCTCAGTGCCAAGACAGTTTCTGTCACGCACAAAGCTGTCACTCATAGTCCAAAAATTATTCTCCTGACCCCTTAGATGCTGCAGAGAAGACTGATCTTACATGGGTGGGAACTCCATCTGACCACAGAAATACCTCCTAGCAAAATGTCTTTGAAATTGGACAATCCAGTTACAACTACTACTGAAAATTCCCAAACAGGCCTAATTTCTAACTGACACAAGACTGGGAGTAAGGTCAATTATGTACACAGGGCACGTCCCCCTAGTCAAAGATCAGAACCACTGTTTGTTTAAGCAAACTAAACTAAATTTTTACTAGTGTAAAAATTAGCAGCTCTAAGCACAAGGACAATTTCACTGTTCCATACATTTCTGACCTAATTTAAACCAGATGTAAACAGAAAATTACAAAGTAATAAATATGAGCAGATTTGGAATTTCAGCTTTGAGCCTCATCTCAAGTCCAGTTACTACATCAATGTCAAAGCCTGAAGAAAGGGAGCAGATGTGTCATTAACTGTTGCCTGCCATCACTAACAGCTTTCTAACACAAACTCAAATTGGAATTTTCACCAGGTCAGCTCCTCTTCAACCACTTTATTACACCAACAGACAAAATGACTCGAAGAGGTGCTGCAGAAGCTCGGGAGGAAATGTTTTCTGTGTGAAGTAAAGACATCAACCAAGTGTGCTGTACAGTCCATTTATGACACTGTGAGAATCATTTTCCAAATTGCAGATCGTATTTTGGAAACCACTCTTCTCAATTCTCCCTTGTGAGCATGACATAATGCACTGTCTGACATATTTAGCCTTTTCCCCCCAGATGTCTGGCATATGGTCTATGTCTTCTTTAACGTATTACCCGCAGAACTCGTCGTGCTGTTCAAAAGAGCAGCAGTTTGCATAAATGAAATTTCTAAGTTATTGAGCCCAAAGTCAGCATTCTGTCATAACTTCAAATAAACCACATAGCAACTGCTTTGGCAAATCAGAGCTCAGCCAGATGGTGACTAGCTTCTGCCTGGGTCCCGCTCAGCCTCTCCTCTGGGAAAGAGGCAGACAAAGACAGGGGAAAAAAGCACATACCAACTTCTGAAAGCTACTAAGAAGTCTGCTTCCCTATCAGATTACAGATATGCTGGTAATTAGAAAAAAAAATTAAAAAAAAACAAAAGAAAAAACCCACCACCACATAATATTGTCAAAAAAGACAATTGCACATCTTTTGATTACATTTGATGCTCCTAGTTTTCCTTTCTGCTGTGACTGCATTACACTAAAAGAGTAACTTGGAAAGGGCAGCTGTTTCAAAGCCAACTCATTTCACAAGAAAATTTTGACATTCTATTCCCAGGCCTGAACTGCAGGCATGTTATCCAGCTACACCCAGAGCAGCAAAGGCAGCAAAGGAAATCATTCTACCATTTCCTCTCTGGCTTGGAAATTTGCAGGTTTGTTTTAATCACAGAGTCCAACTTACAAACTCTTTATGTATCACATGTTCTTTCTACCTCTATAGTTGTAACACAAGGTGCTGAGTGGCTTGAGAAGCAGCTTTGGAAATTTTTCATGAGGCAAAAGGATCTGCTGGGCCATTCACAAATTCTTTTCTTACCAACCAAAAAAGCACAACTCCTGTTGGTATTGGACCTGACTAAAGAACCGACAGGATTCAAACCCATTGAATTTCAATACAGTCTGCAAATATAAAAGGCAAGGTAGGAGAAATAGCCAATGACATATTTAAGGACTCATTCATTCATGAGCTTACACAAGAACCAACCTTCAGAAAGAGGATTTCAATGCAAAGCACAGTAAGTAAAATGCAATTTCTTTCTGCTATATATTGATGTGTGGGAATATGGGTTTTACTTTAAAGAACTGATTTATGAGCAATCAAACAGTCAGTTACAGCTAATTTACTGCATCCTCAGACACACAACTATGCATCAGCAGCTTGGAAGTAAAATCACACGAGGCACTGACCTACCCAGGCCCAGTTTGGTGTCACCACTGAAGCAATATTAATTACTGGGGGGAAGGAAGGGAACAGGGGACCCAACGTCATCCCAGCCACTAGATGGCTGTCAATGTCCATCAGTCATCATGGGCAAGTGTCAGAGTTTGTGAACAGACCAGGCGTGTAAGGCCCACCCTGCTTTGGGCTGCTTGTCCTGAGCTTGTTTTCATTTGAAGTATATCTCTCTCACTGTGAATTCCACTCCTCAACAAGCCAACAGCAGGACAAGGGTTTTAAAAGACACTATATGAAATAATTGCAATTTTTCACCACATCATTTTGAAAGCAACAACTGGAAATTTAGTGCTGCTTCATTTGCTGTATAAAGTTACGTGCTTCATGTTACTGTGCCCATAATGCTTTCACTGATTCCTGATTCACATCTTGCACATGGAGAATGGAGAGTAAGGCTTGGACATGGAATCAGGTGGAAATGAGAGAGAGAGAGAGAGAGAGAGAGAGAGAGAAAGAGAGAGAGAAAGAAAGAAAGAAAGAAAAAGAGAAAGGGAGAGAGAGAGAAAGAGAGAGAGAAAGAGAGAGGGAAAATGACACCACAAAAATGTGCACCATAAAAAGTAGAAGCAGTGACCCACCACTACCCTCAGCTGAGGTGATGGCAGGTATATGAAGGACAGGAATACATCTTTCAATGATCTACTTGAAGAAAATAAATGGCCCGAGCAAAACCTGCAGATATAAGTGTTTCCTGTAGACATGAACAAATTTGGCTCACAGAGAAATGGCAAGGAAAAGGAAAGGATTTGGTGTCAAAGCAGCTCCATTTCGTTGCATTTTTACTGGTCCTACCAATGTGCTAATTAAAGGAATCTAGAGGCTGACAGACCTACAGAGGTAGAGAACACAGCCTAACAAAAGCAAAAGAGATGATGACGGGTACTGAAAGCACAGTCTGCCAGTTTTAGGCTTTCTTCTGCCAGGGGGAGCTTCTCAATGCATACTGTAACCCAACCCCAATTCTTTTGCATTGCTTAACATAAAAAGACTGGAACAGAAGAGGTATAGTTATTTAATGAAAAAGGGCTGGAAAGAACAGCTTGCACAGGGATCTTCTCATCTTCTCTTTGTCATCCTCGTACTAGTTTGTGAAAAGCATAGGGAAATATAAGATTACATAGATACAGTGGTTTTAAAGTTTAAAAAGCCAGAAAATGAAAAGCTAAGTTTTGAGATATGAATTACAAAAGTTAATCCTGCTGACTCACAAAGCAGAGGTACAGAAGTAAATCAAAGTGAAAGATGATACGTGCTAACAACCATTCTGCAGATGTACTGTTGTGCATGTGTACAGAGCACCACGACAGGGATAAGAGGAGCTTGGTATTAATAATGTTTGACTGTCAGCCTGCAGCAACTATAGTGTAGGACTTGATCCAGATCCCATTAAACCAATGGGAAAAACCCTCCCATTTACTCCAAGAAGAATCAGACTGCCTGTTTTGTTTATATTTGGGTAAATTTTTTGGAATAGTAATGAAGTATTATCCACATTGCTGTGACTAACAAATTATAATGTAAACACCAATTATTCTGAAAAGCAGATAATTTTCAGGAGTGTTGACAAATACAAAATCTATTTTACACTTGTTACACAGAAACAGTTCTTGTTAATAATGATTAACAGAGAGAATTCATGTAAGTGCTTTACAGTACTTTACATGAGGATGAACCTGGAATACTTTACTGTACAAAACTGATGCACAGTTTTGCCAATTTTGTGCACATACACATTTAGGAAGATAAGGGAGCTCCAACTTCCCTTGTAAAAAAGTGGGTAAGAACAAATTCCTTGTATTATACTTTTGGGGATGCACACAGGCATGAAGTTTAAAACACAAACCTCTAGGAAACCCGGTTTCGTCAGAACTTTTTCTTAGGAAAAGAGGTGTGGACACTTAATCTATCCCCCAGAGTTCCTGCTTTAAAAAATTCCTAGGGGATAATTTGCAAAGTTGACAATTAATAAGCCTTTTTAAAAGCATTCCACAGAATGAAAGATGTTGAATGCTTTAAAGTCCAAGTGAGTTACAATGTGATTGAGGAGGTCATCTCTCTAGACAAGGAGCTGCAAGCCTTCAGAAGTAGAAAAGTTCCAGGGTGTTCCCTTAAATGTTGTAGATAATTTTAAAATACATATTTTCAGCTGGAAAATTACAAGCTCGACTGGTTTTCCTGCAGAGGTCACAAATACCGTTAAGCATAAATGAATACTGTGAAGTATCAAGGTACAAGTCAGCCCACAAGAAGGGACTTAATTAATTGTTGAAATTGCTGTGACCATCAATGAAGCCTTCCTAAAGCCATACACTGCATCTGGCTAGCACTACGGGGAGGGAGTTCACCCTCTGAGATTCATCAACCAAGAAAGCCCAGCCTCCAAGCTCTAAACACCAGTCCAGAAGCAGAAAGAAACAGCAGAACAGTACACCCTGACTCAGGAGAAGAAATAATGTCTCAGGTAAAGGGCACTCTTAGTGTGACCTGGCAGATGGGGTTTGTTTCTTCCAGAAAATTGTGCCAAAATAAATCAATAAATTTGTTTTCCACTCAGCATTGCAATTTCAACTTTGACTAAATGGGGAAAACTGAATAGGAAGAACCATGCTTAGGATACAGTTAAAAACCTCCAAATTAATTTTATATCAATATGTGAAGTACAAAACTTCTTCTAAACTTACCTGAATGGAATCAATTCTGCCCTGCATTTGGGATGGTGGCCCCTATTTCCCCTTTTTCTCACAGGTTCATGGATTTATGTCTCCATCAGGGCAAACAGAAGTTTTGCTTGCCTTTTTATGGATAAGTTTCATTTCCAACACAGAACAATCAAGAACAATGTTTTTATTACAAGATCCAACACATGCTGAATACAAAGGCAGAATATACTGGGATCCCTTCCAGTAAAAAGGCTTTCTCTCACTGGTCCCACAGCACTATCCAATGTTTATTATACTATTGAATCCCCTAAGAGCAAATCACGGTGGTGTGTCTGCATCTTAACCTCACTGGCCCTGAGCTGCTAAACAAGACTCAGCCCTTGTAAACACCCCAGACAAGGCAGGAAACTGCAGAAGTGACTTTGCTCAAAGTTTAGTCAGACTGGTCCTTTCCTTTTGGTTATCCCAAGTTTTGGACCAATCTATTTGAAAAGCACTTTATTAAATTAACTCATCAGAGTTATCTCAAGAAGTAGGTTAGATGTAAACATGTTTAACTTTCTTTTTCTCTGGTTTTACTTCAGTTCACAAGCAGGCTGGCTGGACACATTGCTGAGTGTCTGCAGGAGAATAGGCTGAAGGAGGGAGTTGGAGAGTCTGCTATGCCAGCAGTGCTTATACAAATACTCTCAGATGACAGCACTCAAGCCTCCAGCGGACAGTGGGAAATGAAATTACTTCCAAATGTCTAAGGCTGCACAGAGACTGTGATGGGGAGGCATTCAGGGCATGCCTGAGAAAACACTCTTGCAGATTTCAGCAGGAGTAAATCAGTCAAAAGCTGAAGTCAGTAGTGGGGTCCCTGGTGTCTGCTGGAGCCCTTATAGCCACAAATGCTCTGCTTAGACTTTGTCATACAAGGTAGTTAAATTCAGTTGAGCTACTGCTGACTCACTGCAGAAAAAGCCCAAACAGAGTGCTTATCATGGGCAATTATTATGTTTTATTATCTCAAAAGATGCTTGAGGCAACAGAGATCATTCAGTTTTATAAGCAAATATTGGAGCACATTCTTGACTAAGGGATGACATTTTTAAGAGGAATCACTTCATTTGCATGAAGACAGGCTGGTTCCAGAGAAACATCAGATTTTTTTGTTGGGGAACTCACAAAGAGAACACACAGCAAACACGTTTCAGGCAGTGGAGGCTGGGCCTGGGCTTGGCACTGCTGAATACACACAAGTTCAGCAATGCAGGCATTGTCTTCAAAATTAAAACAAAACTAAACCTGTAATTAGCACATTTCCTAAAATATAAGAGGTTTCATTCTGAAAGAAAACACACCCTGACAGTGGAAATTCTGCCCAGCTTGCCACTACTGCAAATTAAAGCCAATCTGATCAGGACATAATGAACTGCATATAATATTTCTAAACTTAAGTCTAAAATAGCAAGATTAAAGTGAAAATGTAATATTCTTCTACTGTCTTTTTTGGCTCCCTTTTCTGGAATCCATAAATGTTTGATTTTGGTCTTTCAAAAAGCCAGACTTGGACTGCTGTGAATTAGTAAAAATAAAGCATTTTGGCTGTGAAGAAAATTCTCCCAGCTGCTTCCTGTGTCACTATCAGTGAGACACAGTTTCCACTCGCAGCTCAGTTAGAATCCTGTAGAAAATCTATGGACAATTCACAAGAAACCAACTTGGCTGTGCAGTCAGCCAGAAACCTGTGGCCCAAGGAACAAGCTATGCAGGGTAAGATTGCACTGTGTCAGCCAGATTCTGAAATTACCATCTCTTGATGTTCCCAGAACTGATCTCTGAAGAATGTCACCATGATCTAGCCACCAGCTGGACTAAGAATTGCCAACCATTACTCTTGGAACTCAACAGTCCCACCAGGTCCTCATTCACCTCATTACCCACCCATTCAGTCCCATGTAGAGCACCTCCCCATTGCTGAACCAAAAGTAAACAGCATCTTCACTTGGGCACCAAGCCAATCATCTCATTATAGAAGGCAATCAGAGTCAATCAATTTAATGGAAAGGGGGAAATGCATTCAATAAATAGCCCCTAACTGCTCTCTGCTCTCCTCTGCACCCATCCATTCCAAATCCTGCAAGTTCCACTGTTCCAGTTTCACATATGCACTCGGAGTCTAACGGGTAAAATAGCAATGCATTGCAAAATAACTGGTTTGCCTTCCTTGTTTTGTAGTATTTAGCTCTTTTAAAGTCACACAAAATGCATATTGATGTCTTTTCTTATTATATCTAAGAGAAACACACTTGCTGCTGCCCAGACACCCTCATTCTTTGAAGCCATACACATCAAAGTTCAATAGAAACCTATCATTACACGCTGCCTTTCCACAAAGCTATTCTACACTGTGGTTTGCAAAGTGGACTCCTGTAATCCCCTAAATGCATCCTTGCTGGCTAATATCACCCTCTTTTTCAACTAAAAATAAAGATTTGTAATTAGCAAGAAAGTTCAATTCCATAATTTAAAATCCTTGCATTCCAACAGCCTCAGCATTTCAAACTGAAGCAGAAACTACCCAGTGTTTGGGTGGAGTAAGAAGGTATTGCTGGAAAGCTGTACTCATAATACACTGTTTGTACAGCAAAACCATTCATTTGCTGAAATTCTGGGCCTGTGAGAAATTAAAAAATAAGAATGGTAAGCAAAAAAAGTCTGCAAAAATTTCAGGAACAAAGCCTCTTGTTTCTTTTCTGCCACCATTACCTTTACCACAGTTCAGACAGCTCAGTCAGCAACTTCTGGTTCCAAGCTGACATGGAACAGACTTTGGCAGCCCTCGGGGCACCATGGCTGCTTTCTGCACAGCATCAGGGAGGAAGGTTCCCAAGGAGCAGACTGGTTTTCAAGTGTAATCCTGAAGATAATCACGCATGTACATGAGGAAGAGAGTGATTTAGATGTGTCTCATGCTCAGGAGAGAGTGAAACTCATTTATTACTTTTAGACACAGGAGCAATGAGCAGTTTCCTCCTTTCAGTGTGTAAAAGTAACAATGTAAGTAACAAGTGAGTAGGGCTCTGTTCAATTCAATGAAGGTTTGGGGTGAAGAAAATCCTTGAGACTGACTATGAAAGAAAGACAGTAGCATTGCTCAAGAATTTTTCTTAAATGTGGATTGCAGGTTTTTTGAGAGGTTTTTTTTTTTTTTTTTTGGAAAGCATTTCATTACTGAAATACCAAGGACAGTCCTTTTATTAGCTACATAACTTGAAAACCCTCTCTTTCATTCTCATGATGTTTGAAATCACCTATTTCAGTCAAAAAACCTACTGGGATTTACTAGAGGGAACCTCACACCAATAAAACTCTTGTAAAAAACATCTAAGTCTAGCTGCAGAAAAATGTTTTCATTGACCTGACCCAATTCCATCTTTTTCATCATTTCTGAGTCATGAGACCTTTTCAAGGTTGCCCCAACTCATCCAGTCTGGCAAGGGAAAACTCAGTTATTTAAGAGCAGCTTCCCCTCTAGCATAGGCTGGTGACTGTACATTGCAACAAGGATGACTTCAAGTAGACTCATATTTACAGACCAACGTACTTTGAATCCCACTGGAAGAAGAACAGAGCTAGGTGAGGTGAAGAACACCTTCACTCCATTTTCAGAGTGCTGCATAACTTCATTAAATTTAAAAAAGAATTTTAAACAAAACCCAGTTTCTTATTTTGCCTTGATGCAACAGTGGAAAACAGCAACATTAACTTGGCAAGAAATATCCAATGAAAGAAAAAGTACAGGTATCTTTGCTGCCTGGAGAGTCTGTGTTACTGTATGATGCACTGGAATAAAGTTACAGATTTTTGTTTCCATTTAGTTTCTAACTTGTCTTCACTACTGTCCCACTTCTTGCTCCACACAAATGTTAAAAAAAAAAAAAAAAGAAAAAAAAAGAAAAAAAAATCAGCAAAGAAGACATACTATCCACCCTGTCATTTGGATGCATAGCAGTAATAAACGGATACATACCAGCCATTACTGTGCTCTGCTGCAGGATTATGGTTTCTGGGACAGAGGAAATGAAAGGCTTTCCTGCAGGCTCTCCTGCTCCTAATCACTGGATATCTTTCCATACTTCAGGGAGGAAGCATTATGAACTTTTGTCAGGCAAATAATCCATACTAAAAAGTTTGGAATGAATTAAAATTCAAGTAGAGATGCCTAGTTTAAAACAAACCAGCCGTCATCACCTCCAGCTACTATTTGCTTTGAACATAATCTACTTAGTATTTCCCTTAGTTCCCCCTTTCAAAATCACTTCGTCATTTTTCAGATCTTTTTAATTTTATCCTACTATTGCTTCTTTGATATCAGCCTTGAAAAGCCCAAGGAGGCAGCATCCAAGTTATAAATAACTTTTTTTTCCAAAGTAAAGCATTCTGAATACTGACATCTTGTTGCATCACTTAACTCCAGAAGCAGAGCTAGGAGCTGCAGTTAGGTTCATGCAAATGCATAAAATACAAAAGAGAAAATAAAGCATTTCTATAAAAGAATAAAAACCTGTGTGTGGCTGAGAGATGCATCCATTCTTAGGGGATGCAACTCAAACATTAGACTCAAGATCACTTCTAGGGAACAATTCAGGGTATGTGGGCACTCTAGTGTGACTATGCCCCATTGCTCGTGTCAAAACTTGGTCCCTCCCTGCACCCAGAAATCAGTATAAGCAACACAGTGAAGCTTGACAGAACTGGGCTCTAACATGACCAAACTTTGGCTTTTGAAGTGGAAATCACCAGCTGGAAGCCAGGAGTCCTGCACAACACCTTGGACTCAGTTTAATGGTGAAAGTGTCTTAGTTTAGCCATCTCCAAACTTACATGATAGTAGCACAAACCCAGCTGAAAACCATTTATTTTTATTTCAGCCTACAGTGCCATTAAATGATAAACTTTTGGGGACAGAGCTAATGGCAACAAAACACACCTATTAATGTCAGTGGGCTTTGGTCCCATGCCAAGCATTACTGTGTTATATTTAGAGGCACTGAAATTTCATGATGCATCACATCAATTCCTTATACAGACCTTTCAGCACAGTTTTAGGTTTTTCCTCTCTCATGCCATGGATTATCTGGATTATAGAAGTGATTATCTGTGGTACAAGAAATGCATCTCAAATTACATCTTTCACACAGCATTTAAGATGGCAATACAAGCAACAAATAACAGAAGCCCAATTACTTCTTTCAACCTTACAGTTTAGGATTTTTCATAAAGGACATAAAGGTTCACTTTAGGGCCCTGTGGGCTCTATTTAAACAGTGAATTATTGCAGGCCTTGCATTAAAACAATATACTGTGACTCAAACAGCAGTTTGGCATACAAACATCAGACAAGTCCATTCACCAAATCTCTGCAGTATTTTTCAAATCACTCCCTGGGGAAGCTCAAATAATGTTTTGCTTGGTTCAGATAAACTCCAGCTAATCACAAGCTCACCAGAGTCTTTGAAGGTCTTCTCCTCAAAAAGCACCCTCATTTCCTATCTTTTCAGGTTCCTACACATTTTCATTTTCTGAACCACAAAATCCTTTTACTTCATCTTTTCCCTTCAAGCCCCAAATTCTTTCTTTGAAACTTTTTCCCTAGGGAAAAACCATATATTTGCTATATTTTTCCACCTTACACATCCGAGTGTTACACCAGGAAGACACCTTAACATTTCAATTTCCCATTCAAGAACTGCTCGATAAGAATTTTTAGGAGTCAGTAATTCCACAGCAAGAAGTAAACCACAACACCTTAAATCATTTGACATTTTTTACCATGAATTTAGAAATATTAATCCAGTTCAGCGAAGCACTGGACATGTTGGAACACACTCCAGGAAACTCTGAAGTCCAATGCTTGTGATCATCAAAGGACAGAAGTGAGAACATTATCTTGGTTCTTCAAAGCCTGTAAGATCTTTATGTTCAAGTCCTTTAAGAGATGGCTTTATTGCCTGGGTTACTACTTGCATTTTTGTGTAAAGCAACACTGGAACATCTCTGCAAATTAACATGTTTTCTTCTACTTGGTACTGCAATTCAGTTAATCAGCTAAGGATGTTATACTTCAGACTTAGAGCTTTTGAACCAAATCTGATCTTTTAGCTCCTTCAGAACTTTACAATCACCAAGGGCACCACCAAAAGTACTCATATTTCTTAAAGAAAAAGCCTGGAAATATGGTGCTGCATTCACAGCTGATTCGAGGAGTCAGCTCTGAGAAATCAGGAGCTGTCAGTAGACTGAACTTCTCCAGTTTACACCAGCTAAAGATTTTGACTCCGTAGTCCCTTGATCAGGAACTGTTTTTCACATAGATACCTATCTATTGGACAATTCCCAAAGGACTAGAAATAGCTGGCATCTATCCACAATGTGCACAGGAGGTTTGTGACAATTTCCAGAACTCAGTGTCCTATTGCTAAATTTATTTACACTACTGAAGAAATGCAGTACTGGCAATGCCCTGCCTCACTAACTCCTTCTCCACTGGCAGTCTGGACTAACACAGCCTCATGCAGCTCTTCCCAACAATCCTTTTTGCAAATAAGGCTAAATATGTCATCATTGTATTATTTTTAAAAAGAATAATCCTACTAATAACTAATCCTACCAGGTTAGTAGGCTCAGAATCAAATTTTTTAAAGGGTTGTTATAATCAAATAAATTTTCTCAAATAAAATGCTCTGCAGGGCATGAGAAGTGACTATTTCAGCCATTAAAGATGCACACCAGTGCTCAAGACAGAGCACTCTGAGGGAGGAGTGTCCCACAGCAGAGCTGCAACACATGAGACACACCTGATCTGCCTGAACACGGAGGTGAGATATGGGCAACGAGCCAGATTGTGTCTGTGCAGAGAGGCCGAGCTCCGTATCTCATCCCAGGCAGAACAGCCTCCCCTGTGTGCTGCACCCAGACCTCCCAAATACTCCATGAACAGCCAGTACTCCAAAACAGCTTTGCACCAGCCTTCAAGTAGAACATAACTTCTGCCTTAAAGAGAGCAGCAATCTAGAAGTGAACTGCTGACACACCACTGCACATCTCCTTGGGAGAGGGCTTTCTGCCCGGCTCATTTCAAAATTTCATGTGAGAGTTCAGGATTTCAGTAATGTTACACCACTTACTAGATGCCAGTAATAAAACAAATTGATACTCATAGACCACCCACAAGAAGCAGACCTTCAGCACTGAGTTGATAACACCATATGAATTAATTCTCTAGTTCTATTCACCAGGGCCCTAATCAATGCTTAAAGCAAAATTCTTCAAGGCCTGTGTGCTCCTAACCTCTAGGTGTGGTCACGAATCTTACTATTACATATAATAAAACAACAGACAGAACTGCATTAAGTGAGCAAAAGAGAAAACCAGACAAATTCTCACAGATGAAATGTACAGAATTTGTGTATAGAGTTGCACTGAAGTTCATGGATCAACATCCTCGCTGACAGACTCTCCCACTGTTTGCAACTGCCCTTCAGCACAGTCACCTGTGCACCAGACTTTAAACAAGGAGACTGTAGCAATTTTAAAAGCTACAGAATAAGATACATGTCTAAGTGTGGTTCTCTGTGTTGTACCCCTGAAGAAGTAGCAAAACTGATGAACTGGGGGAATAAAAAAGGAATGTAATTTTTTGCCTCTGGCAATGAAATAAACGTGCATAAATTAGTATCAAAAGGGAAAACCATCCTTCATAAAGCTCATTCTTATCACGTCCATAACTGCACCCCTTTATATTGAAGAGAGCAAAATATTTTTGTAGTGATAAGTTTGACAAGAAAAGATAATAACCACCTTATTGGAAACAGATGGTTTACACTGCTATGCTACAGATAAAGTTGTGTCAGCATTTCCATAAAAGGCCTCCCTGTTTCCAGCAGTTTCCAGCTGGCAGGCAACATTTCTACCCCAAATAGCAAGATACAATCACAGGAGTAACCTGGAAAAACTGGGGGAAGAGTAATTCTTGAGCTAGCACTGGAAAAGAGAGAAGGGAGGTGTTTGTGGGGGCAGCCTGGGACAAGGTGTGGTGGTACCCCAGCAGATTGCTGAGAGAAAGGAGTGCCTGTGCACGGTCCTACCTCAGCCGGCTGCCCCGGCTGTCCTGGCACTGCTGCAGTGACCTCACTGACACGGAACCCCAGCCCACGGCACCGCTGTCCTGAGCTGTCCAACCCGCCCAAACACTGTGCCATCAGCTCACAAAGGTGCACATGCAACATGCGTTTTTAAGAATAGTCATAAACCAAAGATAATACCTGTTGGAAACTGAAAATAAAACAGCTATTTGAGAGAAATTGAAAGGTTAGTCATAAAAAAACCACCAGTGAAAATCTCTGTCTAATGGATGGGCCAGCACAGATTTCATTACTGCTGAAACAAATCCCAAGTTAATAAGTCACATTCAGATACATTTTGGAAAACGTTAGTTCAGCTTTGTCCTTCCCAAAAGCATTAACTGCTTTGATCTAGAAATTATGATTACTCAGGATTTAATGTATTTTCAATAACTTTGTATATTGAATATTAAAGATTTTGAAGACCTATGTAGAGAACAAATATAACAATGTGTCTCTTACTGTGTTCTAGATCCAACCCAGAATTTAATGTTTAAGTTTAGACCCCCTTAATTTAACAATTACAAAACCACTTTTTAGCCTCAGTAATTTGGATCAGGCTCCCCTTTGTGCATTTACAATTCACATTGACTACGTCTCTTGTTCTTCTGCTAGAAATTTTGGGGTATTTGAATTTCCTGTATTTGTATCACAAATCCTTTCTTGTCAAGGAATTTGCTCATCACTTGACAGGGGAATTTTTGACAGGGTTTGTTTGTGGTTGGTGGGCTGTTTTGGTTTTCTTACTGTTGTAGAAGGCACTGAAAATTAATAATAAACACTGTCAACATGACACATTAAATTTTTATCAGATGCCATGAGCTATTACAATTACTCTCATATCTGAACCACGAAAATGTACAAAATGCAACAAAGGTCGCACCCACCTAAAGCTACGTAATAACTCTGTATATATATAAAGCTATATATTATGTAAATTACATTTTTACTAAAGAAATTTTCCCAATAGGCAATTTTTAGAAAATTGAAGACTTGTTTTTTTGATTTGGTTGGGGATTTTTTGAAAGAGTTTTGAGTGCATGACCAATTTAGCTGAGTGTTGAGCTCTGTGATACTTCAGCAGGGATGCAGCCTCCTCTGCAATTCTGAACCCCTAAGTGCAAACACAAGAACTTGATATAAATTTGTTTAGTTCAGGGTGCATGAAGAATCTTCCCTGCTGATGTACTGCAGGACAAACAGGGAGAGACTCACTTTCAAGATAAGAAGCGCCCCACTGTGCACACCTGATAAACTGCTGTATTACATAAAAAACACTCTGATTTGGTTTTAATACAATACTCACCAATTTAGAAATCTATTAACTTAAAATCATAACAGTATAATTTGCAGTTTTTCTGATTTTTTTTTTTTTTTTCTACCAGGAGCAAATACCAGGAGTCAGTCTGACTTAATGTTTGAAAAATATTATGCCAAACATAGACTGTTCTTTTGGTACTACAAAGTATACCTTCATTTTTGTAAATTATCCAGTCATATTTTAGGAGATAGTTACTCAATAGAGCTGCATCAACCAGGTTCTGGGATGCAAAATATCCTTTCAGTGTATCAAAAAAACAATACCAGTTATATAGTTCCAAATTCCACATGTTTGGCTGTGCCATTTTGACAAACAGAAAGTTATAAAGACATTGTGTTCGAAACAAACCTCACTCTGAGGCCTTCCTTGGATATCAACACTTGAAGAATATAAACAGCCTTGTTGTTTCAGGGCCCCTTATACTCTTGATATTAAGCAGAGCAGCGCAGTTTACACTCCATACAGTCTATAAATCAAATGTAACAACTTAGAAAAGCACATAGCTCAGAGGCTGCTTGTCATACTTCACAGAATCTTGCCAACAAATCAGAACGGTGACTGCTGAGCGAGATATAGTTGTGGCATTAATAAAGAACTAATCACAAATAAGAAATGTCCATTCTAAAAAATAATCTTGTGTAGCTTCTGTGTATCTGGCCATTGACAGGCTACAAGTCTTAGTATTCTTTAGTTTTGAATGCAAAACCCAGAAATAACTGCACTTATTAACTTAGAACTTAACAAGTTCTAAGTTTCTATTAGATCACCAGAAAACACACAGTCTCTAAATATAAAACAAGATGTCATTTGATAGTAATGGTTGCAAATGATCAAACTGAAATTATTACACCATAAAAATCATTCTTAGACACTGGCATCTATTGATTCCATTATATAACCTGTCAAAAGAATTGAAAGCTTTGGTTTGGTATAGATCACCTCTGTACCCTGCCAGGTACATCTGTAGAAACCATGCTCTCCATAATGACTCTACAGCACTTGGTAATTAGATTTCAAGATCTGATTCAAACAGTATTTCAATTTATGCTGCTAATCTAATATTTTCTTAAGTATTATGGTAGTAGGCTAGTCACTGCTCATTTTTAAAGAAACGATATTGGATATACAATTAGAGCTCAGCATAATGATTGGATTCTGAACAAATTAAATTATTTCTCTCAAAAATAATTTCAATTCTGTATAATTTCTTAGTGTGTTTTCTTACTATCCATAATGTAATTTGCTTGAGACTCGCGCCTCATCGCACTTGGTTTAGCAGCAGTTCCAGGAGTCTTGCAAAGGCAAATGAAGTTATTTGTACCAGAGCTGCTCTCTGAGGCTTTTTCACAGATCCAGGTAAATATCACTGAAGCATGTCCACTACGTCTCACTGTAAGAGGCAGTGCAGCCTCCCAGGTTGTAATGGGATCCATGATCCCTGGCCACTATTAGGGAATAATAAACACATTCTAGTCAGCCTTCAAAAAAACCCCCAAACATTACTAGGACAAGATTTCTAGTAGATGTGAATACTGATACAATGTAAAATTTTCAATCTCTAACAGAAATAACTGCTGAGCTTTAGTGCTGAGGCACTAAAGAATAATAAACATTAAGTCTTGTTAGGAAATGAGAGTGTGGATACCAGACAACAACTTCCAGTCTGCGTGTCTGAGATCCCAAGACTTCCAGCATGCAAACAAACATGACATTAGACCCAGCAGAGGTACTAGACCCCACTGGCATTATCCAGAAGCACAGACAGGAACCAAGTGCCCACAAGAACCTAACCTCTCCCTGAGACACTGTATTCTCCAATTAGATAGGTGAGGAGACATCAAAATACTAAAAGGTACCTCTAAGAATTCTAGAAGAACTAGGAAAATGGGCACACTACAATTTTCAAGAGTGATGTAATCAATATAAAGACAGAATACTGGGCTCAAGGTGAAGTGGTAAGAGCAAATGAATTATTATATAAAAGGGTCAGATTATAGATGATGTAATAGTTACTTTCATCTCCAAATACAAGAATCTAGTGAATAATCTTTCAGAAATTTAACAAAGTGCTATAGAATTTATTGGTTTATACATCTTCATATTTACAATTGGACAGCATGATTTATTTATTTTTACTCCAAATTATATGATTTTATAGGATCCTTTATTAGTGCTATGGAATAAGGAGTTCACTCAATACTTTGGAAGAATTATTCTTTAAATACTGGAGAAACGTTCTGGGACAAAACCCATGGCTTACAAATCAACATCATACTGCCTTCTTCACAGTGGTGAAATTCCCTCTTCAGCACTCACTGACCATTTAGGCTTAAAAGTTGTAAATACACAAGAACACCCAACTTTTTGTATTCACTGTGTATGCTGTATATATTTATATATATTACCATCTATAGAACTGGGCAGCGTTTGTTCCATGTTTGCCCTCTGAAACTCCACTTCCAACCTGAAGTCAAAATACACAGCACAGACACGAAGCAGTTATTCAAATAGCACAAGGTTCAGCCTTAACACATCTGTGTTATAATGCTCCTTTCAGCAGGTGGGAACTTTCCCATCTCCACAAACAGGAAATTATTGTCACTCAATGCCAAAGATGCCACCTCAGATTATAAAAGAGGGAAGTGAAAATTCACTAAATCACAATGGCCTGTGAGAATACATGGTCTGGAATTCGAAATCCAGGTAAAGTTTGGGGATGTCACAGGGTGTTGAAAAGAGCCACCAATGATACTGCTGAGCTTTTTCATAACCAGTGATTTCTACAAATTTCTTAACACACAGTGCAGCACAGGATACCCAACCTGAGCCTAATTTGCAGTGCCTATTTCCTAAGGGATAAATTCCATCTCCTGCTGAGTCAATAGAGAGCAGCAGGAAGGTATTTAAGAACTGTGGAGAAGATTCTGCCTGCCCAAGCAGATGCAGCTTCTCCATGGACATCTCCCAACACACCTGCACTCAGCTTTCAGGGTGAGCTCAAGCCTCGGGCAGTTCCAGCGTGGATCCCAGAAAAAGGCTGGAGTGGCACAGAGCCAGCAGGATGCTGAGTCCAAGACTGCTGCAAGCCAGCAGCTCCTCTGGGAACTGCCTGGATGCCCACTCCAATGGAACAGTTTGGAGAGCCAGCATACTAAACTTCATTAAATAACTAGTCTTTAATTACTGCATTAGATTGATTACATTTTTCCCTACTATAGATGCTTTGGTATGTAAACCTTTCATACATGTAAACTGGTTATTTTCAAATAAACCAACAGTTTTTAGATTGTTGCAATAAGCTCTGCAGGATGCCTTCATCTCAAGAGAATGAGTTAAAAAAACTGAAACACTGATATCCATTTTCATAAATGCAGAAACCAAAATATTGACCTGTGGCTAAGAAGACCCACTGGGAATGTCAGATCTCACAAAACAGTCCAAAAGCAACTTGACAAGAATGAGAGACAGGTAACTAATGATTTTCTCAATACCAAGCAAAGCATATTGTCCCCTGACACTGATGCACTGTTGCCCATGCTGCAATAACAGACAAGTCTATTTCCAAACCAAAGCCTAAAATCTGCCTTAATTATCCTTCAATGATTTTCTCATTCTTCATGAAGATCTGCCCTAAAAGCTTTAAAAATAAAACTGAATCTTCTAACAAAGTATTTCTGAAAAGTAACTAGACTTAAACTAGCTTAAACTACAGTAATTGTTTAAGGTAAGATTAACTCAATTAACACCTTTAGAATTCTATTCAACTATTGCAGATGTATTTCTTGGCTGTCAAATCTCAAGTGGTTCAAAAGCCACCTGTATAGGTTACATTTTCCTTCAGTGGATGACTGGTAAACCTCTGATCAGTACCTCCAATAAGCACTTTCATATAAATTTCCATCCTCACAGAAACGCATCCAAACTCAAGAGACAAAAGAGCTTCTGTGCCACATTTTATATCTATTTTTATGCCACAGGAGATCATTTTTCTAGGCTGGAAGTGGTAGTTTCCGGCCAGATCCACCCACTCATACTGCAGCTTCTCATGGTGAACACTTCACAACAGCCAGAGGAGGAATTTCGGTTTAACACAGATCAAAGAACTTTACCTAAAAAAAAAGCTGATCAAAGTTCAAAGTTTTGCAGCCTAAAGTTCCAGTACACAGTCAATCTTCTGCATCAGCTGTTCACCTTAACACACATGAAAGTTCCCCTCTGCAGACCATTACTGATGCTCAGTCTTGGATTTTCTCTTTCAAAAAAAATGTAATTCCTGGTAGTGGCATATTGCCAGGAGATGATAAATAGGAAATTAACTATTAACACAATTTTTAGTCCATTTTCCTTGTTCTCTGTAAGTTTAGATTGCTTCACTTCATCATTAAGTGTAATAAGTGCATCTACAAAAATTCTACTACCACTAACAAATTATTTAGAGTAAAATTTAAGAAGTTGACTACAGCAAACCACAATTACTTTTTTTTTTTTTTTCTGCATGAAGGAGCTTGAAATGCGACTTTGAAAAACACTTACCCCAAGACATAAGCAACTTTTATGTTACAGGAATCCTTCCACAGAAGGAAGGATTTGACCCATACCTTAGGGTCAAAAAGGAGGCAGCATCTATCAGCTTTTTTTTGTACTGCTAACAGGTGGTGAGGGCTTAACATTTAAACGCATTCCTCAAATTTCCTCTGTCTGCAGCACATAGCATATTTTAAATGGTTTACCCAATTTATTTGCAATCTTTATGTCTGTTGCAAGCATAATGAATACATGCTGAGACATCTAACAACAACAAACCAATCATCACTTGCCAGAACAACTTCAAAGCTCTAAGACATGTAGTGAAAATCAAAACGATGCTGCAGGAATTTATTTTCCAGACTCTTCTATTTAGAGCTTACTAGCAGCTCTGCCTTTTAAGTGTTCTCTCTCATATGGTGAGGAGAAATACATCCTGCTGCTATTTACTTATCTTCTGGCACTGGCTGCTAGTCACAGCCAGGCTGTGATTCTCTTATTTCATCCCTAGGACTCCAGTCAATCCTACTTCGGGGAACAGGAGACCCAGCCCTATGGCACTCCTTTCCACTGCTGGGTGGTTTGGAAACCTGAAGCAGCTGAATCAGACACACCCCTGCACTTCACAAGCACATTGTTCAGGATCTATTTTATCTCTTAGGAAATGGCCTCAACTGCTTTTAAAAAGTACTTTCAGACATCTGTCTATAATGGTAAACAGCATAAAGTAAGATGAGATTTCTTCTTCTCTTCCTATTTTAAACTAAACCAAGAATTATCTCACATTTACAAAGGAATTCTTAAGATATGGATTTGAGCCTAAGCCAGAATTTTTTAATAACCCAAAATAATAACTTCTGTTGGTAAGACAAAATCTAAATTACTGACAAAGTGGATTATTTAACTGTTTACCAAAATATACATACATGGCAGGGTAAATGAGGGTGCAGAACCTTTTATAGAAACTTGTTCACTTGGAGCAGCACCTTATCACCAGGTTACAATGTACACTGCTGTCCTTGGGTAAAGGTTCTGTTCAGGAGTTTGTGACTTCAAGGAATGTGAGCCACAGTTTTTCTTTCCATGAATTAAAATCCCGTACAAAATTTTTGTTCATGACTTATGCATTACATTATTTTATAATATCCTGCTCTGTGCAGGATAGCATATATAATAAATGGAAAACAGACACGATCACTCTGGGATTTCATTCATTCAGAATTTTTTATGGATTTATGTGCATGAAATTTCCTTCTGTCTTTCAAATAGTCCAGTCTGGAAATGTACCAGATTCAACTTGCTGTATTTAACAGACATTTAGTGTACGTCCTGACCACCACAATAATATAGGAGGCCAGGACCACAGTAGGATGGTAGGGCTCTATTTTTTAAAAGTTCAAACTAATTTGAGAGAAGGCATGAAATATTGGTATCAGGAATGTATTATATTATTTTAAATAATTATTTTATCCTATCTATTTTTTTATTTTTCCAAGTGTAGCAATACAAAGGGGCACTGAAGACAGAAAACTTCCATACAGGAAAGACAATAAAAGTGGGTTGGGGGGATTCCTGGAAAAGACTTTTTATCCCTGTGTTTGGGTGGTGTTACTATCATGGCCACCAATTTCTAGCAATATTCAATCCAAATACATTTCTTAATATAATCAAGCTAATATCTTTCCAATCACTTTTCCATTGCTACTTTTACAGTCTTATAAATGTTTCTACCAAACTTGAACCCACAAAATCATCCATATAGCTCGGTGAGCTACAGGCAAATACAAGTGTTTGCTAATCAAACTAAGAGCATATTAAATATACGCAATAAATTCCATATAAAATGGTAAAAATATATTTAAACCCAAATTATTTAAATAGTTCCTTAAATATATTTCCAAATGGATTTCATGTATCCAGTATTAACATACAGAGGTCCCCTAAGATAACTACAGCTGTGTATGAAGTGCATAAAATGCAAATGCAGCCGTGTGTCCTGGCTGAAACCAGGTGTCCTGATATTCCAAACCTGGGCCCTGACCAGATGACATCAGAGCCCACTTCTCAGTCAGCCCCTGACACTTCTTCCCAAGAAAACCCAGGGCATAAGAGGAAGCAAACAAGCTGGGATTGTGGAAATGCCCCTTGTTTCCCACATGGAACTGAGATGTAGTCAGGACATGGGCCTCAGCCCCTCTGTTTAAAGAAAGCCAGAGGAAAAGGCAGCAGATTTAGAATGCTTGGCAGTACACTGCACTCCCAACATTTTTCAGGGCCCTCATATTAAAAAATGCTGAAAAGCCATTATTCCAGGGATCAGCTGCTCGTGGCAAATACCTGTGGGTTTCCTTTCCTGCAGTCACTGCACCCCTGCCCCCTGCAGTTCCCATATATTTTGTACTCAGAGAACTATATAAATATGAATGAGTGATAAGGGAAAATTCCTGATAGTGATAATTACTAACCCAAGCATGGGGAAAAAAAAAATCTACAAAATCTACATTTCATCTGTCTTTATAACTGATTACATCCCACCATACTACTAAAGAACTAAAGCACATTTTCCAGTATTTTAGTACATATGGGAAACTGAGACACAGCCAGCAAGGCCATTTCAAACGGAAATAGCTTCAGTCTTCCAGAGTTCAGAAAACTATTCAATTTCTTTAAAAATATCTCTGAAATCCCAATGCAGATTAAATCCAGAAAATGTGGAATACAAATCAGTCTGAAGGCCCAGTTTAGCTTGATGAAATTCATTTTCAGCCCTTGACCAAAGTTTGCTTCCCTTCCCACTTACACTCAACAAATCACTGCTTGTGCATTTTTTCCTCTCTATTTCACATTATCACCCTGACTTGCTCAAAATAAAGAAAAAGCGTGGTCTAAGAAATAGTGCCATTCATGGCAAGAGAAAAGCATAATCCAGCAGAGATGCACCTCTGAGCTGAGCCCTAATTCAGCTGCCTGCTGGGCACTGTTGTTTTTTAATCTCAAACACATCGCCAAAGGGATGTGGTTATGGGGAGTGCAGTTCATGGCCAGCAGGCACTACCAAGTGGGAGGTGAGAGGACACCATTTTCACAGCATGGCATTAACCAACACCTACTTTATAAAACAAATAGAACATCAGAGAAAATGAACAGAAATTGCAGAGGGCTGTAGGAACCCATGCTAGAGTATGAACACCCCACCAGCTCCAGCAAGCCTTTAACGAAGTGCACTCAACGTTTGCTCAGCGTGGCAACTGCACGTTCACCTTGCAGCGTGTTTGGGAAATGCAAAGCAGGCACTTGTGGAGCATTTTCCTTCCAGTAAAGCAACACCCACCCAGTTTCCTGCCTGGGAATTTCAATTAAAATTTCAATTGCTTCAGGTTTTTAATTCCTAAAAATGCTCTTCCTATGTAAAATGCCTACATTTTTTGACACATGCCACTCACTGACAGGATCATATGTGCTACTAGCTACAGAGTTTGCTTATGACAATGGGTGCCTGGTGGCAAAATTCCCCCAAAAAGGTCCCTTGCAAACACACTGGGTCTTTCTGAAGAGCATTTTTCTACACAAGTCGTCCTTCTCACTAGAGATTAAATGGCACAACTGAAGATCACATCAGTTCCCTCCCATTTTTTCAGCTTATAACAACAATGTATTTTTTATATATACATTAAAAACTAACGTAGAATTTATATGTAGCTTGCACTAAGGCACAAATCAATATATTCACAGCAATGACAACAAAAGGAGATGGATTCACACAGTTCAGATAACTGTCTCTTTATACTGGTTTAGAGACCAGCACACAGTTTTTCCTCTGATGACACATAATTTCACATTAATGAACAAGAACAGCATTTAAGAAGCCCAATACTACCAACCACAGTGCTCAGTCTTTGAGTTGAAAACTTCCAAGCCCTTTGAGGCAAATCAGTGTCAATCCCCTATTCATCTATGGATTTAATTGTTACATAAAGGATGTCAGGTTTTATCAACTGCTCTCAGAAATGATTGTTCCAATGCTTAATTACAGAAGTTGCAAACCTGAGAATGATTTCCTACAGTTTAGTTAGACAAAAATCCATTGCATCATATCTTTCTCTCTCACATACAGAAAAATTAAGGTACAGTGTGGTCCAAAATACCTTTTTCAGAGTGTTTCAGACTGGTTATTCTTAAACTCTTGAACCTTATTTCTTAGTTGCCATTTACCTCTGAAGTCAGGTCAGTATCATCTTTTCTTACAGATAGTGAACAGCTCCGGAAATTTCCAAGAGCAATGGTACAAAAAAAGCTTTTAGAAACTTGTGTGGCGTAACACTAAGTTTTAATTTGGTTGGACATTTCCAGGTGTATCAGATACATGCATTATGTGTTCTAATTCCTTCCTATTTTGGGTAAATATGTATATCTGCATAATTCAAAACAACAAAGTCTGTAAAGTACAAATAAAAGGCAAAAGTTTTAAAATCTCCATTTTAAATTAAAGTGTGATTTATAGAGAGACAATAAATTCTGTACATTGACTAGTCTAACATTCATGGTTTTCACTATGACTCAGGAAGTCATCTGTTTCTCTGCTGGTTCTGAGCAGAACATATTTATCATAACAGTAATAATAAAGATTATTATAAGCATAGTTATTATTCCATTATTAAATGGCATATTAATGGAAAACCTATCCACTTCCACCTTACATATGATCCCAACAGAATCACATCTGTCAGTACCAAGGAGTAATGTACAGTGGATGCATTACTCTATATCCTCTCATGATTTGATGATGAGTCTGAAGATGCTTGGTATTTTTCTTAAAACTCTAGGTTCTGGAGTAACCTTCATTACTTATGAGGATTTAATCATTCATGACAAGAAAGAGAATTATAGCCACAAGCATGCAAAGAAAATCTTTAAAACACGAAGTAACTTTAAAAAAAAAAAAGAAAAAATCATGGAGAGAAGCCTAAAAAGTTAAACAAGTGGAGAAGAAACCTAAAAAGATAATTTTGTTTTAATATTTTTTTTAATATGACTTATGATTTCATAAGGTTTTGAATTGGAAATACCAACACATTTCTGTTCCAGCAATTCCTTTAGAAGTGTGTAGCCAGGACTGCATCCCCTTCCTTACCAAATCACAGCATGTTCTGTCCCTTGAATTTCAGACCCAATCATTCCCTAAAATATTCTTTCACCATCCCCTAAAACTCTCTATTGTCCTTCCAGAAAGGAAAGAAACAGTCCCTGACACTCTCTCCCTCTCTAGCTGGGCTTCCAGGTTTCAAACTAGTCCTGCCCTACTCACTCACATTCCTTACCTGGTATAATTTCGGTTGGTTGGAAAAGAATAAATATAGACTAAGATAACTGTTACTGTGATAAAACAGATCTTTATAAATACAAATTTGGTTTCTCAGAATAAGAGTAAAGCAGCTGGTTTTAGTTTTTCCTTTGCTGGACTTTTTTTTCACAGTGGGAGAGCTAGCATTAGAAAGTGCACTGTAAAATCCCAATGGAGACAAGGTCAACCATCACTGGAGTAACTCTATCTCACACAGTTACTTTACAGCAGAATCCAGGCTGGTTTTCCACACTGGCATGAGTAAATGCACATTAATTATCTAGTGGTGAAAACACATCTTCTTGGCACTGAGGACAAAGCTATCTTTTTGTTCACTTTGGCACAAAATCAGTTTTCAAATGTATTCCATCTCATAGTATTGAAACAGTTCGCAGATTCATTTAGAGAGCACAAACTCTCATTTTGGTGGCTGATATTAATCCAGAAGCACCTTGGTGTTTATTATTAATATACCTGATGTTTAATTATTTAATTATCAATATGCATAATAACCATTAAAGCATTGCAGTTTTAAGCAGCTGAAGCTAAACGAACAAAAGACATCTGTAAAACTAGCCTCACTATCACACAGGTTTATTCCTGATTTTTCTGGTTTAGAACTCCATTTTATGCTGGAGACAGAATCAGAGAAGGATATAATTCTACAAAACTATAAATTAAGGAAAAATAAAAGTGGAATTGTTCCCAGATGAGCATACAATTGTGCCTTTTACCTTAAATCCAGTGGGGTCCCACCCAAAGCTGAATTTCAGAAAAAGGTCATCTCAATTTTACAAATTTCAGGCAGAATCATAAACAGGTTCTGCTAAGGTTGACATAATCTATAAAGATGTTTCTGAATTATAAGTTGTCCCTTGTCAAAACTGTACCCTTAACTCTGTTATTCCTAACACTCAGGAAGAGTCTTCTTTGGTATATTGTCTCGACCTTCTGGAAAAGAGACCTTTGTTATGTTCCCACAGCTGCAGCCCAAGCCACTGACACATTTTGTGCAATAAAAAAATGCATGAAGCAAACTGTAACCAGCCCCTTCCATTCCATCTCGTGGAAAAAGACACCCAGTACCCAGACCTTGCACAGCACACTGCAGTTACCTGACCACACGTATGAACAAGCCTCAGGGAAGACCAGACACACTGGCCTGCTCTGCAGCCATCACACTCAAACACAGATTTCACACAGAGCAGTCACTGCAAGAACTGCACATCTGTCTGCTCATCTCCCCTGCACATAAACAGAAAACATCCTCCCACATTTTGGCTGCATTTAGTCTATTGTTTTTGAGAGGTTAAAGTCTTTTACACAAAAAAAAATACAAGCTTAATAATATCATCTCTGGCAACAAATGTACTGTTCAGTCATCAGGTTTAGACTTTTAGCAGCTAACTTTTCATAAAACTAAAGATCTTAATGAGCAACACAGCATTAACTCTAGTTTTATGACATTAACTTAATCTACTATTCTCAGCATCAGACTGTTCCTTCTTTTTGTTTAGTTCTAGTTTTCCATTTCAAAATGCTTTATTAGTACCCAAGTTTTAATTAATTGCACGTGCATTTCCCCAGTTTTCAAGGAAAGCCTAACATCAGCAATATATGTATCAGATGCATCTAATCATTTCCCAATTCCTACCTTTGCTCCTATGTTCTCCTCCCACAAACCATCTGCAGAGTGACACAAAACAACATAAAGCAACCCACAGCTAATAAATTCCCATTTAGTCAGCATCAGAGAATCAGGCAATCATCACATGCATTGATCCAAAAACACTGAAGGGGATATTGGTTTTCTGCATTATCAAGAAGTTTGAACTTAGTTTATCTTCTCACCTTGTAGAAAACAACTCAATTATAAATAAAGTGAAGCTCAGGTGTTTTGCTGTAAAATCTTTTCCAGGTCATGAGAACAGAAAAAGCTTAATGAGCCTGCTGCTGGTCACATGTTTAGTGTCAGGTTCTGGCAGGTCTGCACTACTCACAATCAATCTTCCTCAAACTGAAATCCTGACATATCAGATATTTATTTATGCTATTTATATAAGGGAAAGCTGCTGGGTTTACTTTCTGCTTGACTGGCATCCTCACATAACTGAGCTCTGGATTCCTGAGCTCTCATTCCTGCTCCCACTCTGGATCCCCTTTCTTAGTTCTTCTGATCCATCCCTGTCTTCCCTCAATGTCTGTCTATCACTTGAACCTTGCCCTGGGCTGCATTTCTCATGACCTGCCTTATAACTTTCAGCTGGTTCACCATTACCCTCTCAATACAGACTTGGCATAGGTGACTATTAATGTGCTTCCTGGTTTAATTCTGTAACTGCATCATCATCATTAGTTCTCCAATTTCACACTCATTAAAATTACATGTAAAATATATGTTTCAGTTAAGAAATTTCTTGGCATTTTATAAGATTCAAAATATTACGTTAAATGAACTAGTAATTTAAATGTGGCTGTGAACTACCCTCTAAAAAAACAATTTCAGGTTTGCACTTGACAAAAATAATGTCTGACTATTACTTCAAATGCAAAGTAGCCACAGAAACATATTTAAACAGTGCAGAAGAAAAACTTATACAGGCACACATTCATCAGTATACTGGGTTTGACAGGGTTGCTTGAACATATCATCTGGTGATATTCTGGATACCAAGGTGTGTACAACCTCTAGGAAGGCCCACCAAATAAAAAAACCTACTTTTCTGAGGTGTGCAAAAGCATGTGTGCATCCAGCAGGCTGTCAAATGGCTTCACCAGCAGGTTGGGTCATGCTGTTATATTCAGGATTGTAGCTGGCACTGATTTGCAAGCTTCATGCTACTTTTGAGTAACCTACACACAGGGCTGGGAGGTTTTTAATATTTGTAGAATAACCTGTGTTTTGGTTTGACTCAGCTCCAGTTTCAGCTTGCACATGTCTGGCTTTGCAAGAACCTGATATTTGAATTCAAATACAACCATTAGGTAATCTTCCAGTTGCAAAATTATTTAGAGCCTTAAACCATAATTTGTTTTTTCTTGTATTATGAACATGAAAATCATTTACCTGATATTTAGTTTTTATAATTAACATGAACCATGTGCTGTAAATTTTAATGAAGTTGAAAATATTTTGCTGGTACATGTTACCTTCCAGAGAAAAGGCAGAGTATGTTGGTTAATTCTGAAGTCCTTAAAACATCTGATGTAGCATGACAGATAATGGAATCAGGGACACAATTTGCACATACCTTGCCTAAAAACTACCAATGCTAATTAGTCTCAGACAGCTCTTTAGAAATTTAATTTTTCCTGATGATTTCTTTTCCTGTTCTCTGAATAAATTCAGAAAACACAGGCTTTGTCAAGTTTCCTGTACAATCTCCTCCTAAGATCAGGATCCTTACCTTTGCATTGCATAAATTCTGTACTATGCATATATTTGGTATACATTCTCAAGTATTTCAAATGTATAGATGTAATTTGAGCATGGTACCTTTTTAGTTATGATTAATATTCAAGAAAATGATTTAATAAATTTATAATGGGGGGGTTCTTTTTCCATTGTACCATGAAACAGCAATTTGAAGATGACATTTAATTTGCATAAAATATTTTGAAAAGTAATTAATTCCATCAAAGGATATTAAATACTTTGAAGTTTTAAAAAAACCCAAACCCTAGGTTATATAATATTACTTTGTTCCTATATTACAGTTGAGGAATGTGTAGTATTTGAAAGTATTTGTCCCTTGTTTGTGGTTGTTCAGCTGGAAAGATTTCTTTTATTGCTGTTTTCTAATGAAATGATGTACAACTACCACTCAACCTGAAGTAAAAAGGGCAAATAAATTGCTTCTTTCAAAATTCAGGCCTACATGTCTCCCAAATTAGAACACTGAAATCTTAACCTCTCCAAAATAGTAGGCCCATTCACCCTGAGATAGTGCGAGGATGGCTACTCATCAAGTACATTCCTTCCTCCTTTTTTTTCTTAGCATGCCAACCAGAGGTCACTTTGCAGAAATTTGATCTTAGTCTGCACTAAGCTGGAAAGATAAATTCAACTCTTTTTTTAGAGTTAGATTCTATTTAACACCTGATTTGTGTCAATTAATAGCTTTATAAAATTTGAAAGCATTTTCAATATCAGACTGAAAACTATTGCTTTGCTCAGTTTGCTTGCTTCTCCACAATAATAATGATGATGATTTTGGTGTTAACATGTTATGATGGGAGTTGACTCCACAATACTCTCAGATCCCATCTAACACAAGATCTTGTATGATTCTGTAATCATTTCACCATTGCTTGCCTGATCATACAGTGTGAGAAGTCACATAGTTCTGCTTACTGAAAAGGAATTTGTTCCCAGAATTTTACAGGAGTGATATTGTATTTTATCTGCCTCTCTGGTCACATCTTAAAAGTATTCAAGAGGACTGGACCTAATTTCACCTTATTTTGAAGGACAAGAAGTTAAAATTGCTGAGTGTGTTCTGTTAATATTTTCTTTTAAGTATTTTAGAGATTTTTTTAAGTGAGGTATTTCTTACTTAGAAATACAGCTACATCACATGCAACATTACCAACACTGATATTGAAAGGACACATTCAACCACCTACCTTTCATCCACTGGAAAAAAAAGAAAAAAATGGTTTTTTTCTGGGATGATCCACAAGTATCTGGGGTTTTTTTTTTTCAGTTTTACTAGAAAGTCATGACTTCATAGCCAGAAGTACATTGTATATGTACAGAAGTACATATTACAGTCTCTGTAATACACTGCATGTCCTATTTTGTCATGCTGAACTACAGCTTGATCCCGACAGAAGACAACAGCTAAGCAATGGTACTACTTCAGTCTGATTCTGTCTCATGAGCAATTATCAAACACAAATAAAGATGTTCAATTCCCGCATTTTTGGTACTTTTCCTCAAAGGAATTCTTTTGCAAGGACATTTCATCCTCTGGCATGGTTGTTGCAGTTGAAAAAATGGCTTCTGGATGCCTCAAAGCCCCCGTTTCATATGCACACACTGCATAGGCAGGTTTTTAAACTTTCTAGGTGCAATTTTTGAACAGATTTTACTCTTCAACACTACATATTAACTTTTGCTTATTTTTTCTACTCTATAATTTTTTATCATTAGTCCCCTCCATAATTAAGAGAATTATGATTTCTCTACATTAAACGTTTGTCACCTGAAAAGAAGATCAACTGCTACACACAGTTACTTACACTGCCTTCATCACAATCTAAGAAGGTCCCTTCCAATAGGAAAACATAACTTTTGTTGCTGTTGCTTTAATTAAGCATTTATGTTGACTCTCCAGAAATACAAGCCAGAACCTGCAGAGTTTTTTCCACACACTGGAGTGACAAACATACTTACAGTCAGAAATGTTTCCAAATGAAGAGCTACACTTTTAACTCATTCATAAACATATAGAAAGTCTATTTTTTTAAAGGGTCTCACCACCATTACATCCACAGGAGAGATACTTTTTAACACAAGGGTTACACCTCAGGTAACTCAGAGTGCAGTAGCTGGATCACTGGAAAAGAAACAGCTGCAGTGTAAGACATGGAAAAGCAATTATGGAAACTGATGTGATGCCAAGTTACTAAGTATTATCAAATAAGGGTCTTCTGCCAACTATAGGAGAGTGCTTTAATCCCTAGCTATAAAAATAAACACCACGGCCCACAAAGATTAATAGTGTTTCCTGCCTTTCTGAACTGGCTACAAAATATTTTGATTGCACTTCTGTCAGGATCTAATCAACTACAGAAAATGCTTGTCAGAATGGAATTTTAGAAAGCTGATGTCAGTGTCACATTTCGTATTTCCATTTTCCCAAACTATGTTTATCAAATGGGAGGAAAAAAGAGGAAAGAGAATTATTTAGAGAAACGAAGAAACATATCTCATCCCATTATAATTATTCATTAAATACAAAGTAGGTCATGTCATTAATTTATTTTTTTAATGTATGTTTTCTTGATTATTTTTGTTCTGAACATAAGGCATATTATTAACCACTTACATTTAACCGTATCGCTTACTAAGTTTTGGGACAATTCTAGGGAACACTAAATAGCACAGAAATTGAAGACCTTAAAAAACCAGAAAATCCGTAAGATTTAATTGAAATCCGTGCTGATTTAACACAAGGCTGAAAGAAAGGGATATTCCCTTTTCCCCCTTTTTTTGTTTCCAGTTCTCCCCAACAATCCAGTGCTGCTGTGGGATGCTGCAAAGCCAGAAACCAGTGAAACACCAAATGTCTCCTCTCAAGATGGGACTCAACTCTTCCCCCACTTGAGTTTCACGGCTTGTGAATTCTTTGGCTCCATGTCCATTTTTCTTGTTTACATCATTTTTGAATCAAGTCAGCAATACTGGAAACATCCATGGGGTAGTGCTGTAGCAAGGGCAGTGATCTCCCTGGTTTTAGGGACAGCAGTTACAGATGCTGTAGAAGAGATGGGAGGTCCTTATCTCATTGATTTGAGGACTACTTGCACATGGACATCAGTTAAGAAGTTTTCCTATGGTAAAAAGCCTGACTTCTAAGTACATTTTTTTCTAGTAGTTCAATTTTACTGAAATAAAAAGCATAATTTTTTAAAACAAGTTAGATTTGTTTCATACTATTTTCTACCTCTTTTTCAGAAATGCAATTTGACCAGATGAGAAAGAAATATTAAAGCGTAAGTTAATCCTAAAGGTTTCCATAAAAACTGGGGGGGAAAAAAGAAATAACATCTCACAATACCAACATTCACAATGTCTTGCTTTTCTTTTTAAGTGATACACTCTAATATTCATTCATCAACATAATAAATGTTTTTCTTACTTTTGCCCCACATATGCATACACAGACTTGTTTATAGGCACTTCAGCATTTGCCCCAGTCTATTAAGAAGAGCTCTGTAGCAATCAGGGGATTTCTATACTTCCAGGAGGTTACAGATCTCAAGAACTTCAAATGTTCACTTATCTGGATACTACTCTTATCAGTTGCTTTTCTTCCTGATTTAACATACAGGAAAGAACAACATGGATGTAATTTGCCTAGTTTTATTCATTTCAGTGGACCACAAGCTTCATTATATCACAATGTTTTATTTAAATAATAAAACATTTCAGTCAGGAGGAGACAAAAAAGCCTCTTAGGTTACGTTTAGGTAGTAGTATCAGTAGTTTCACTAATATCACAGACTCTAAGGCAACACTTGCAGTCCTAACGAGGATTTACCCAGCTCCTGAGGAAGCAGGCTAAAAGATCTGCTCATCTCTCAAAACACTTACAGTAGTATCAGTGAAAATACTGATACTACTGTTATCTACTTCTGAATGGGAATTAAGACGCTCAAACCTATTTCCCCACAGTCCTCATCTCTAATGCAAACTTCAGAGGGCCCTAAATACGGCTGTTTTCATGGGCAATACCACAAGATACCTGAAATGGCATCCACTGTCCACTCGATAGAAGGCCATAACAGGGCCCAGCTTCTCACCCAGGGGAGAAGAAAAGTTATCCTTCACGTTCTGCAGTTAGGATAAAGAACTGCAAATCTCAGTAACATCATCACAATAAATTAATGAGGCCCCGAACCAAGCCTTAATTCAGGCTTTTCAGGGCTGTATTCCATGAGAGCCCAAAAAGTAGCAAAAAACAACTTGTTACATTTTCAGCCCTTGTTTTTCCAGTTTAGACGTGCGTGTGCATTGGTGGGAGTTTCTCCTAACTGCAAATTACAGCCTGGACGTTAGGAAATATTTCCAAATTCATGCATGTCCTTTACATGCAGGATAAGCTTACTAAGGATAAGTTACATTGCATGATTGCTAACAATGCATTAGCTATACACACCACAACAAACACCACAATAGGAACCCATCAGTCATTAACATGTCCCAGGTTTACAGACAGTGGGGTAAAACGCAGAACGTGTGGCACACCTGGTCTCTGGATAATCTTGCAGAACTTTAACTTGCATAAATTATTCCACTGAAGTAATGGTAGCACTGTAATTTACACCAGATGAAAACCTACTCCAAGATCTGCCTCTTCCAAACAGAAACGTCAGGGGAGTAAGTCAAATGATCTGACTTGACAGTACATTTTTTCATGCATTAGTTACCCAAGTATAAAATTGCAATCAAAAGAAAAAATACTGCAAAATTATTTGGTGTTGTAAACGAACCCCAGAGAATCCGCTGCAGATGTGACCAGTTTTGGTGCTGTTTAACCAAGCCTTTCAGAAACATCCCAGGTGGGACTTGGCTGCCAACACAGCACCTTGAAAATCCAAAAACCCAGACTGGTACTGGTTTTCTTTAGGGGATATGGGGGTTGGGATTTTAGTGTGGGGTTTGGGGTTGGGGTTTTTTGAGGCAGTTGGGTCAAGAGACAACTGCTGCCCAGTGGAAGCATCTTGTTCCAATCTCCCTGACTAATGTGCACGGAGGATCCCATTTGTATGTCTCCATCTACCCAAGCACGTCAGTAGCCAACAATCCTTGGGTTTAGTGCCAGGAATAATGTTACTCTATTTTCTCTTAGCAAAGTCAGAAGAACAGTCGTCTAGAAAGAACCATGGAGCCAGAACCAGGAATGAAATTAGATATCACACCAGCCTCTCCCCAAAATTAACAATCTACCATTCATGCCAAATTATATCTTTATATTACCACCATTCAAGGATGGCCTTTGACAGAATTTTAATTATTGGAAAATTTCTATCAAGCAGCAATGGCTGAGAATGTAACTTCTAAACAGATTCTTCTAAAGAAACCAATAATAGTCTAAAACTGACAGTTTGATTCTGATCATGAAAGTTAAACACAGTCTATTTCCTTGTCCACTGGAGAGATGAATGAAAGCAGACCCCTCCTTTAATTGGGTTTTTAATCAGAGTTATGCTCGGATAAGATTTCATACTTGAAATCTGAGACTTGGAGCACACAGGGAAATGTCTGCAGCATGCACCAATGACCTTTTGCAACCGAGTTCTGGTGTAGAAACAGGACTTTTCAGATGTCCCAGCATGTTCAGTTCTAGGGGTCTGGTCCAGATCCAAAACTCTGGGCTTGTTTAATAAGGAGATTCCAGGCAGTCCACAGCTGACCCTGGGCAGCCACACTGGAGCTCCAGTTTGCTGACGTGGACGAGCTCTGTGCTGGGGACTGAGTAGGTCCAGATGCTCCTTCTCTCTTCAGAAAGGAAATTATAGTCTATAGAAGAGGAGCTTGGCACAGCCAGCTTTCTAAGCTAGGAAATTTCATGATCTGTTGGAATATATTAACATGTACATTTTTAACTCCAGCAGAGACATAGCTTGTCTCTGGAACAAATGTTTGATAGGGGCAGAGTTACAGGGCCTAAGGGAATCTAAGAGGCTGGATGATTTCATTTCCCCTAAGCTAAGGCAGTTGGCAAATGTGGGTATGGTTTACTGCTTTTTTGCCTTTTTTTGTTATGAATTGTGTGGATAATTGATGGCATGTTGCCTAGAGCCTAGGATAGGCCTCCTTCATGAAAGCTGAATTAAATAAATGGTGGCTTGCCCTTATTTCACTGGTTCTGTGTCAAATTGAGGAATTACAAAGACTGGCTTGGCATTTAGAGGTACCAGCCTAAAAGAAGGAAGCAGACTGATCACACACAGTGGCAGCCTTGGATGTCACCCCAGGTTCAGTAACTGCTCCTGGGTCTCAGCACTGACATCAGGCCCAACCTCTTCCAGTGAAAGGGAGAAATTTCCAAGCAATTTTCCAAAGACCACTGGTTACCAAGCTCTGAATTTACACTACATACTGCAGACCAGAAGAAAAACAAATAAAACATGTGAACCTCCCGGGAGCTGCATGGTAAAAAGAAAAAAAAATTCACTCATACTTTTCTCAGCCAAAATTTTTCTTGTACCAAAAAATCTGTAAATATCATATTCAAATAAAGTGTTTATCATCTCAGTTATACACAAAATCTGGACAGGCAGCTCTCCCTAAAACTATTTCAGTGACTACTTCATGAAAAGCATTTTCACTACATGTAAAATATCTAAGGTTGGTAGTTCAGGGCCAAGCATATCAGAATCAAATTTCCACTTCACAGCCATCTTAACTGTGAAAATAAAATTTCCCTGTTCAAAACATTACCTTAAAATAATCAGTTTTCTTACTATCACACTGATCTATAAAGGCAAACAATAAAAGTATACATGTTTATTCTGTTTTTCCAATTAAGGAATCATCTCAATTATAATTAGGATCATCAAGCAGTAGTTTGCTAACTGTTTCACTAATGGGAAATGATACATATTAAAGAAACCAGTTCTCCCTTTTTACCCTGAAATTCATCTGTGAAAAAAACAACTTTGGAGTGAATGATGCAGATGATGTTTTTCTTTCATAGTGCAGAATTGAGGGGAGGCACAGCACAGGGCATACCTAACCATGCATTTCCCGTAACTGCTATGAAATTTCAACTGCACTGTAAGCTCTATAAAGTCCCTCCATGAAGTATATTTTCTGTGCACACCTCATCGCTGTGGCTGGCTGGATTTAGGTAATTAAGAACCGTTTGATGTCAACGTGGAAAAAGGTCTCATTCGTCACTGGCAACGTCTCTCCAAAAAGAATACGCTCCAAGGAGCCCAGTGACGCAGGCACAGAGACAGAAGAGCCAACTGGTAAGGTACAGAATCTGTGACTGCTTTACTCAGAACACAATCACCCTTGGGAATCTCTCAAGGGCAATAAATTAAATCCCAGATGCAGACCTGGTAATGAACACTGAAAGCACAGAATAGCATCGATGTCAATCATCTACCTGGTTACAGAAGCATCTTCTTTCAAAGAGGATAGCAAAATGTGTGTAAGTCTTTTGCAAAACATTCTCCTGCAAGTGAGCTACACAATTGAATACTCCTGCTATTTTTAGTGTCAAGCCTGAGAGACCAGGAGAGCTCATAATACTGCCTCAGAGGTGCACTGCATAAGAGCCAAGCTAGGCTTCACACAGGCTCCAGAATGGGCTTTACAAATTCACTCCCTTCCAATCAGGCCTCAAGCACCTGATGTCCCATATTCCCTAATATTAACTTCTTATGAATGTAGGTAACACCTTAAACTGAGTGGGAAACATTCCTACACAATAACTGATTAATTTCAGGTAATTGTTGAACTATCCACATGTTATGAAAATAAAAAAGTCAAATGTCCAATGACTCAGAGAATATTCCTTAATCAGAAATGCAAAGTTAGTTTGGATCAAACAGAGCTGCAATATGTGTAGGTTTTTTCTGCTCTCTGTTCTGTTCTTACACTTTTATGCAGACTGCATAACATATAGACAACATTAAGGCATCACCAAGTTTTTCCTTTTTTATTAGAAAATGAATATTCATCTCCTAACCAAACAGTTCACATAAGGGTCCATACCACTCACATTTCTTTCTGCAGAAAGTTTCTCTGAGTAAAGCTCTGGTGCAACACATGACATGAGCTTTAGCCATATATGACATACCAGAAATTTCACAGGCTATGAAAATCTGGATTTTGCAAGCATGTCAGACTCTTCCTTATAGGGCAGTCAGTGTGCTAACACAGGTACTGGAAAACTCCTTATGCATTTAGTTGGACTGAAAGGAAAACATTACCCTTCAGGCACTTTGCATGAAGACAACCTCCTTTCCAAAACCAGAACTGTCAGGTTGTAGGCTCCTACAAGTTTCCCACAGGATGGGAACTTAAAAAAAAAAAAAAAAAAAAAAAAAAAACAAAAAAAAACAAAAAAAAAAAAGAAAGAAAAAAAACAACCAATAACAAGAAAAGTAGTGTAAGCTAGAACAGAAAAAAAGGCATTTTGAGGAAATACTTTTTGTTCTTTTGTAGTACAACCATCATTAGGGATAATAGTTAGATCTGCAATTTCTCCCAGCCTCAAATTTCCTACTGGGCTACAAAAGTACATAGCAGAGAATGGCACACACCTACATCACTCTCAGGGACACAGGCTATGTTTGGTTCATTAAGACTTGAAAGAGACATTTTCGATGCCTGAAGATATTGTGCTGCATTGCACAAGAAGTGTAATTGCTGTAACTGCCTCTGTAATGACCTACAATTTACACAGCAGATGCCTTTTCTTTTTCATACCTTTGTTCCTGAAACACTGTCATTCTATTCCTAATCAAACTGAAGATCAGTTTTTCAGCTTGACAGAGGCTGTCAGCCAGAACCAGCTGCAATTTCTTTTATTAAACTTGCCTTAACCAGGCTTGTCCTATACCATTCGTTGTTATCTTCTCAGAGCAAGGCAAGCAGTACAAGAAGCATTGTTTTATCAGGACACACAAAGGGCAAGAGAAGCTTCTTCTGCATTAGCTCTGAAATCCCGTGTCAAATCTTCATATTCCTTATTCTAGACAATAGTCCCTCTTCCAGGGGGAAGGGAAAAAAAATAATGCCCATCCCTCACAAAAAAACACTTACACCACCCCCATCCATCCCTGTGAAAAAATCTTGCCTCCTGCCTACTCAGGCAAGTACTAAAAGAACCAGGCCTAAGCAAGATCTAGCCTCAAGCTTCACAGTTTGTTAGATATCAAAACAGGTCATAATAATTAGCTATTTTTCTTGCCTGATTCTGACAAAATGTGCTGAAGCTCATTCTGCCATTTCAATAAATAGTTATAAATCAAGACAAAAGCAAAAGCCAGAGGATCAGAGTGCTGGTATTTACATCTCATTGTGAGCTGCATTCCATTGTATAAACAAATTACTTAGAATTTTCTAAGTCTTGCAAACTTTAAGGAGGAATTTCAGTCTTTCAGCCTCTGGAAGGGAGGAGATTTAAAGGGAAAAAAAAAAAAAAAGAAAAAAAAAGAGAGAGAGACGGAGAAAGTACATGCACACAAGAATAAAATGAAGACTTATTTAGCCATCTCATGAAAAAATAAAATCCACTTTGGGGTAAAAAAATAATTCAGACTTTTCGGTTTTGGTGACCAGAAGTATAAGTTGGAAGTTCTGACAAACTAGAAACTAATTTTAGTAGAAGCATATCCTTTTGCTAAACCAGTCTCAGATCTATGCTCTCAAAGTAAACAATTGAAAATCAGAAGATGAAGCATTCCGTTACGCCTAACCAGATTCAGCTTTATATTCTTATACTGGGAGATAACAGGCATCTTTTAAAGCCATACCTTTTTTTCTTGTGTGACCGTGGAAGCAAAGGGACAAACTGGGTAAAAGTCTTCAAACACGGGCTGAGCACAGCCTGTACCTCTACTGGAATTCCCTACAGTAAGTGTTGCACAGTGTCTCAGAGCTGTGTCCAAGAGCAAAGCCTGTAGGGAATTACTTGATGAAGCTATACACTTCCAGGAGCTACACTCCTGGATCCTAAGACCATCCCAGCTAATTTGAGTATTGGTGCCTTGTAAGTCCTGGTAACAATATTATTTAAGAGTGCATGCTTTCCCTCCAACTCATCATTCAGCCCACAGACCAGCTTTAGCTCAAAAGCAGTGCTATATTTCAGCTGTATTTGCAGACTCCTTTACAGAAGTTTAAACATTTAACCAATGGGATAAGTAGAGGTAAAAAAAAAAAAAAAA
>VXAC01000484.1:667395-702809 GCA_013399225.1 Rhipidura dahli
AAAAAAAAAAAAAAAAAAAGGCAGCAGAGGCAGAATGTCTTACTCCTTTTCCCAAGAGAACCCTACTTGGCAGATGGTACCAGTGATGTAACTTGGGCTGTGAATGCAGGGATGTTGGATGCAGTCATGAAGAGCAGCAGCAGGGTCACGCTCTCTTCTGTGGCATTTTGAAATTGCATGCGTGTCAGGATTGCTCAGTTGTGATTCCAGTCCCAGTAGGAGAAAGGCAGGGTACTGTCACACCAGAAAGTTTCTTCTCATGGCATTGAGTCAACACTCACTGACATTTATAGGACTCAGAGTAACCCACAGCTGTATCGTGTTAGAAAACAGGACCATAGGAGCATCCCCTTTCCAGGCAGAGTCACATTCCCTTCTGCTATCATCACTCCAGCCTAGGGGACCTGAAGCATTTTTCCAGACAAAGCTACAGATCAGGATTTTACTTACACCAAATGACAAGTCACTATCCAGACTAGGCATGCTGAATTCTGTCCCTAACTTAAGCCTTTACTGAATCTCTTGTAGCTTCATGTAAAATTTACGAGGAGTTCATCTACTCTATTAAGCATACAGATCATCTTGAGAACCCCAAAATCTTTCCATGCCATGTTCTTCTGTACATGTATATCTGAGATGATACAAGGGCCTTTACTATGTCAGATTTGAGCACAAAGCAAACTCAAACCAAAGCCACCAAGATTCCCTTGGTTTCCTGTGAAACCAGAAACTGGGCTGTGTTTACTGATGACAGGCAGCCAAAATCACATGAATTTGTGCAAAAATGTCAGTATAACTGATAAAAGATATTTAAGATAACTGCTCTATTTAAGATAACTCACTGCTGCATTTCACCTAATCAAATCTTACTTCAGATTAATAGATCCTGAACTTTGTTGCCCTATTTTAAAAGAAAAGCTGAAGTAATTAAAGTTTCCATTCATTAAGTAGCAAATAAACTAGGTGTAAGTCATCACATTACAAGAAATAAGACTATTCAAGTGCCTCAAGTTAGGTTCTAGAGTACTTTCCTGCATGGGAGATTTAAATAACCAAATATTTACTTTCCATGTTCATTACATTCAAACACAAACAAAATAAACTGCCTGTGAAAAAGATAAATTCCATACTGCAGAGTTTTCCTAGGAAACCAGGAATGACTCAAAGAAACAGAGAACAGCTGGAGGAAAAAAAAAGCCAACCCCAAGAACCAAGATCTCCATACTCTCATTTTAAAAGCCATTACAATGGTTTTGCTAACAAAAATTAAAGCAGTGCCTTTTGCACTGGTTGGCCCTGGCACTCTTTATAAGGGCAAACAGCACAGCCTAAAGAGATCAAGATTAAGCTCTTCTCTCCCCATCATCTCACCTTGCTCTCCTGAAAACAACAAACCAAACCGACATGTACATTTTGCAAAAATGTGGTAAAGCTGCAGTGTTGGAACATATGCTAAAAAGGACAGCCAGCCCCACAGAGGTGCCTACTGAAACCTTACAGCAAGCAGGTGATTCACTAGCTAGAGATTTCTTTGCTGAGGAGCCAGATTCTACTCCTGAATCCAGCCAGCTATTCAACATGAAAATCCATGCCATTCCAGAAGTGTATTATTAGCACAATGACTCAGTATGTATATTACAGTAGTACCCTAAGGCTTCAGTTGATATCAAGGATGCTTTGTGCTTTGCACTGCACAAACTCATAGGAAGGTCCTGCACTTTATAGTGAAAATATAAAATCAAAGCATGCCAAAGTTAGTCAAGCTCAGTGTCCAGGTTTAGATGGAATTTTCTTGCATTACAGCAAACATTTGCCCCAGGGGAAAAAAAAATAAAAGAAAGAAAGAAAGAAAAAGACAAAAATGAATAAAGAACAATTTGTCTAACCTCAGTCCTAATTTTTGAAGCAGACTCCCAGCACTCCGCCAGTCACCGCTATAATTCCAAGATTCAGTGCGGTGACAGCAGCCATACTGTCATGTTGGCCCTTCCTTCCCCCATTTTCCATGTTCTGCTCTGCTTGTCACCAGGCTCAGTGCCTCTGACATCAGGTTGTTCCCTTCCTTTGCTGCCGCCAATGCATGTTCCAGTACTTTCTGCCTCTTGCCAAAGCAAGCACTTGAACATCTGGAAATCATCCTCCATTACTTTCACCAGTGAGATGCATCTGCCTTACGCTGTAGTTCCCATACAGGGGAAGACACCACCCTCAACACACACATGTGAAATGCACTACATGTACCTAACACACTACATGTTAAACTACTTTAATCTTTAACATGCAGTAAGTTACAGACAGGTTCTTTTCTTTTAAAGATGTAAGCATATATCCTGGGTAGATTTATGGACCAGAACACTCCTGATTTGAGGGAGTTTTAAGTACACATATTTACTCTTAGAATTGTGTTCTTTTTCTAGTGCATGAAATCTTTTTAATATTAGAAACCAACAGGTTTTCAATGCATGCATTATGTGTGCTGGTTTGGGAATTTTAAGGACAAAAGAAGTCACTCCAATGGAAAATTCATTTAGAGGAAAAGAGACAGCACTTTTTGCCTGTGCCTCTGAAGAAGTGGAAAATGCAGGCTATTTCCACTCCCTTTCCACAGCCTTAAGTCACAACAGGACCATGACCCCTCAGTTGTATGGAGCTGAGGGCTCCTTGAGAGGTACACATCCCACCACACTCCCAACACCTCTCTGGAAGTTCCTGCCTCTTGCTTTCCTTCTTCTTCATTTCTCAGAGTTTTGGACAGACTGAGGATTATTCAGAAGAATTGCAAGGAGCCTCCAGGAGCCTTTGAGGAGTGAGATAACCCAGGTATTCAGTGGTATCTTTCCTATCAAGAAGCTCATCACTGATGTGAGTAAAAAAGCCAAAAATAGATCATACTTGATTTTAAAAAAAAAAAAAGTTTATTATTTTATTGATTGTATCGCTTGTTAACCATAATTATAATTCATAATTTGTATCAAATAAATTCTGGGTAATTTGATTTTTCTGAAATAACTTAATTAAATTTAAAATTTAATTAAATTAAAATAATAGGTGGCTTAAAGATGACTAAATCATCCTCTGTATTCAGAAAATTTGAGACACTCCAGCTGAGGGAAAAAAACTCCAACATTAAGGTAGACAGAAACTAAGTCATAAATAACTGTCATAGGATAGCAATCACTATGGCAACTCAACACATTTTTATTAGATCCAAAGATCTGATAGAACCCTGTAAAGAAATTATTTTTGAAAAGCTGAGTGCAAACCAGCTTCTTGTTTGCTTTAATTTTTTCCTTAAATATTTTTTCTTGATCGATTGGGATGTTTGACCTGACAGAGGACATGAGATTTCAGACTAGAAAGTGATTTAATATCAATCAAGCTTGTCTATGATTTCCTGAAAGAGACAGAACTGCTTTAAACAAAGTGCTCACTCAGTATAACCTCTGAGGTTACCTATGATAATACAGCAGTCAGAGGCAGTTCTCCTTAAACAAGGAACAGTTTCCTTCTGGCTTTTAACTGTATTTTCACAATCATTTTAATGCGAAGCAATAATCTTGGAGCAACCGGGCCAGGACAAACTCAGGAACTGGCAGAAGGCAGGATTAGATTAGACAGTAGGAAGAAATTCTCTCCTGTGAGTTAGATGAAGCACTGGCACAAGTTGCCCAGAGAAGCTGTGGCTTCCCCATCCATTGGAATTGTTCAAGGCCAGGTTGGATGGGGCTTGGAGCAACCTGAGACAGTGGAAGGTGTCCCTGCCCATGGCAGGGGGTGGAACAGGATGGTCTTTAAGGCTTCTTCCAACCCAAATCGTTCTGTGATTCTGTGAGGACTCCTTTTACATCCCTCAATGTCTTCCTGTGCTACACTGTCATTATGCCCATAATCTTGTACTTCAGGTGGCCAGCTTGCTGAAGGATGCTGGCAAGCATTTAATGACCAAAGAATATTTGGAGAAGATACTATATGGACCTTCTCTGCCAGATATCTACTGCACAGCAGGGAGCAGGCCTCAGGGAGACAGTTTACTCTTCTGTTCTTACTCTAAATGAGTTCATGTCCAAAGCTCTGAATTCCTGCCAGCAGTATCAGAGTCGCTGTTTGTGTTTCTATTCAGCCACATTATCCAAAGAACAAGGGCACAAAGATTCAGATTAATTCTTTAGTCCTCCCATGCTACTGCTAGAGAGTACAAAGGCTATAAATGAAATTTGTGAAGACACAAAATACCATGAAAGCTTTTCAGTATAAAAACAACTTCATTATATCACTCTCCCAACTATACTACTCACACAAAGCTGCAGAAAAATGCAAATCCTCCAAAGCTCCAATGAAGTTTCAGATGGCAGCAGCATGGCCAAGGAACAACCCTAGGACAGCTCTCCAAAGACAAGACCTATCTTCAGCAGCTGATACAAGCAGAATCCCGAGGGTCTGCATGAATAGAAGCTCCCTGAACAGAGAACATCCCACCAATGGCCCTCTGACAAGCATTCTTAGTCTTCATGCTTATATAACACATGACCTTTCCACAGCAAATGCGGGTGGGATAGTGGAATAATGGAATTGTTTCTCACTGCAAGAATAAAAGGCAGCACAGCAGGCTATGAAAAATGTATGTTGCTTACTAAGAAGAGATAATTGCAAGCAACGGTTTGGATATTTTAATTACCATGGCATCAAGGGCCTACCAGCATCCAAAGCTTCCAGCACGTTACTGTTTTCATAATTATAAATCAAACTATAAAATAAGAACTTACACGAAAACAATTGTGTCACTTCCTACAGTCAGTACCACTGGTTTATCCTTTCTGGTAATTCAGAAACAGCACTAACTCTTCAAATTTCTCTAAATTTAAGTTAGGAAAAGTACAAAATCACAGAACAACCCATGACAAAAAAAGAATATCTAGAGAAACATTATTATTTGTACACACACAGTGCACTGATTACACAGAAGATGTAAACAACACTCAATGCCACCCTCTATTCCTCAAAGTGTTACCTGGCTTGAGACATTTTTCTCCAGCTTGAAAGTACCTGGTTTCTTATTTTCTACTATGAAAAAAATACATTTTCTTCATTAAACTTGAAATTATTGCATCCTACATTCCAGTTCAAATTATGTTATAGCTCAAATGACCCTCTGCACATGACAGTCTCACCAGGGCATTCAAAGACAGTCGAACAAGGTGGGTCTGTTGCAGCTTAAGATTTCAGGCAGTGCAACAATCCTTCCTCATGCTCTCAAAGTTCAAACTCCAATAAGCCTTTGTCAAAAACTGAAATTCCAAGTTAATCTGATTAATTTATTCATTTTACACTAAAGGATACTTGGGTTTGCCTTGTTTGTTGTATCAAGAATGGAGGGGCAGGGGGGAGGGGAGGTGGGTGTCTATACAATAAGCTGAAGTGCAAATCGAGTCTCTCTTCCCTGACCCAACTGAGAATCCACTGAATTAGCACTTTGATTTATTCTTTCTAAGAAGAATTTCTGAGAAAATTATATCATCAGGACTTTACACACAAAAATGTGCAGGGTCACAATGACAAACATAAATGAAACAGTGTACATATAAGGACAGATCACATGCCTCCAGCTGGAATTTCATCTATTTTTCATTATTACTTTGTTATTTCTTGGCACTGAGTTTGTTGCCTTTCTCTGTATACGGAAAAATAGTTGTATACCGGCCACAAACATCTGCTCCCTTTTTTTAAAGGATTATATTGTTGCATGAAAATCTTTGCAGTTTCTGCTTCCCTGCAGACAAGAATCTGTGCTTCTTTTCTCAAAAAACACAAAAAACCAAGTTATATGGCAAGTTGACCAGTTTCTAACCACAGAAAAATCGCAACTTACAGTTTACCCAGACAGTAAAAACAACTTCAACACCAGGAGTTGCTCCTAAGCAGGGTTTCCCAGGTTCATTTATCATCAGTCAAGAGATTTGGTAGATATTTCTTTTTTTCTGAAAACTTCTAAAGAGTTAGCAAGTTAGAAGAGACTTATTTTTAACTAACTTACATTCAGTTGTTGTTATACAGGACCAGTCCTGCATGTTTTGCATGAACAAATCAAGCTGATAGTATGTCATTACACTGAAACAAATTGCAAGGATGAAAAGACCTCACCAAGAAATTAAGACTGATCATGTCAAAACATGAGTCATGAAATGACCATTTGGTCTCTATGGCAATAATCCATATTTGTAAACATAATGAGGAAAAAATGCACTAACAAACACAGCATGCAACTATTCATCAATCACAAAGTAATTTCCATAAAAACTACAAGTTAATGTGGATGCTTTAACATGACCCTTAATTTTATGTATTCCATAATTTTGAGCAAGGTTTTGCTCAGGCTGAACAGAAGGACTCTTGCAGAAATTTCTTTATAGAGTATCCTTTACAGTCAAGAAAGTCAACCCCAAATATTCAAAGTGAATGAGTTAGTCCCCATAGAATTACGGCTTTGTTTAATAGGTACTAGATTACCATTTTCTGCTTGTTTAGAGCTATAATAACATCTATTTCTGAATTATTTGCTATGACTGAACCCCCAAGCATATATACCTACATGCACACACCCACATATGCAGGCTTTCTCACTAAGAAAGCAGAGGTACAGATATATGTGAACAATCTGGGGATCTGGAACTTTTTTGGGGAAAAAAAAAGAATAAATACAGGATAATCAGGGATCAGGCCCAACCAGCATGGGTTTATGGAAAGCAGGTCTCGCTTGACCAACATGATGTCCTTCCATTACAAGGTAACCCACTTACTGGATGAGGAAAATGTTGGGATGTCATCTACCTAGAACTTAGTAAAGCTTTGGTCACTGTTTCCCATGGCATTCTCCTTGAGAAATTTGCTGCTCATGGCTTGGATGGGTGCACTGTCCACTGGGTAAAAAACTGTGTGGATAGCCAAGCCCCAAATGGATGGTGAACGGAGTTAAATCCAGTTGGCAGCTGGTCACTACCAGTGTTCCCAGGGCTCAGTACTGGGCCCAGTCCTGTTTAATGTCTTCGCCAATGATCTGCACAAGGGGATCACAGCAAGTTCACAGCCAACACAAAGCTGAGCTGGAGTATTAATCTGCTGAAGCAGTGCTGTGCAAACAGTTGGATTCAATGATCTTAAGGGTCTTTTCCAACCTTAACAATAATTCTGTAGTTCTAAATATTATCTATCAGATCCTCAATAAAATTGTGACAATCATAAAAACAGGGGAATTTTTCCGCTCTCATATAGAATCATACAATATCATTCTCCTCAGGAGCTGTGAGGACTCTTTACATAGATGAAAGAGCCTTAAAATCAAAGGAAGCATTTGGCACAAATACTCAATAATTCTCTTACTTTCTCCTAGCTACAGAGGACTTTTACTTGTCAATTTATTCCCAACACTTGCCACACTATGGGGACTGTGCCATGTAACAACATCTTATCTTCCTAAAGATAGTATCAGTGAGAAGATAATGGACAGATTTAATAGCCCCCATTCCACCAGCTGAGCTGTTTCTGTCTCCAAAGTGTCCTTTGCATGGTTCCCAGACAAAATTCAAGACCTTGAGAATTCAAAGAAAGCAAAGAGGATCATTAATCCAAACAGAACAATGACCTTTTTTTTTTTTTTTCCTTGCTCACACTGTCAAACATGGCAAATTAGATACTTTTAAATCAATACCAGGTCTAACAATGATCTCAGCTGAAGGAGAGTTGACACTACAAGAGGTGGACAGGAAAATATAATTCACCACAAAATTCTGACAAGGGTATGTTGCAAAAACTGATGAGAACCAAAGGCACGTATAGGATTGAAGTGTGGGAGATGGCAGCAATAAACCACCACAGCCATGCCCATGTGCAATTTGCACAGACAATTCTTCTTGAACAAGGTGATTCCCACAATTTCAGATCTGATTCAAGTGTACTGATTTTCCACTAAAGGTGTGTTTCTAATTTATTTTTAAAAAAACTTTTCACACTCCCAGGGGGATGGGGAAGAACCCCAGAAGCACACCCTGCTTCTGCTAGTAGATTCTTCTATCCCAAGCCCCAGGGAAAGAGGAAGGCTTGTAGAGTTCTGTGCAAATCCCTACACCAATGGTTCAGAGCTTTCAGGTATTCAGCATTTAAACAGCACGTAATTTCAGCCACCTCCTGGGCACTTTAAGATCCTATTGCATTCTTGAACTAGAGCAGGTCTCTACACAGAAATTAAAAGTAGGATCTTTCAGTCCTTCTAGATTGTGAAGCACTGACCTTATTGATAAATAACTTTTAAATGGCACTTTTAAACAGTCAGTCTCAAAATGACCAATTTTGCTGTACTAGGTTTGAAAGTGTATGGTTTTCATATTTTTACATGCATTTTAAGCATGTGCACCATGTAGCACTACCAGCCAAGTGCTCTTGAGCAGAACATATCAATCTGCAATGGTTTCAAGAGGAAAAAAAAAAATAATGAAGAAACTGGCACTACTTAAAAGCACAGCAATGGTAAGTGCCAAAACAAAAAAATACTGTTAAGCAGTATATTTGGTTTGAAGAACTAGTACAGTTCCTTCATGAAGGTTTTTTAACCATTTTACCTTCTTTACTATATTCAACTTCTCTATCAATATCAAGCCCTCTTATGATAAATTCTGTAGTATACTACTACAAGAGGTATTTCTTTCTTCCACTGCGGCTGAAGCTGACAAGCAGTATTCAATCTTTATTTTTTCTAGGATTGTCATGAAAAATGACAGGATGTAAGCCAGTGTTTTGCCATTCTGAAAGTCTGATAGATTTTTTCTAATCTATGCTTCCTGAAGAGCCTCTCTTTATTTCCCAGATACCTCCAATATTTGTTTACCTGGTAGTACCTATATTCAAGTGGTACATTTGACCAAGTGAATGAGAAATGAAGCAACTGTAGAGACAAAGTCACCTGCAGTAAAATACAGTGTTGACTGATGTTAGACCTCTGCACAAGTACTAAACCCAAGAAAAACTAAGGGTAAAACCTGTCCACTCTTCAGCATTTGCAGGCTTTAGTCAGGAACTAAATAAAAGCTGGAATCCCTCTCTTATGCAATTAAACCAGACCAATGTGTAGAATGCACCCTACATCTGTCTTCACTGCACCAACCCTCACATCACACTAAAATAGGTCTTTGGGTTTTTTTAATATAATGAACATTGGAGAAGGGTATGAATAGCAGACATAAGCTATTACATTTTCACAAAGAAAGATGAGTAAGTGAAGTAAGTGTAAACAGATGTCACTAATTTATTACACCATATTTAGGTCTCTGACTTACCACGTACTTCTTAGTTGCCTCAGCCATCAGGAGATGGGAAATATGTCCCAGAACATGTTACTACATTACTGGCTTATCCCATAATACCAACAAACCAGTAAATGACACATAATAACCCGACAAAAAACTCATATAAATAGTGATTTTTTTTTAAAACAGGCAAAAAGCTATCATTTTTATTAAATGGATCCCAAAAATGAAGTAAATATTTTCACAAGTGTTTTGTTAGTTATTACATGTAACTGAAAAATGCATAATATATGCCTCCCTTTATGGCAAGTATATGAATTACAAGTTTTTATGAAGTGCCCCCTCTATGGGACTTCTTACACAGCTGTGCATGGGCACGACAGTCTCATTCTGCTTTGTAGAACAAAAGTTTCAGAAATATTGCACTGGTTTATTCATCAGGCTTTGACTCCTCCTCACTTATGCAATCCGGCGTATTACCACAGAAATTCAGTTACAAGAAAAATTTCACTCTTGAAAATACACGATAAAGGAAGTGCGAACTGCATTGTAGGGTACATCCTACAATGTGCTGGGATGCCCTACAAAGTCCCTTTGTAGGACATAATTTGGAAAAGAAGCCAGTGTTACATATAAGAAGCCTAGGAAGTATGTTCAGGAGTACAATAGCTCCAGACTGTCCCACAATCAGCCTGCTCACATTTCAGGAAATCAACACAGACCACGACATCCATCCCGACTGATGAAAGAGGACAGTCAGTACGCCTTCTCCTGACCATCAGTGTCTTTCCCGCAGGCACTGAAATGATATTAACCACAAAGGCTACGAAGCAGCCGCAGCCAGTGCAGGTTAGGCGGGTGAGGCTCGCAGCGCGCCAGCGCTCCTGCCCTCCCGGAGCTTGCCCCGAACCGCCGCTGCCCCGTTCTGCGAACCCCCGGGCGGAGGGGAGGCTCTGTGCTATCCTCGGCATCAAGCAGCCCCTCTGCAAGAGCCTGGGGGGAAAGGAGTCGGAGAAGGAAATAAAAAGGAAAAGAAAAAGAAAAGGGGGAGGGGAGGCGAAAAAAAAAAAAAGGGGGGGGGAGAGAATCCACGTTTCTGCATTTCTCTAAAACAAAGAATGTGAGAAAGCAGATGTAGTTCAGCGCAAACGGCTCCGCCCTGAGAGGCTTCGGTGTTTACTCTCCCAGCTCGCTTGCCCAGCTGTCCTGCAGCCCCGTCCCAAGCCCTTTCTTTTGTTGGGAAGTCCCCATCGGCCGCAGCCCCGCCGGGACGGGGGCTTAGCCCGAGCGCCCCGCGGCAGCACTTGGCCTCTGACCGCCCCTCCCGCTCTGTGCCCATAGCGAGCGCCGCAAACCTCGGTCTTCCGCTCAAAAACCCCAAGCACAAACCCCTCTCTGCCTTCTTCTCAGTATGTAAAAGCAAAAGTCTTGTTACTCTCGCACCCCAGAGGTTTTCCATTCCACTTACCACCCAAATCACACAATAAACACACTGCATGCAAAGAGGGGGGATTATGATAATTGTTTTAGAGGTAGAGAGAAACTCACCACCTTCATACTCTTCCACTTCCTGCGCTTTTATGGTTACAAATCGGCCTAATAAAGCAACGATGATGAAAAAAGTTCTCGTTTGTACCAAGATTGCCATCATGCCTAGATATTAAACATGTATCCTCCCCGGGCAGCAAAAAGTGCAGAATCGTAAGGTTATTTTAGCAACATGAAGCCAGCTGAGGAGTCTTTCTGCCTTTCCGCATCAGTTCCAGGACAAAGTCTGCGAGCCCTCTTTTCAGCACCAATTCCAGCGCAGTCTGCAAACACTCCTTTCAGGGGATGCAGCTTTAAATAGGAAGAATGCTGCCTCCACTTCTTCCTGCCCCTTTTCAGCTCGTTCAGGCTCCTAATCATCCACTCCCTGCCAAGCAACAGTCTGATTGATGGTAAATAACCGAATCAGAGCTGGCTTCACTCTTCCTTAACTTTTCTCTTTACTTTTGCCTGCTGCTGTGCAGTGCATGTGCTTTGTCAGGACCATTTATTAAGCATGCAAAAGCGGAGTTTTAAGACGCTGTCAGGAAGAGAAAGCTCTGCTTTTAACACACCCAGCACACGCTTTCTGGACATGGAGGGTATAGCCCCATTTGGAGCCAATTCCCTTTTTAGGAACGTGATCCCTTCCAGCGCGCCAGAGGACTTCCTTCTCTCCCCTGATAACTGCACCCTGCCTTGCTGCCTTAGCAAGCGGGACTCCAGTCCCTTGAGAGGGGCTCACAGAGCTAAAATAAGGCAGCTTGCTTCAGGAACTTGTAAGTAAGCACTCTTCACCCGAAGGGAAATAATTATTATCAAATTAATTCTTTTGCTGAATAATCTTTCTTCAAATGCCTATGTGCTGTATATTTACTGTCCTACCAATTGGGAAGACTGTTGGAAATCACCGGAAGATACTTTACACTTTCAACACCAGAATGACCATTCAAACTATCCAATTACCTGCTTTTCTTCAAGGTTCTCTGCCTCTGTTCCCTGACAAACCTACCTAAGCCTAGTATTTAGCCCTTAACAATGTGCCTTAATTAGCATTCTAGCGTGAGACCTAAGCAAATCTCCCTTTTGTGGATCACTTGCAACTGGGAGTAGAATGTTAAATTTCTTTCTTCCCCCAGTGTTTATGGTCTGCTGAAAGGAAGCTCAGTCACTAATCCCCTCATTAGCTAAGAATGGGGTCATCTATACCTGCTGCAGGGCAACCTTGATTCGTCTGCTGGGAGGTTTCTTGTGTTCAGACATTTCAGCTTGAGACCAATCCCATTGGAAGTAAACATCTTCACCTGGATTCATAGGCATTGGAAACTCTCTGGCTAATCACAGCATGATTTAGCACCTCTCAGTGATGCAGAATCCTAAAGCCTGTAAAGTTTTCTTCTGTCTCTTCAAAGGACCAGCATGCCCAGAAGAAGAAAGGTAACTCAGAAAATGGTACAGCACTGCAATGCTACAAAAACCTACTCTAACAGTAAAACCAGAGATTAATGAAAAAATACACTGAAAGAGACCAACTTCAAAGTTCCCTACTCTCTTGCACCAAGCAGTGTTGACACTTTTTTTCCTCAGGTATACAAAGATACCTTCTGCCATTTCACTCCTAGGAGGGATTCCTACAGTGACATCTGAAAGTTGCCCTTCATATCTAATTTTGCTTTGGTCTCACCAACAAATTATGACACATAACTAAAACAGATGAACAATAAAACAGAAAAGGATGCAAATTGAATCCATCCCCTTATGCCTCCTCAGAAATACTTCCTTTCATCGTGGCTCTGCATTAAAGATGTTTTCAGTTTTATTGCAAGCACCATATGGAGTCATTAAGTCTATCATTTTTCATTTAAACAAATTCACTTCCAGGTCTGAGTTATTTGATGGCATCCCATTGGATATGAGTGAGAGAAAATCTTCAGGTAGCACCACTGTGAACAGAGTCAGACTAAGCAACTGAGAGTGGGCAGATAAATAATTCCAATTATGCTCAGTGTCACTTTTCCCTTCCTCCTCTCAATAGGGGAGTCAACATTGCATAGAATAATAGCGTACATTTATGCAGCAACTTCTCTCCAATGGTTTTTCATTTTTTTCCATGGATTTTAGGATTCTGTAAGGACAGAGAAATGTGGAATTTTGCAAATTAACCCAAGGTCATGGATTAAATCCTTTTTTGGAGCTCATATTTGTTCTGTGCCAAGGAAAACTTAGACAAGAAGAAAATTCCTTGGGAGGAGAATCCTGGACCCAAACTCCTGGAGCAGATTCTTTTCCAATCCACCTTCAAACTAATCATTGTTATACATCCAGCTTACAGTATGTAACCACACCAAATTTAGTAGGCAGAGACATAGCAGAAGTGGTCGGTCTGAATCCTCTTTGTCTAGTCCATCTCAGTAGAGCAATAAATGTGGAAATACAGAACACAAACCTGGCCTCTTTCCACCAGCAGGGGACACTTGGAAGTCAGGATGGTCTCAGCTACCAATTTGTGGCTGATTACTGACTCACAGGAGATAAAAAAGTGATATGAAATGATTAGAAAATCACTTCCTAATGGAATCACAAAATAATTTCATTTGGAAAGGACCCTTATAGGTCATTTAGTCCAAGTGCCCTGCAACAAGGAGGGACATCATCAACTAGATCAGGCTGCTCAGAGCTCTGTCCAGCCTGACCTTGAATGTTTCCAGGGGTGGGGCATCCACCACCTCTCTGGGACCCCTATTCCAGCATTTCATCATAAAATTCTTCTTTATGTCTAGTCTGAATCTTCAGTTTTTTACTTTAAAGGCATTACTCCTTGTCCAATTGCAACAGGCCCTGCCAAAATATGTGTCACCATCTTTCTTACAGGCTCCCCTTTAGGTACTGGCAGGATATTATAGGGGCTCCCCAGAGCTTTCTCCAGGTTGAACAACCCCAACTCCTCCAGCCTGTCTTCACAGGAGAGTTGTTTTGTGCTTCACATTAGAGCAACCTTCACTTCACGTTTGAAGAATCTTTATACAACATGAAGGGAAACAACAACTCAACAGCAAAATCTTCACACAAAAGCAGAGTGTGCTCCTTAATGATGAGCTCTAAAAAGTATTTGTGAAATGAGAGCTGTCCCCAAAGCTAGGACACTCTTAGAAATGTCAAGATACAATGCTCTGGAAAAAGCTCCAAGACTAAATGCTCCCTAATATCCTGTTTGCTGATATCACCTACTTTTAGCCAGTAAGTCAGTACTGTAAGTTATCTGACCTAAAAGTCGCATGTAAAATTCAAAATTACTCAGAAGTCAAAGAGCATTGTGAGTGATAGATGAGGCTAGGGAATACAATTACATAATTGTGAGGACTCAGAAATATATTAAAATATAATTCACACACTTAAACCTTTCAAAATGTCAAAGTCAGGCCAGAAAAACCCAACTAGCAGCTTCAGATGCATGAGGAGCATGCATACATATGAGCAATTAAAATCCAATCTCCATGACTGTCTCTCCACTAGAGTTTAAGGGCCTCTCACAACTTTCACAGTGTTACACACAGTGTGACAGTGCACCTGTTCTAAATTAATCTGTACCAAGCTGACAAAAGAGATCTTCATCTAAATGAGCAATATATCTGCTACAACTGAGAACCTGGGCTAGTGTTTTAGATCATTATGAAATCAGTAGATTCATGGAAACTGGAAATAAGCTCTAGCTGAATTCAAAAGGTATCTGTTCAAAGACAAGCAAGATTTTCCAAAGCAGTGGGGTTTCACCAAAGGGGGCTCAAGTCAATGTGAGAGTTGCCATCAAGTTTTATGTAGGCAGTTAAATCCACAGTAAGTGCTGTTTGAAATTTCCACCTTGTTTAACTTCTTCGATCACACACTTAGCTTAAAAAAAAAAAAAAAGGCAACAAATTGCCACACCGTATATTTAACTCACAAAAATATAGCCCACATAAAATGCTTGCCCTTTCTTGGAATTAACCATTAAAATGAACATGACTGAGGGGAAAATAGTTCTTCCTTTGAAGTGTGTTCACTTTGCACTTTTAAGACCATTTCTGCATAAGGAATCAGTTTTCCCATTTTATACAGGTTTTTCACATAGTAAAAAGAGAGAAAATTCTGCTATTTAAAATGAGAAAATGTAATAGGAAACTACAGAAAAGGTCAAGAATGAAAACAGAGGAATATTATACTACTTTTCAATCATATTTTTAAATGGACTAGATTCCAAACTGCACAGCCTCAAAATCATAATCTCCTGCAGAGAAATCCAGCAAAAAAACTAGTATCAGCTAGAGATTTACACAATGCTATATCAGTAATATTGCTGCCCAATTGTAGGAGAATATTCCCATCAACCTTTGTGTAGGAAAGTTTAATAAATGAAGTTAAGTCCTAAGAGAGGAACCTTCTTGGTTGCATTCAACCTTTGTAATGTTGTTTCAGTTTATTTTTAATATGGGGACATAGGATTGTGGTGGACTCAGTAATATAGGGTGATATTTCACTTTAAAATTGCTAGTGTGGAGTCTTGGATTATGTCAGTCACCATAAGTGGGCTTTTGCTATGAGGAACTCCAAACCCAATAAGTTCAATAAGTTATTGGCACTGGCAGCCTTTCCTTTAGAATGTCTCAATTAAATTAAACTCAACTTTAGTCTAAGAAAAAAAAAAGTCAAAGGAATTAATTAGGGAAAAAATTACAGCAAGTCTTACATGAAGTCTTCTGAAAATTATTCTTTACCTAGAACAGGAAAAAGAGCATCATTATTTTATTCTTTATTACAAATTCATTGTCAAGCTAGCTTTTGTCCGCCTAAGAACTTAAACTGATTAAGTGAGAACATAAAAGGATCGCAGCAAGCTACCCACTTAAGTGGCAAGGGCAAATGCTAATCTGTAATTCAAATAGGTCCCAATGATGGTCTTCACTGGCTTTTTTGCCTAATATTTAATTAATTTACCTTAGGGACCCTAAGATAGCTTACTTTGTTCCTTTACATTGACATAAAGTCCCTGCAAAAGGAGTTAAAGTCCTATCCATCAAGCATATTCATATCTCCAATAATTTTTCTCACCCAGGGAATGACTTAAACCAATGGGACTGTAAACAAAGAATTTGGCTGAAAGTTTATTTTTAACCCTGTTCTCTTGTAGGAATAGGCTTGTTGTAAGATGTGTTGAGACTCAGGACTACTTAATCATCACCACTAAACTTTATCCACAGTTTTAAAATAATATTATTTCATTGCCATTCCTTTATTTTCAAATTCATGTCCAAGACTATGTAGAACAATTTTGTCTTAACACAGATTTCAGACCACTGAACTGTGCTTTAATATGCTCAGTGAAGCCCCAAGCACAAAATGAGCCCCTTGGCTCATGTTATCATGTACTATTATAACGTACCATGTCTTTAAGAAACAAAACACTGTATCTGTCTTTTAGAGCTTAAATTGTTTTAACTAAGGACATGATTCAAATTTTATGTATTGATTTTATCCATTGTTGTTGAAGTTTTGTATCTGTTGCTGTGTATTTAAATGGATGTAATTGCTGCAGGTTTCACATATTCAGAAATATTACAGAATTTATTCTCATAAGTGTAAGAAGCATCAGTGACCCCAGTGGAAGGACAGGAAGATGATGTGGAGCTCAATTACACTCTTACTGCCCATGCTTTCATCTAAAGTCCCATGCAGGTGGAACCCTACAGTCACCAGTATTTCTGTGCAAGGTAAGGACCTAAGAGTGTGTGTCCTCTACTACCAGAAGCAAAATAGTCATATTTTCACATCGTGCTGCCCAGACCTGTGTTCAGCTCTCCTGTCTGTATAATTGTTTCAGTTTGGGTAAGAAAAGAGTCCTTGGTTTCCATTTTTGGTCTCATGGACTAAAACCCCATCAGCTGCAATCAGACTGTGTAATATTTGACCAAAGCACGGTAAATACCCCAGCCAATTGTTTTCCCTATCATTACATTATTATTTTTAAAGCACTGATCCTCAGCCTTAGAGTTGAATTTGTGGAATATCCAAAGCTGATGGAGTCATCCACTTGAAACCTGGGGAATAAAACATTTACATTTGTAGCAAAACTCTTACCAACCATAACACGAGCAAGAAGTTCAGAATGCAGTCTTACATATTACATTGTTCCCAAGTTACATCTGGTTTCCTAGCAAAATTAAAATGCTGAAAAGCCTGTACACACTACGTGCCAATTAACAGGGCTGGCCTACAGATGTGACTGGAGAATGGCTAAAGCAGCTCCAGGGGGGACTTCAGAATCACCAGGCTACTCACAGAACACATACGTTAAAATCAGTCTTAGAGAAAAATACATACATAATGCTCCAAGGAAAGCTAGTTACTGATCAGGCTCTACAGACTGAGTTTCCAGGTGAGATAAATCCCAAGGCAACCAAATGTTAGCTCAAACTGAGACTTTGTCAGCAGTTGCTCTGGGCCTGGGCTTGCTGCCTGCAGGGAGCTGTGGGGGAACCACCCTGGGTGGGCAGCAGAAGGGAGTGTCTGGAGCAGATGGGACACTGTGCAAGCCAAAAGTGGAGACAGGTCCAAGAAGTGTCTTCCCTTGGAGGGAAAGAGCCACTAAAATAAGGAATATATTTTCCCCCTAAAACCCCATATTTATTATTACATCCATATGAAACAAAGTGCCTGTGACTTTACACACACTATAAAGTAGGACTGAAGGGATCCATTTACGCAGGATATTGTTTTCCATGTTAAAAAAAACCTTAGCAGATGTTTAGTGAATGTTCAGTATATATAGACACATTTGGACAACATTCTCAGGCACGTGGTGGGATTCTTGGGGTGTGCTGTGCAGGGCCCTGAATTGGACTCAATGATACTGATGGGTCCCTTCCAACTCAGCATATGATATAATGCCCTATATTAAATTTACATTTTCCAGAAAATCCCCATTTTTAAACATATTGCTTTTGTCCTGGACAGTTGAAGTGCTTTTGATTCTACTTACTTACCATTTAAAATTGGGAAAGGCCTCAGCTCTGTTGACAAAAGGAACTTAGCTTGCTCAGCATCTTACTGGAATTGCTCAGCTTTTTATAAAGTAATCTTCTTAAAATACATTATTTAATATCTTTAATAAGTAAGAAGAAACAGATTTAGTAATTTTGGAGCAGGCATTTTTGACACCAAATCAAAGCAGTAGACATGGGTGAAAGATTGCCCCTGTTGAAGTTAACAGCAATAGTTCAGCTACTGAATTAATGTATTCTCTTGTGAGGGAAGCCTCCACCCCTTTCTACCCATCTTTTCATCCCTCTGTTAATACATAAACTTTAATCTGCTTTAAAGGATTGTAATAGTTGAGATGATCCTTTTAGATTCTTTCCAGCACTATTTTTCTTCTAGCAAGAGAATGTGATTTATGTAGTGGCTATATTCTCTCTTAAAAGTGAGTCCTCTTCTAGAAAATAGGATCCACCGCTATTAGGTGATAAGATCTGATAAATAGAAAATCAGGGTATTGATAAAACCCAATTTAAAAAAAAATTTAAAAATCATGAAAAAGGAAAACTTGTCACATTCTTAGTATTTTCCATGTTGACATGGACATTCCAAATTCCTCTCTTTTAAGCAGCCAGGGGAAAACTGTGCCAACATGGATAAAATTATGGATAATTAATAAAAGGGGTATAGCAACAACAGTGGAAGGAAGTAACAGAGAAAAAGAAAGAAAAAAGAAATTAGATCCCTGTGTAAGTCAGGGATCTAAGACCTGAATTTAGATGTCACACTCGCCCAAAGCCGAAACAAAAGAAAAATTTCTGTAACAGAGTTACAATTCTAGCACTGGGGGTGTTGGTGTCACTACTAGAACTATAAGCCCAGAATGTTAAATAAATGTCAGTACACTTGTGTCTAGGTTCAGAGAATGCAATATAGGTTTTTTCTGCCTACTTTACTTTTCCATTTCCTTTCCATGCTGTCTTCTTTCCAATATTTTATAGTTTTTATGAGCCTTATTGCACTGAGATTCTATGAATGCATGTGTGAAGCACATTTTGGACTGCCTTTAAACATTAAGTGCTAATTGAAAACATAGTTTACTCAGAAACAATTCATCAAATTTACATTTAATTTTTGCTGTGAAAAAATGTGCAAACTGAGCCCTTTCAGAAAACTGGTTGAAGTTTTTATTTCAGAACTTTTTATGAGGCAGGCTTATTTTCAAAGTTATGACCCATCAGCAAGTGGATCTTCATCTGGTTTATGGGCTGAAGCAGATTGTTGAAGAGAATATCTACCCTCTGTACTCACGGATATGCTTTATTTTGCCTCAACTGATTGCTTTCATGATGTAGTTCAGGAAATTAGTCTCTTACCATTTTTAAAGATTGATAGCTTAGATGAGTCTCAGTCATTTTATAGAGTAGTTACTAAAGCTTAAAGATGGTTGTACATTTCCACAATAGCATAACTTTTTTGCTTCTCAAAAATCCCCTTCCCTAAGATTCCCTTGGTAGGCAAAAACTTATAAGTGGTCTTCTTACATCTCTTGTTATGTCATTTCTGGCAGCAGCTGGAATATTTAAACCTGGTGGCACTGCAGCACAGGAACACAACCTCACCCTGTAACCCTGGATCCAGTGATGGGGTGGTTTGAAATGTACCCAGAGACAAGTAACAGCCACGGTGGGTAACTGGACTGCTCTTTTTCCCCTCAGTTCACGAATGTTTGCTATCTGGGAAAGATTTAGACTTCTTGTTAGAAAGCAAGCGTTTGCACAGATGATTTATATTCAGGTACTTTAGAAGTACCAGACCATGCCACATACACCCTCAAATCTTCTGGGACATTAATTTACAACCTCATTACCTCAGCAGGCAAATCAAGTCTAAACATTGCTACACAGAGCAAAGCCCACACAAAGTGAGCCAGGTATGAAAAAGCCCCACACAAAGTGTGGGCAAACCCCAGAGATCTCTTTCACCCTGCTCGTTTCCATCAGCTAACGTGCTTTCCACGTGGATCTCCCAACCAAACCCCCAGTCATGTGGAAAATACCCATGCAGTGCAGGCTGCACCCACTGAGCCTCCCACTGCTCAGAGACACAGCCCTGCACGTGTGCATTGGAAGACAGATTTTTAATATTCTCTACTTCATTCCATGTTCCCTACTTTATATTTCTAATTGTCATATATATTCAAACTATATTGGACTAAGCTTTTTTTGGTTAATCCAAGCACAAACACATCCAGAAAAAAACAAGTATAGGTATGAGTTAATTGCAACTTGTATTTCTGGTAATCAGGCTGGTTGATTAGTAATATCTCATACTGTGTTATCATTTTCATGATCTTCCTACCAGTCTTTCAGGGTACCTTCATAAGGATTTTTTGGCATTGATTATTTAATGTGATCATTATTGTCTCTTAAATACACTCCAAATCACATCTTTATGAAGAAAAGAGGACTGAATAGCAAGTACTTGATGTTCCACAGGTTTTAGGAGAACAGGAATTAAATGTTTGATTGTAATTGGCTGGTTTTATCCTTATATTTAAGCATCTCATACACTGGGTAGAAAACATAGATGAAAATGCTGGTTCCATTTCTTCTGTATACTTCCAGCATTCAACAATGCATTAATTCTCCTATGAAGTGCAAAGTTTAAATTGCATGAAGGATGAAATAGGTGCTAAATTTCAAGCAGGATGAAATAGGTGCTTTTGCGTAGTATTAAAAAAACTCTTATCTTTTGCAACTAGAATGCACGTTTTAGGGACCTACTATTATTATTTCATATATTTTTTTATTATGACTTATAAAGGTTGCAATAGAAAATGTCAATTCATATACAATTTTAATGAAGCAGGAGAAATTTTCAGATTTTTTTATCTGCTTCATGAAACTGCTTTTAGAATTGCACCTAATAAGAGACTGGTGTGAAATTCTAGCCCTGCTCTTCTGAGAATACAAGAAAACTTTTAATATAAAATCTTGACCTAATTTATTTGCTTTCAAGAAGCCTGTGGCCCTCTGAAGAGAAAGCAAACACATGTCAGAGGTAAAGTCCTGTCAGGAACTTGACATTGATCCCAGCCTTACCTTGTAAGGATTCCCTTAGAAATTGTCAAAAGTGTCACAAGCCCCACTGAAGTCACAGGGTTCCATGCAGATGTTAACTCACCGGTATAGCAAACTCTTAAAAAGTCACCAGCATTTAGTACAATATCCCTAGGGCTTAGAGGTTCTCCAGGACTCGGTTTATTTAATATATCTTCTCTTTTTCTTTTTTTTTTTAGTCTTTTTGAAATCTTAGATTCTGGCTTGTACACCAGCCCTTTTGGATAACCTTGTGAGGTTTCTGATGTATAGAGAAAGACAAAGGAAGGGGAAGAAGTTACTCCTGAGCTCTCCTCAGCGCCACAGATATTTGAGAATACTACTTATACCCATGAAGGAGACTTTTTAGGCCCCTGAAAAATCACTCAAATTGTAGAATAAAGCCATTTTCATTTGGGGGGAGGAGGAAGGGTGGGAGAGGGAAGAAGAAGGGGACCTAGAGACCACGAAGAGCCCATTGCACTACAGCTTCAGCATCACTACTTGAAGAAACTCAGCCCATAGACCTGCTAAAGCATGTCCTGGAACGGGACTTCCACCATGGCAAAGGAAAACAACCTTCCTGTCACCAGCAAAATAACAAAATACAGATTCTGAGAAAAAACCAACAAGGCAGATGGAGCCTTTTACATTCTCCATGACCCCACACTGAGGATATGAGACCTCCAATACAACACTGTTATGACGACCTTGCAGTGGCTATTTGAATGTTTGCTGCTAGACCTATAACAAGGAATTTTAAAAGCCCACTATCTTATAAACAGGCTCCAACAGACCATCAGAAGGCCAAGCTGAACTTAACACACACACAGACTAGAGGAAGTACTTAGTTAGAGTGGCACACAGACAAATATTTTCTTTGGCAGAGAACAAGTCTGAATAAACAGGAACACGGTCAAATCATGCACTTTTTGCAGGAACTAAAGTATTAAAACTCTACCCAAAGTTATATATGAAAGAAAAGAACAGCTAAATAATCGTAGAATGATTCCTTTATTTCCATGAAACTGGATCCTTTTCAACAACATCCTCCTTCAGTGCTATTGTAAGGTTTTAAAACTCTAGATATGTGTTGTACCCAAAAGACCATTAGTTTCTACAGCAGTGGATGCTTCAGTCCATCTAAAGACTGTTTGCAGTTGTTTATTTTCAAGCTTTATTTAGTGTCACATTTACACAGTCAGATTCAAGTCAGCTCTAAGTGCCCTGAGCAGAGAGGTCAGCTAATGTCAGAAAACCCAAAGCCAAATGCTGTGTTTCTAATGATGGTGAGAAATGACTCAAAGAAGCTGCAGAAACAATATTTGTAAGTGGTATTGAAACCTAAGTTTCTGATATTTACCAATGTTCATGGAAATAATTCTCCACGGTCAATAAGAAGGGTATACCAAAAGTAGTTCTGTCTTTTGTTCACTCACATTTACACAAGGACTACTGGAAGGTAGTCCTTCTAATCCTATAGGTAGTCCTGCTAATCCTATAGCTTGGCTTGTCTACAGTGCTCCTCTCTAAACATAGAGGTGCCCAATACTTATCCTAGTAAGGCTCTAAATGTTTCCTGTTTTTATTTGAAAGTGAATCTGTCCCTATTATTGAGGACAGACATAAATAAAGTTTGATCTGCTTCTTTAGCAAGCATGCATGATCTGCACCAGGCTTATGGAACTTAGTCCTTCTCCAAGTTCTTTCTGTTGGCCCTGGAATTCTACAAATTCACCTATTTCCTCCATCTCTGAAAGAAAATTTATGTCTAAAGCACTTCCAGTAGTTTGTCATTTAACAATCTAGCAAAATGTTCCCAGAGAATACTTTTTCCATATTCTTTAAGAGTGACACAATATCCCTTTAAAAGCAAATGTACTTCTAAAGTAAAGAGCTAGCAAACAATTCATGTAAATATTACTTTTTCCTGTTTGAATTGATGAATGCAGAACTTCTGTGAAATGACCCCCCTAAGGGTGTAATGTCACATTCAGTTTTTTAATTATGTGTATACTCAAACTTAATGAGTAATTACAGAACTTGTTTGGGGAAATCAGGTAAAATCAGCACAGTCCTTCATCTGTGCAATCCTCTGTTCCCATTTTGGAAATGGGGAAGGGTTTAAATGGTTAACTGGAGACAAATATTTTTGTAAGAAAGCCAGCTGTGTCCCAGGCAGGAAAACTCTTAGTCACTAGTGTTCAAAAAAAAAAAAAAAAAANGTTATAAAAAAAAAAAAAAAAAAAAGAAATACTTTGAAATCACAAGGTCATCAATGCACCTGAGTAAGTGCCATTAAACTTAACTGACATTTTATACATTTTTTTGAGGGCAAAACTCTCTCCTACAGCTGCAGCTCTTCTTGAATGACTGCTCATTTTCATGGCTTTTTATGACTGCCGGCCAGAGTATAATTTAAAATTGCAAAAACCATAGTATGTTTCAACAGACAAATCCACTTTTTTGGCTTTGGATTTGTGTTAGCTTGAGGCTTAGCTCTGGGTACTGGATATGCAGCTGCCGACAGCTGTGGCTCACAAGGGCACAGCTCCTCCCATTGTCCCTGCTCTGCCGGGGCACAGCGAGGGACTCAGCCTGGCAGCCCAGCACTGCCAGCTCAAAGCAGGTCACATCCGACTGACAGCCTCTTGCTCTCTGAGCTTTCCCCCTACTCAGAAAGAGAGCAGGGCATGGGGAGAGCTGCTTGTGTCTGCACCCAGGGATGAAATTCCGGAAGGGCTCACACAGCAGCGCTGCAGATTGGACACAATTGATCCCTTGTGTGGCAGGGTCCTGTTTCCTCAGGACCCATTTCTACCTCTCACTAGGGTTTCAAATACATCCTTTTAAACTGCTATGGAATCTGCTAGGACTTTAATAGCAGGTCAGGGTTAGGGCAGAGCCAAGCAGAGAGACAAAAACTCTTTCAAACCATCTTAAAAGCCAAGAACCAAAAACTCCTTCAAAGACAGTTCTCCTGTGCATGCTTCAACCAAGTGCCCAAGCTCAGGACATTCAAAGGTCTGCAAAGTCCAAGAAACACAATTGTGGCCAGATTAAGAGAGCCAAGAAACATGAAATAAATCATCCCCCTTTAAAATCCCATCTACTTCAAGCAACAGACATGCCTGAGGTTTCCCCTTTCCATCAGATAGCCAAGCATTCTCCTGTCAGGCCATCCCTCAGCAGCTGGCTCTCTCCTTTACAAAGTCCTGCTTCATCTGAGTCCCTAACCAAAAGTCTGACTCACTTCACAGTGCCGTCCCAAAAGCTATTTTTATTTCCCAGCTTCGTAATTCTCTCTCAGATGTTAATCTATTTGCTCCTCCCTCCTTCTCCCACACAAGTTAAAAGTCTTTTTTTCCCAGCCAGGCTAATAGAATAATAAAGCAAGCAAAGAGATTGTGAGCTACAACATTTTGGAACCAAAGAATTTATAATGTATCAAAAATTAACTTCCTGTGTATTTCTGTAGCAATGCAATGTTAAAAATGGTGGTTTTTTTGGTCTCTTAACAAAATACAGAGGGACATTGGAAATTGAGAATTATGCTAAGGAATACCTCACTTTCCCCTGAACAGTGAGGTTACTGCAGCTGTGCAGTCATCCACCAGGAATCCCTCTTACTGGAACATAAAAGGTACTATTTTATTCAAACATTCCCTGTTGGATTTTTAAGTTCTAGTGAGACATGCAGGAGTGACGGACTAATCTGGGGAGTGCTCAAATTTACTTAATAATAGGAGGGCTGAAAGAATATCATTCTTATTGAAACCTTTTTTAAAAGTATTGAAATTTAATTTAGTTGAAGAGAAACTTAGTATCATGTTAGACTAGTTATAACTATTCCCAGATTTTGGCTGTAGAAAGTAAAATTACATCCGCAAACCAATCCCTGACAAGCTGGATGAGTCACATTTCAACCTGTTTTCACTTAATTAGAGAATTTATATATATATATGTCAGGTTTAGAAAAAACAATACAGACAACCACTGCAACTGGAAAACTATTAAAAGGCGAAATGTAGAGTTTCTGGCTCAATGGCTAAAGAATTCCTGAATCCAAGAAAGCTCTGAGGAAATAATGGCAACCTTTGTGATTTGCAGAAATAATAACTCAAGTCTTGTGAAAGGATGACCAAAATATTTCTCAGTAGTACCACACGGTCTACCAATTGCCTAGAAAAGGATACTTTAATTAACCTGGTAGACATATCTTACATGAAAAAGTGAGAAACAGAATGAAAACCTGTGAATAAACAAACAGGAAAGAAAGAAAACTACAGTCTGCTTTCCATTTTTGCAATGACTTTTTATTAACAACCAGTGAAGAGATGGTTCCACAATAAAGCAACATGGTTTAAAATGCAAAGTGTTAATAATGGCTAAAAATGAGACTTTAGAGTTTTTCATCTTAGGAGGACATGGAAAAGATAATAGAAAAATAATATTTTTTGAAAGCAACTGAAGTAATTACAAACCTGTTGCCTTGTACTTTTACATTTGTAGAGGAAAATGATATCTCACTTAAAAATTCTTCAAGTGCATTGAGACGAACATGTCACTGAGATGCATCATGTTGCCTCAAATGTTGTGACACAGAGGCTGTTGCTGAACTGACAGATTCCCATGGGTACTTCAAGCATTAAACCAAAGTGACTGGGCATAAAGATTACATTGCTTCAATACCAGGTTATGTTCAGCTGCCTAAGCTGAGAGAAAACACAATGTGTTTCATGTGGACACTCCTTGTGCTAAGTTGCAATCCTTTAATAATAGATTTTAAAAGAGGTCCTATTTCTCTTAAAGCTCAGGAGTGCTGAGCAGGTTTGGATGGGAAAAACAATTCTGTATTTGGGGCATGGTACATTTTTCCCTACTCAAAAGTAGATTAGAAAACATTTAGCATACTTGGGCCAATTCCATAACTCTATAACAATGTGCAATGGTGTTTTTTCCATGCAATGGTGTTTATTCCCTAATTGCTTTCACCCTTTAGTCTCATGTTTCAGTACCTGTGCCTTGGGTCTAGGATGAAAGTATTTCAGCTTCTCCTGACACACACACAGACACATAAATCAGTAGATCAGCCAGGAAAATGGGCATGGATTTTTGTTTTTCTGCCCACAGCTGATAATACTAATATCCACATATCAATATCCACAATAAAGTTTGACTTGAATGAGGTCAGTGTCCATAAAAATCCTCACATTTTTAAAATTTATTTTGTTACGATGCGGAGACAGCTCCTAGCATAACATAAAATTGAAAAATCTGAAATTAACAAATTAGCAAAGACAGCAAGAACAACTGTGTGCAGAAAGTTGCAGATGGAATGCTGAAAACCAGTGGAAAATCCACATTATGGGATGTCATGACACATCACAAGATCTGGATGCAATATCGGCAATGCCTCGACGGAAGCTTACCAATGTCAACAGATGAGAGTTTAATCATTTTGCCTATGTGGAAAACTTGAAATATGGAATTTGCCTGAAAAATTAAGTTGGTGGTCCAGAAGTGAATACAGACCAATATAGACTAAAAACTACTCAACCGGGCAAGGCTTAAAAGAACAGGCCAGCAGAAGGAAAAAGCAGAGCCAAGACCATTCATTACATTAGGTACACTATCATTCCTGAATGGGCAAGCTCAACATGTAAAAACAGTATTTTGGGATAACTAGCACTGCTGATTATATGTCTTGAAAGCGGAAAAAACCCCTGTCCACATACCATTCTTTATACAAAAGTCCTCCTGTCCTCAATACTGTTCAGGGCTTCTATTGCATTTACTTCTGGAGAAGCCATTCACTTTTATTTGAGCTAGGGATGGAAGAAGAGTTGGAGCTGGAAGATTCAGCATCCAAACCCTATTCCTTGATAATCAGATGAAGGCCATAGGCACAAAGGAAGACACCTGAGACAAATATAAGTAAAAGAATAAGCAGAAAGGTACAAAATAACTACAAGGAAGAGAGCCAAGAAAATGATGAAATTCATTTGTGTGCCTAGAAACATCCATATGTCCATGTAATATTCATGCTCCCAGAGCTGGAAGTATGACCAGATTGTTGATCTCAAAGTGCATCAGCATGCAGGGAAACAGTGCTGTGATGTGCCAGTTCTGGAGGCTGCAGTTTGAGGGTGTCCTACACCAGAGGGCTGAAACAGAAAGCAAACTCTTAATTCCTTCTCCGAGCCAATGTTTTAGCTCTTACCCAAGACTGTGCCTGTGTCCCGGCAGCTCTGCCACACAGGAATGAAACACTCTTTACATAACAATGGGAGCAGCTAACTGAGGGATAATAAGGGCACTTGAATTAAATGAAACTCCTTGAAAAGACTTCTTGGGCCTCAATGCATTTCTCCAAACCCCTGGGAATACGTGATCGTGAAATATCTCCCCAGCCTGACAGGAATGTGCTACATCCCTGCTGGCAACTCCCACAGGAATGGGCGACCACAGCTGCCTTACAGGGATGTTAAGTGGGGGGCACAGAGACTCTGAGACCTCTGCGCTGCCTTGCTCCTTTCCCGCTCCAAGAGCCTACATACCAGATCCATGCAGAAAAAAGGGGGTTAAGAATCAGAGAGCAGCTACAGTGCCAGGAGTGTGTGGGCTGCTGGCAGAAAAATAGGAGAGCAGTCAAGTTTCAGACACAGAATGTCAGAGTTTTACCTGAAGTACCACTCTGTAGAAATACAGAGAGTAAAAGCTTCCCATAAAACATAAAATGTGGTTCCCACATTAACAGTGATACTTCTCATTTCCAGAAAAGACCAAAGAATTAAAGATAAAATTAGCCTTAAATGCAAAACTTTAAATTTGCCATTGTTAAAGCAAAGTAGAAGCACATATATCATACGAGAATGCTTATCTGCTTGTTCAAATTTTATTTGAATTCTACAACCTCTATTTGAAAGGTTTTACTGCTTCTCTCTGAACACAAGTGACTGTTAACTTCCAGTAGTGAATTTACAGGCCTTGCAGTAATGATTTATGCATCATTTCCTGCATTGCCAAGCGTCTGTGGATGCTCTCAGGTGAGCAAGGAACACACACAGGTTGCGAAACTGTATAAAAGGAGCAACTGGATTTTTACTTTGGAAGTCTTTCCACATTCAGTTGCCTGCTATTTTAATGATTTTCAGTCACTGTAAGTCTAATTGATAGCAAACAAAACTTTTTCAGGCAGCCCTCAGTTTTACCTCATGGTATCCTAATGTGAAAGGAGAAATGCAATTTGATGATATTCTTGCCCTTTAAAACCAGTGATGAACAATCCAGCTGTGCCACCATGATATAGTAGGGTGTAATGTGGGCTGCTCTTCCATCAGCATGCCCGACTTCTGTGCAGAATTTCCTGATGGACACTTCCTTATTACGTTTGTCCCCTTGCTAGCTGTGCCACCTGAGAGGCACAAACCGGGACAGCAATTATGAAAGGCATTTCCAGGCAGAGAAATCTATCTGAGCATCATGTAAATACAAAATGTAGCAATTGTGAAATGCTGTTTCTACACTGGCATTTTACTGAATTTGCGTCCTGCTGTATGTTTGCTACATGAAATGATTCTGTAAAAACAGATGTAAGTTCTCTTTCTTGACAACTTATGTAACGGATTTCTAATATATAGTACTTATATTTACCTTTATATCATTTGTATTTTTATAAATATTTTTCAGTAGATCATCTTGTTCCCCAGTTATTATTATTTGTTTTTAAATAGACTGTCACTTCAATCCAACTTACATTTAACCTGGAAGTCAACTAGCTTTTCTACAGTTCTGATCTTCAAATTAATTTGATTTGTACTCATTACTGACTGATTATGCCAAGAATTTATGCTTACAAGGAAAACTTAGTCCAAGTTACACAGGTTGGACAAGTCTGATTCTCTGATGGAATTTTTTCCAATTTATGCTTACAGAAGAGATGCCTTTTCACATGTGCAGCCACGCATAACAAAAGGAAACAGCTGTGTGCCATCTAACAGGAGACTCTAAATGATCAAATATTGGCATTTCAGAGCAGACAGTAATAGGCTGGTCCTCTGACTGCAGTGATGCAGTCAACAAGCAGTCATGGGTCTTAAACAATGTCCTTTCAGACCTGCTTTGAGGGCCAATGCACACCTGCCTGCTGACATCCTTGGGGATCGCAGCTGGATGTTCACTTCAGGGAAAGCACAAACTGCCTATTCCACTTACTGCCAGATGGGTTGCCAAAATTTTGACCACACAGTTCGTAAGGTGTGAAAAACTGCAAGACTAAGGAGGACCAAACAATTAAATGAATCACGATTGACTCATCTTTCTTTCTCCTTGTGAAGTGTTTTAAAAAATTCTTTAGCTTTCAGCAGTGCAGACATTAGTATTTACTTCATGAAGCTGGAGGACAGAGCGGGGCTGTGGTACAACTTTATGACTGTTCTCACAGATGTAGGAATAGCCTACATCTAATTAAGCCTACTAGCTTAATTAAATAGGAGTATCTTACAGATCACACTGGGACACCAAAAAGGGTGAAGTTCAAATGCTAAAAAACATATTTTGTAATTCCTGCAACTTTTTCTCAGGAACTAGACATGAACATTTGATCCAAGTCATTAAATATTGTAATAAATAGGAACTAAAGAAATTAAGATAAAAATTCAGATTTTTGTTAATTCGCTTACTGATACAATTATAGTGCAAGTATCTCTATCCAATCACAACACAAGGAAAACAGAGCCCTATTCAGAATCAGTACACCAGGATTTTATTTTGGGTAGTCCTGTGAGCTCACTACACTTTTGCAAGTCACTGACTTTACGTCTCAGTCTGCACAGCATTGAGGAAAAAAATGATGCCACATTTTAAAAGTAGATCTATTGAGGAGTGAGTTTTTAATATTTTGAAATCATTTATACGGAGTCGAATTCCACAATGAGAATAAGAATCAAGTGTTAATGTCTATCTGAAATAAAATGCTCTGGGGGCTCCTTGTTCCCTGCTAACTCTGAATTAGACCCACACCTTCCATGCTAACAGTCTGCAGACAAAAGAGTTTTCCAGTTAATTTTTGCTCTTCTTCATGAATTGGAATTTGCTTCCAAGCCATAATCTGAATCGCTCAATCTCACCCTGTTGTATTTAAGTGCTTCTTTGAAACTGGAGGTAGCTGTTTTGCCACAGTAGTTAACATTTAAAGCTCAGGCCAACATTATTTTTAAAAGACTATACAGTTTCAGCACAAGCTGCAACAAACACATCTAAGAGAAAATGTCTTCCACTGCTGTAAACATCTAGTCAGACAGAAATTTCAGTTACTTCTATTCAAGAAAAGTAGAATTTTGAATTTTCAGACTTTCTACAACACAAACCAAAAAACCCCTTTCTTTTTACAAAAAACCAATGACACAAATTAAATCTCTGTACATGTTTCTGTGATGCAAAGTTCCTGAAGCACTGATGGCTTACCAGGGAATCTCAGGCTGCCAAGAAGTCCAGAGACCTCAAACAGCAGCAGCATAAATTGTTGGTCATTGTATGCTAGTATTGTTCAAAGACATCCTGATCCTTACAGACAGAATAAGGAAATATATTGATAAAATCTATTTTAATTGCATCCAGATCGAGGGCACTAGCCATTCCTAACGTTGTTAACAAACATTTGTAATCCAGCTGGAAGTTTGAAACTAACAGTAGGTATGTGGGGCTGCCACCAAACAGCAAGTAAACAAATGAAAACAGACTACAAAGCAGCTGGGAAGGCCTGAGGATGAAAAACTCACAGAAGTGACTGCAAACCATCTTATGATGTTCCCAAAGCTATTAACTGTGTTTAAAGTCATGCAAAATGCATCCAAGGAAAACATGAGAATGATGAATTTAACCACTGAGCTTCCTACATGAAAAGGCTATTTGGATGGCTATGGGGATTTAGTGGGTTTTGCTGGTCTGAAGTATGAATAACCAACCCAACGCCAGTTAAATGACATTTCTCTCCTACTGCTAAAACATCTTCCAGTATCCAAGATACCACTGTCATACATCTGCTTTGCAAAGCAAAGCAAAGGAATGTTAGACATTCAGACACTGGTAAGCAAAAAAGGAAAAAAAACTGCATAAAACCAGATTTGCAAAGCAATAGGTCTTATTTAGGAATAAGACCTTACACTCTTATTGTCCCTCTAGATTCTGCAAAGCAAATATGAATGGAGAGAATGAAACTGGTTTTCTCCTTATTTAATTTTCAAATAATTTTACAAGTGTGCCTTTTAGTCCACTAAAATAAATCAAAAGGGATTTTGAAAATTCCACTATACATTTGTAGTCTAATAATAAACATTCTCTGTATCAACCAGTCCTGAAGTAATATCAAATGAGGGTTGGAAGCTGAGAGGAAAAAGAAAGGGCAGCTAGAAATTTGTGCCAAGTGCAGAATCTGAGGCAAGTCATATGGAAATTCACAGTAATTCACAAACATCTCAATATTCCTTTTTTAACAAAACAGCAGTTCTGCATAGCAACTGGGGAATGGTAACCAGAACAGCCACTTTATATGCCCAAGTTTTCCATTCAATCAAGATACTTCCTCTGGTGTACAATCAAACATTGTTGAATAACTGTAAATCATCAAAGATGCTGTTTCATTTGCATTTCAGAAAAACAGACCAAGCTAGTTCATTTGGGTCATAAAGATTTTTTTCCACGTCAGTAAACATATTTTTTTCTAATTGTAACCCTACTTAAGAAAGACAAAATTAACTTCACAATTCAGGTTTAAGTGCTCTATTTTTGAGGTACCACAGTTTCTTGGGAAGCCTGATTGCCCTGAGTTCTTAAGATTAGGCTCAAAGGCAAGTGCCAGTGAACATCTTCATTTCAGTGTACAAAAAAGCCATTATGGAGTTTCATGTGTTTTTACAATTACATGGATTAGCAGTTTTCAGTCCCCAAAACAGTTGCATCTGTCATCATTTGTGTTCCTACCAAAGTAGTCTGGTATTCCAGAGAGGTTAAGCTTCTCCACAACTATGTTTTAGTGAAGGAAATGAAGAAGAAAAAGATGAGGAAAGAAAAACCTTCTTTTGAATATGTGCAAACCCAAACTTTCTAGAATATCCTCTTTTCTTTAAGGAACAGCTAACTCACATATTTTTAATATGCTTTCAAGAAACAATGCAGATGATACTTTTTGAAATCTGCAGTTTTAGAAACGTACATTTCTAAGATTTGTAAATATGGTTTACATTTTAGTATGAAAAAAAACCACAGCATGTAGTTGTATGACAAGAGGAGATGAATTCAAACTGAGAAAGGGCACGTTTAGCTTAGATATTAGGAAGAAATTCTTTACTGTGAGGGTGAGGAGGCCCTGGCACAGGTTGCCCAGAGAAGCTGTGGATGCCCCATCCCTGGAAATGTTCAAGGTCAGCTTGGATGGAGTTTGGAGCAAAACCTGAGATAGTGGAGGGTGTCCCTGCCCGTATCAGAGGAGCTGGAACAAGATGGCGTTTCAGGTCAAAACAACCCAAACCATTCCATGATTCTATGAATAAAGAAGAAATTGGAATAGGGTTTTTTTTGCATACCTCCGGACTTAAAAAGTAACTCCAAATTTTTAAACTAGGTGTGGCAGTCATATTTCATTGCCTAATTAATAAAATATCTTTGCTGAGCAAACATGGGCAAGAGATCAATCTCATACACAACTTTAAAAAGCTAGTTGGTATAAACTCTAAATTATGTATCCAAAGTCTCAACACTAGTGATAAAATTCATTCAAGAGTTTGAAACCTGAACTCAAAGGGAAATACTGCACTATGACTAGACTGAAAATGTTGGAACAAACTTCTGGGTACAGCCCCTTTGTCTGGAGGAGCTGGAGAGCCTTTTCCCCTGCTGCAAGAAGGAAGCAAAGCAGAGTCACCTCCTGCCTGTCCACAAACTGGACACACTCTGCTGACTGTTTCTTCTATGCTGCTTCTGGAGCAGAATTTTCTAGGTACTTACAGCAATTTTTCCAAAACAAGGGAGCATCCGTCCACCTTCACAGCATCTGTCATCAAATTGCCTATAACTGCACCTCTCTCTCCCATCTTTTTTCTCTGGATGACTAGTTCTATCAGCACAGAACAACCATAAACAACTCACTTTACAGACCATTGCAGCATTAACATTTCCTATTTTTAATTCTCCATTTAGGCAAGACATTTGTGTTACAGTGTTAGCTCATTGTTCTCTTGGCTATTAATAACATTGCACTCTACATAATAAAAAGTTAATTGAAATCTCAATGCAGTCATGAAACCATTCAGGAGTTTAACTAAAAGTCATCTTGCAAAGTGACCTTTTTGTCTGGTTAAGGATAGAAAAATTCTTTGTCTCATTAGAAAAACAAATCTCTGCAGAAAAATTTGCAGAGACACAGGAAATATGTATTTTAATTTTATTTCTGTCTCTAAAACACCTACAGAACTTTACAGCAACTGTTGTGCCTAATTACCAATGCAAATAAAATGAAATGACACAATTATTTGTTTCAAGCTCTCTTTTGAGAACAGCCTCCTCTATCCAGGCATTAATGAATTCATACTGCCTTTCCCAGCTACCATAAGGAGCTTAATGTAGAAATTATGGATATCTTCATGTAGAGTAGAAAATTAAAAACTCTTGCTTTTCCCAAAGCCATTGTTAATGCATTTTGAAGATTGCATTTTACCCTTTGTGAACACAGCTTTGCTTTCCAAGATGAAATCTCACTAGTGCCACTGAAGGAAGTGCAGTTACTAATCTGCAAAATCAGCATGAACAAGAAAATGAGCTTTGCTAGGGCCAAGTGTTTCATATTAAACATACAATTGCTGGCATAAAATCTAATGTCTCCAATGTTCATTTCCTTTAAGAAAGGGGCAGGATGTGACTCAACAGAAAGCATAAGTCATTTAACAGTGCACTGAAGCACTTTGTGTTTCTAGTTTGAGTCTAAAAAAGCATTTCAGGAGCAAAGTAAGAACCGCTCTTAATTAAGGTACTAATTGTACCTCCCTGACAATAAAATGTTTAAATGTAGTCCATTTAAAGTGTTCGTCATTGTTTAAAAATATATAGGCTGTGAATCTTTAGTGCTCATGGACCTGCTGCCATTTTACGGTGCTAAGAATGAACTTCCACTCACCAAACACTAAATCCTGAATTCTGCACAAACCTGTTTCACGCCCTGCCTTTTGACAGAGCAATAAGTCAAAAAATGTTTGAGCAGTGCTATCCTGAAAACCATTGCTCTTGCTAAATATAGGTCACTCTAAACTTAACACATTATGAACACATCTAAAACTGCAACTTATAAGTCAACTATGCAGCAATATAGCACGTGATGGTAAAATTAGAGGCCAAATATGACACATCATGTATATAGTTCCTCAGAAGAAAACTTTATATGAACAACCCTGTCTGCTTCAAACAGGAAAGGACCTGCCATCCTGTAATAATTTTCAGAGTATCCTGAGTAACCTGAGTATCCTTCTCAAATGCGACCTTTATATTGTGGCATCTGGTTTCTTATTTTTCTTTGTTTAGAATATTGTAATTTTAGCATTGCTTCAGATAATGACTGCCTTTCACATGCATCTGACTACCAGTTACATCGTTCCAGACAAGGCCAGTAGTTGCTCCTCTGATGATTCACCTTCAGCCTGGTTTTCCAGTGTAAAAAATAAACACTGTAGCCAGTCAAGGGCGAATAGGCACTTAGGATAGTCTTTAGAGTAGCAGAAGTATCTAAGAATTGCAATTTTTCTTCAATCTTTTCACAGTAAACATGAGGCCTGTATGCTATCACAGCATCTGCAGCTGTCAAAGGCAGCCTGTTTACCTACATTGCAAAGGTGACACCAGCAACTTGAACGAATTTTTGAGGTCATGAATTTTTAAAGGTATGGTATTAAATGAATTTGCTCTATTTCATAAAAGCCACCCACCTTGTACACACCAGCCTGACTTTCCATCTCTCATAACCCTGCCAAAGATTATTTTGATTTTCTAAGTTACTGATATTATTTACCCTAATTGTGTTAAAATAAATGTCAGCTTATTTAGGTATCTAAATAAAGCAATTCTGGGGAGACAAGGGAATCCAGAGGTTTCGTAAAGAAACTTAAGTATTTTGACTGGTGATTCAAATGTAGTCTCCAACAAAGACTGAAAGTTAAATTGTGGGATGACTGCATAGATGATCTATGGTTTCAAAATTATTTTCCAGTGAACAAGTGTTATTAGTACATAAACTGCCATAACTATCCATCACAAGATGCCCTGGAGGCTGAAACATGCTTTAAAGTTGTCTCTCTGAATTAGGGTAAGTAAATTAACAGCTTGATCTATACCAATGTAAATTGAGCCCGTTCTCATAGAATATAAATTTTATTTTTTAGTATTATCAACATGACATATCTCCCAAGTATTATGTCTGGTTAAATTAAAAAAAAAAAAA
>VXAC01000484.1:702842-747474 GCA_013399225.1 Rhipidura dahli
AAAAACACTGAGGCCTTACTGTCCTGACAGAATCTTCTTACTTCCTACATAGACTACATAGACTACATAGACTCTACACACACATATTTAAACACACATGTAGAATCCATACAAACAGAAGGAAATATGAGGGCAGTATCTAACAAGGAAACAGTTACAACCTCCTGATCCCTTGGGTGTGCCTATGGCTACAACAGCTTTAGCAGTCACAGAAATTCCACGTCTGTACCCCAGACCATCACTGTGGTGCCAATCATTTACAGAACTGCACACCCGCTGATTTCCATGACAATAATTGTTCAGACAGAAGTCCTGGGGATGTGAGGAATCACCCAAGTGATGGAGGGATGGAGGAGATCCATTGAGCCACATTGTGCCATCACCTACCAAAACACCACAGTACACAACCCCCCGAACCTTCATTGCATGTGTCATGCCCTCCCATATTTTCACATTAAGTTTTAAATGCATTCATTTTGTGCCAAGACCCTGATCCACAGCCTGCTACATCTCACAAAACCAGGAGATTAAACTGATACATTTTAGAATTCCCTTTTTTCCACACTTTTACTCTGTGAATGTTGCTTAGAGGGTAGCCCTTGTATGTTTTTTCCTTTCCTTCACCACAAAATTCCATTTCAGAATGTAAATTCAATCCCTGTATGCCTCACGCTCATTTAACTGAACATTTGAAATAGAAACCATTCACTCTATAGTTCACCAAATCTTCTACTGCATTACAAGACTGACAGCTTCTCTGTGTTTGTTGTTGAAATGTCAAAACATTTTGTTTATCAGCAATATGATAAAATACAAAAAAGAGTATAGATTCACATCCTCATTTTCCAAAGAAATTTTAGAGTACTTTAAGACTCCTCGGCTCTTAGAAGTTGGCAAATACAAATCTCAGGAAAATTCCTTTCACTCACTTTCCTCCAGGAGTAGCTAAAGGTGTACAAATATAGGAGTGGCAAATTCCAGAGGAACTTCAAATAGACTATTCTATTTAATCATATTTATCATAAGATGGTACTAATCCTTCCTTGGGGCCATGTATTTTAAAGCTATATTTGGATACTGAGAAATTTTTGCTTGCAGGGAAAGCAAACTATCATTGGCCTGATTTTTAATTTAAAGTGATTTTGGAACTTGCCTGCTTCCATACCCACTTGGATGGATTCTGACATAAGCCTGAAACAACTTATTTCCTAGTAGGAAAAAAAAAAAAAAAAAAGAAATTTCTTAAGCTTTCAGGCATCTCTTGAGTGAGAACTCTCAGCATAATCCAAGGGTGAAATCCCATCACTGTGAAAGACATACTTGCATTTGATATGCCCAGATTTCAAACTACTGTCCATTTTTCTGACACTGACAAGAGTTTATAAATAATTGCATTCTGCAGGAGTCTAGCAACAATTAACATAAATCTGGGGCTAGGGTACAAAAATACATACTGAATAAGCCTTTTATCATCAAGGAAATATGAAATTACCATCAGCTATTTCTTGTTTTCATTCTGTGGCAAAATTGATTATCAACATACAGCTATGCCAGAAGCACATATGCCAAAGAAATCTGTTTGCAAATTTGACTGCCAAAGAGCAATAGCTTTCTTAAACTTTGGGGAAATAGGAAAACAAAATCTATTGAAAACTAGAGATAAGGAGCTTCATTTTCCCTCATTTATACACAACGACAAAGACTATAGAAGCAGTAGCACGGGTTTGGTTCTATAATTGTTATGTTTCTGTTAGAGTAGAAACATACATTCAAACAGTAATCTTAAATATACTTTCAGCATCAAATAAAGATGTTTGTTACTTCTTTTGGAATCAGAAAATGCCTGTGTATACCATGTATATAACATGCATAATGGTCAGGATAAATTGGCTTAAATTCTCTGGTTTGCAGACAGCAAAAATGAAAAGGCAACACAACTGTTGGCTCAGGATGTTCATCATGTCAAACTAATACTGCCTCATGCCACTGTCTGCAAATGTCTTTCACATCAGGTGCCTCTGTTGAGCTGCACCTCTTTTTCTCTTTCCACTAAAACACTGTCCTTCCTGGGAGGCTGTTGTATAGTTTCCTTCTTATTCTCTTGTTCAAAGGAGCCAGTTTAGAAGAAGCAAAGCAAAGACAAGATCCAGGGCTGGGAAAGATGCTCAGTCACATCCTGCTAAAGACACACATCGTGGTTTCTGCATGAGAAGCAATATAAAGATTTACCATAGGTCAAACTACAAAGACTACTTCTTTAAAGCATGTCTTCAGAAGTCAAAGTCTGCTGCAAAACCTAAATCCTACTCTTGGATGGAGAGAGAAGTTTCCCTCCTTCCAGTATCCTCAGTCTGAGAGATGCCAGGCCTTCTCTGCTTTCCCTCACAGAGATTGCCAACTCCTATATAATAGTACTTCATTTTGCACTCGATACTTCTAGACATTGTTACAAAAGAAATTCCTGCCAATTTCCTCTTCAGTATTGAACTTGATAGAGAGTAAAAAATTTCTCTAAAGCCAAAACTCTGCTCAAAGGTCAGGGGGAAAAAAAAAAGAAAATAATTCAGCATTTCAGATAATTTCATGGGGTTCAAACATCCATGCCATGTAACACACAACAATGAGAAGCTGCTGTTTTATCACAATAACAAGATTGTTTAGACATAAGCATGAAGACATTTAAACTGAGCATACTGCATGTACTTGTGCACAGGAGAGAGTCTGCAGTGGGCGGATGCTTTATTTAAGCAAGAGTTACCCGTTTGTAACCGCAGGAGGGAGTTGGCAGATGGAGGGAGCTCTGGAGTTCCCTGCTGGAATCCGGCCAGGGCACTGCCGTAACCAGCTCCTCTTTTCGGAAAAGCAGACGGAGACCTTGCAAGTCATACGCTAAAGCTGTTAAAGAGCACTGAGAACCAGAGACTGATTTCCTCTGCTTTGCTCTTTGCAGACCTATTTGTACCTGACGGAGGTATGTGGAAAACTCCCACCTCTCTAAGACAACAGCTTCATATATTGCTTCTGTATAAGTATGAGGAACAGTAAGGACACAATGCAATTTTGATTACAGTTTTTAGACTGGAATAACCTAAAAATCTTTTCACAACCATACGGAAATTCTCATTACTACTTTCAAATAACAAAAATCCCACTGAATTCATTTTTCTTTAAAACTCTAAAGAATCTTAATTCTAAAATGTTTGCACTTCTAATCTTAGAAACTAATATAAAATAAAAATCAAAACTGAAGGTGAAATTTTCTTTTCCTAATAAAATATCCTCCACCAAGTTGTTTAGTGGTATATAAACAAAGAGGAATAGCTAGTACATAAAGCAGGAAACATTTCATGAAAGGAAAGCACATTGAAGTTCACTCAGGCTTTGTTCCTTTAGGGCTTTGCTCATGTACATCCCTAAGCAGGGAGCACAGACTCAGAGGACATGGTTTCCTTCTGTTATCCTGCCTTTTCATGGGCATGTTACTCTAGGGAAGGGATATTTATCTTGGTTTCCAGACAGAGAGCACTTCTCTGCAAATTCCAGTCGTAGCCAAAGCATAGCATAACTGCTGCCACCTCTACTGCTCAGACACATCTTCTGTTTCACACAGAAACTATTTGGAAAAGATGAGAGAGTTTTCAGTAGGAGCAGTGAACTTTTTTTCGTTCTTTGGAGACTAAACACAGACTTTTTTGGAACTCAGCTTTGACAGTGGATGAAAGTAATAGCTGCAATCATAAAGCTGAGCTATTCTTTGAGCTCACATGGAAAACTTGTACAAAGTAAATGGTTATTTCGTGAGCTTCTCAGATTGGAGCAAAATCATGATTTGAGATCATGATCTGAGATTGTCATGAGTGGGTGTTAGCCTGGAGAAAGTGCTCGCTTTCTCCTTTAGCTGCTAAGCACAGCTGATGCAATAAGATACACTCCTCCAGAAATATATGCTTTCCTGCTCATAGAACCTGAAACTTCTGACTTCTCTAATACGTTTTGGTTTTCTGCCTTCTGTTTTCCAGCCAGAGAAGACAATCTACCCAATCACATAGGAAAACATCTCAATGGAGAAAGATGTCCTCCTCAGTGTAGATTATCCAGACATGCAGTAAACTCCTGTTCATCCAAGCCCTCTCCAAGCTGCACTGTGTCTGGAGCACTTGCACTGCCTGCAGCTCCTTTCCCCACACTGGCCCTGGAGGAGCACCCTGCCTGCCTCAGCCACCTTGCATTTTTAGGGAAACCAGCCATTCTTCTTCCCAGCTCAGTAACACTGCAATTCCTGCTTCTTTAAGGGAAAATGAAAAGAAAATGCTGTACATTAAAGTCCAAAATATACTGGAAAAGAGAAATAAGCCATAGCTCACTGACCACAAAGACAAGCTACTTGGCTTGGGATAACTGCTGAGGCAGCAGACTTAGCTGCCTGGGGCAACTGGAATATTCAGCAATCATCTCCTCAGCTGGCACAGTTCATACAGAATTTTAAGGAAACACAAACCAACAGTTCACTTTTCTTTCAAAGCTACAAGGGAAATTGCAGTGGACTTCAGTTTAGGAGCAGCTCAGACAACACGAAGCTGAGAATAATAATCTTATCAGCTACTACCAGGCAAGACACATTTTTTACTTATATTAAAAATTAACGGAGAAACCAAAGTTTTAGAGCAAAGTCCTTTCAGTGCTGTTACAAGTGACATCCCTGGGCACAGATAAAAGTTCGCAGTTTGAGCTGACCACAAACTACTTGCAGATGCTGTTTTACACACCTACCTTTTGTGTAAATGCACTTGTGTAATGTCCCTTTTGTGTATGCACTTCTATATAAACAGCAAGGCATTTCCAACTCAAATAAAAGCTGTCTCTAAAGAAAGTGCTCCTGGGACAGTGTCAACTCTTTAAGTGCAAATATTTTCTGGACTGCAAACCCAGTTAATGAAAAATGTATCTAAAGCATGAAACACACACATATTTCAATTCTATGAATAGATGTAAATATTATATGTATTTATATAATGTTTAGTAAAAACCCACAAATATTTAGGACATTTAATCCACAGTATGCTACTTGGATGAATAATTTTTCCTCACATCCTTGGAATACCAGTATCTCTGACTTTATAATATCTTAAATTTATGTCCTTCTTGGCTTGTCTACTGCTAGAACACTGTATGTAACTTGTCAACTGCTACATGTCTACAGTCACCAAAGTGTTAAGTCTGATGCAGCAAAAGATATTTTACAAATCAGAGAGCCTTTATAGTGTGCTGTTCATGTTGCAGGGTGTCACGTCGGGCTGTGGACTCTTCAAATTGCTTCCAAACAGTGCTATTTTTATAATGCCATCACAAAAGCAAATCCTATCCTACCCATTCATTACTTCAGTGGCACTTTAGATGAAAACTGTATTTGTCATAAATCAATCTTTGCCCAAACTGTTGAACAAAAATGCAGGTACAAGTTCAGATACAGCATTAAGGAGGTCAGGATAGGAATTGTCAAAGTCCTCTCCAGCCCTCACTTTTAAACTCCACTCTTGCTGTCTGTGGGAACTGTTCATCCTAATTTCTGGAGGGTTTTGTTTTTCATTTTTATCCCTCTTTAAGTTACTTAGAATGTGAGCAGCAGTTCACAAACAAAACCAAGAAGTCCTGACTTCTACCAGGGGCTCAGGGGCAAAAGGGAAGAGTAGCAAGGGAGGACCAGGCAGGCAGACACTGCAAATGTTTTTGCTGTTCCTGTTACGGTTCCTTCATTACTGTTTTACTTGGTTTGACATGACTGAATTTTTCTACTGCTTTTCTAAAGCAATATTCCAGACCTGCATGGGGCCTTGAAGTTTCCCCTCTGTCAGTAACATACAGCACTTCTGCACAGCAATAACCTGGAACTACTGCCAAGACCCAGCAGAAGGAGAGTCATACCTACGGTATTAATTTCTCCCATATAGTTTCCACTGCATAATTCATAGACAGGTCTTTGTCTTTCATACCCAAGCAATGCTCCATCAGCTTTTTACAGACTGAGGAAAAGGTGTCCTTTTACTCCTTTCCAGAGTATCTGTGGAAACATGAGCTAGGGCAAAATGCCAGGCATCAGAAAACCCTGACACCACTGCCCATGGGGGTTTTCAACGCGTGACATCAAAGGCACTTAATTCACAGCTTAACTCTCAGTTAGATTACTAATATATAGCACATAAGAAGGGAACTGGAGTAATTTAAAAGTGCCTTTTAAAATTTTTTCTTCCAATTTCTGTAAAAATAGTTGTCAGCAAATGTCACCCAGTAAGCGATAAGCACCTCAAGGTGACAAGAGTTCCCACACCACTGTCAAGAAGGGGCATGGGGGAAGCACTGCTAATTTGGGATTTGGCATTGTGTTCACTACTGCATTCCCTTCTCTGCCTTTTTAATTTTGCAATGTTCTTGTCCTACAGGCATGGAGTATTTATAAAACTTTTTCACCCCAAAAATACACTCTAGAATATCTATTAAATTTCACTTTCCCAAGGATGTTCAAGGACATAGCCTGGTCATAGTTTAACCCACTGTGAAAACAAAACCCTTAATAACAGGCAAAATTTTTAGTTTTTCAGCTTAATCTAAAAGGAACAATTGGACCTCAGAGTTTTAGGAAGTATATTATGTTGGCTTATATGTTTATTAAACTGGGGAACTCATGATTTGGCCACTGTGAGTTTTCACATTCACATTAAAAATAGCATATCATGGATTTACAACATTATGGGACCTCAGATTTGAGCTGGTTTGAAGTTGGGTTTTTTTGGGGGGTGTGGGGTGCCTGCATTTACTTCTTCATTAAAACTATAGAACACTGAAATCAGCATTTCAGTTGGTTTGGAGTTTTGTTGTTGCTAGAGGATTTTTTGGCTCTTCCTCTCTTTACAAGTTCTCTCATAATTTTTCATCAGTGTAATTCTTAAAATAGTGTTAGATCCTTCACCACATTTTATTATTCATTTTCACACAGCACTTTTAGAAGCCACAAATGAAGCTGCTTTCTGAATGTTCCAGTCATTGGCCAAGCTTGCAGGGAGTCATGCAGCCCTTTCCCATTACTCAGATATACTCTGGGAAGTTTTCAAAGAATAGGAGTTCAGTATTCAAATACAGCTGAATTTGAATGGGATTACTTCACTATACAGCTGTGAAAATCTTCATCATAAAACCCTGTAGAATTTAGAAGTGCTTTAGAAATAAGTCACCTAGTTAAAAAACTAAAACCATAATTTTTTAAGAATAAAATTTCCCAAAACCTAAAAAGCATGTTTTATATGACTTCTCAATAAAACACTATGTGAGAGAATGTGAAAATTATAGTCTAACAAATATGGAGGAAATGGTTGTATGAAAGAAAACCCAATACTTTTTTTAAAGAGATAATAAAGTTTATCTTCTCCTTTCCCATGTATTATTTGGTCTCTGATGTCTCCCTTTTAACAAGCCTCTCCTCTTTTCTCTTCTGCTATATAACTTAGTAAAGAGTCCAGACTACTTGATGAGAATCACAGCTAAGAAAAAACCCCACACATCTGTGCAGCATGGAAAAACATCAGTCCCACAGTGACTTACTGCAATGCTTTAAGTGCCTGTTAAGTTAGAACTCCTGTGAGAGGAGAGAGGGAACAAAAGAACATGAATTCAAGATTTATGAGCATAAAGTGTAGATTTTTTTTCTCAATTTTATAGAAATACAGAACAAATTCACACAGTTTTAACTCTACAAGTTTTCTAGCAGGCAGAATTTGCAAGGACTACATTACTGTGAGTGATGTTACAAACAAGACTTCTTCATCTGCCAATTTGAAATTACAGTTTCTGTGGAAGCTGTAAGAACCATGCACCAAAACCTGGATTTGGTGAAGCAGCTGGGCTCAAGTATTGCTACCATTCCTTAATCATTCCAGGGAGCATCTCTGTCACAAAGCCAGGAAGCCAAAGCAGAATTCAAGATGTTAAGAAAACAGACTTCAAAGGCTAATGCAAACAATTTGCACAAGCTTTACTGTTTTCAGAATTATTAAAACACCAGTCTTGGACACTGCTCATATAAAATGCCCAATTATATCTTTATGACTTACAAAACTCTATATAAACAGGTATGTTATTTGGATCCAAAATATTGCACCTGTAAAATCATTTTGTTGGCTAAACTCATTTCAGTAACACCACACAGGCCTGCACAAAAATTCAAAGAGGCATTTTAGATCACCCTTTGAAAAACCAGTCACATTTTTTGTGCCACAAATGCTAGCACATACAAAAAATTGTTACTAATACTGATTTTATAGCTTTTACCACCAATTCCTTAGTGTTCTAAATATCCCAGAGGCACAGAGAATTTACCTGTGGGGTTTTTTGTGTCACATCTCTAATTCGTAAACTTCAGGAGTTGGCCTGCAAGACCCTGTTCTCAAAAATTTTAACAGCGAACAATGAAAATTCCCCTCTTCAAGATTTATCACAGCAGTAACTGACATCTCTGAAGAGTTCTGTTGGTTCAAATAAAGATAGACCAGGTTAGAACTGATATTTTCTGTTACCTTGACTTGGTGGCAACACCACCCACAATCCTCTAGATTTCTGGAATCTAGAGGATTTGGTAATTTTTACCAAGTGGTCCTGTCCTATCACATAAGTAGAAATCCCACCCAAAACCAAAAAAAAAAAACAAAAAAAAAAAAAAAAAAAAAAAAAAAAAAAAAAAAAAAAAAAAAAAACCAAAAAAAAAACCACCAAGTACAATTTTACAGCAAAGTTTTTTATGGTTATTTCAGAAAGACAAAAGGAAATGTTTTAGCAATTTCTATTTCTGCTCTGATTAATATCTAGCCATTTTCTTTTTTTTTTTCTGGAAAATATATGCAGGCAAGATTTAAAACTGCAGATACTCTGTCACATATAAGCTCTATAAGGGCAAACATCTCAAAAATCTGGTTAACAGATATATACATATTCAGGTGGTGGGGTTTTGGATTTTTGGGGGGCAGGGGGGTTGGTGTGGAATTTTGGTTTGTTGGAGTTTTTTGTTGTTGTTGTTCTTAAGGCAGGCAAAGTACATGAGCAATGAAGCTACCTTGATCACTTCTCAGGAACACAAAGAGATCAATTCCTTCACTTGACAGTTGATTCATTTTGTTCTTTCCTTTAACGTTTTGCACATTTAGCAGTCCAGGTCAGAAACAACACATTCAAGGGTTACTTCTTGAGCTCTTCATGAAGACTACAATTCACCTACCCTGAGCCTCCAGCTGACACATCTTCATGCTTCTGGAAAAGGTTTCTCCCGACTGCTTGTGGAAAAGCTCCTACACTTCCTGGCACACTTTTTCAACTCCACCTAGTACCACCTGGTTTGTGAGTTAACCTCTTAGCAACCTGGATGACTCACAGCTGTCATTACAGTTCCTTTTTGCTAACAAGTGAGCACCTATTTCTTGGCTGCTGTGAGAAATAATCACAGAAATGTAATCAGTTGCAGATGTAAAGCCATCTTTTTAATTAACATTTTGCCATGGTTGGTTGCTATGCCTTTTCAAAGCTGTCTTTTCTCAGCAGTTAATTATTCCTAAAAAGACACACCTTTCAGGCATAGGTTTGCTAAGACATTACCCCATTTGAAAAAAACAATCTCTCAAGTAACCTCTAGTGTTTAAAAAAGGACAAATTTTTAAAGGGTGGGGTTTAGCACAGAAAGCCCCATTTAACAGAGGAATACATGAAATGCAGCTTTTAAATACAGCATTCAGATATTTATTTTTAAGTGACATTGAGAGCTGTTTTTACTCAAGATCAGTGACTCTTCTCTTTCATCCACCACATGGAAATGAAAGTTGGAAGAATGCAGTAGGTACCATAAATAGAGAAAGGCATCAATGCCCTTGGATTCAGCTCAGTGAAGCCATAGAGCAATATTTTGTTAAATGTGTTAAAGTAGTTAATTTTAACTGGAAAGGGGGAGGGGAAGCCAAATTAATGCTAACAATGCAAGGCAGCTAACCTTTTTCAGAAATCGAGCTCAAGCCATTCCGGAAGCTGGTAGTATTAAGCATCAGTAACTCAACCTCAATAAAATAATTTCTACCGCACACTCTGATGGAGTCTTAAATATTTTAAGACTATAATAAGGATCACAAAATATTTCTGCTACTTACTGCATACAATCTCTCCTTCAGAATAAAGACTCCATCACTCAGATCCAATCCTTTTCATCAAAGTAGCTCTTTCTTGCCAAGTAGATCAAATCTGTTGATAAAAATTTCCAATTACAACATTATATTTTAAAAATTACACATTTTCTTTTCAAAAAATGGAGCCTGACCCTCTGCAATGATTGTTGCATAGACATATTTATGCATATAAGATGATTTTCAGGACTTGGATCAAGAGAGCTGCTCCTTTTATACCACAAAACAAACCCATCATCATGACTGCTAAACTTTGTCCCAGCAGATGGATATTGTGTTTTACGTGGAACATGGTACCTTCTTAAATCTGTCTTTATTTGACAGGATTTTGTCTGCAATGTGGACAGGACAGCCCAGCAACAGAGGCTGGGCTATGGCCAGAAACAGTTAGGGGACCAAAAGCCAAACCTGACATCCATGGAATACCCAGGGACAGCCTGGCTGCCCCAACAGACCTGGGCAGGTTCTGTGCAAGAGCAGGTGACTGGTACAGCCTGAACACTGGCACTCATACTGTGTTCAAAACCAGAACAAAATTAAAATTGGCATTTCCCAGTTTATAAAGTCTTTCAGAGGGGGGAGAAAAAAGCATTTAAACAACAGCATTTTGTTGTCTGTTTAAATGTCTTTTAGATCTGCCCTTAGACATCTGACGTGAATCTTAAGACGGATAAACACCTTCATTAACCTGGATTTAATCATACCATGGTTCTAAATCTCAGGTTGCTTGTCTGCCAATGTAAAATGCTTATGATAAATTCCCAAAATTAGAAAAATACAAAGAAAATTATACATTTTCATAGTTCATGGAATATCAAAACATCCAGTTTTACTTCTTATAAGATATCACCCTGTTTTATAGGGTAAATTACAAGGTATTTTAAACTGAGATGGAATTTATGGAAGCTCTGAAAAGAACTCTGTTGATGAACTGGACAAAGCTGTCTTATAGAAGCATATTGCTGAAATCCATTACCTCCCCAAAATGTAAGGAGCCAACACTGGTGCCATGGTTTCCTAGTTACAGAAACCTGGGAGTGGTGAACCCATAGCCCCAGGGCCTCTTTATCTGTGCTGAGGGAGTAAAAGTAATAAAACATCATTTTCTGTAACTGGTTTTCAATTAAGGGTTATTACTGAAAATGCTGTATGCAAACTAAGTCTCAGTCTAAGGTCTGCTATATTCCTGGTAGGTTTCTATACCTTTAAAAATCTTATATTCCAGCTGCATACCTTACCTGGGTTGTCCATTTCTGCAAACAGATCACTAACTTCCCACAGTGAAGCAGAGAGGTTTTGTCAACACATTGTTCCACATATCAGCAGGGCCAGATTTCTTTTCCAAAATAAAATCTTTGCAAATGGGTAAATTAAATCAGGCTGAGCATGGCAGCAATCTGTGGAGTGCCAGACAAAGGTCACACTGCAGGCACACAGAGTCAAGGGCCAGCCGGGAGATGCCCACCTGGTTTGCTCAGTGCCCAACCTCATCCAACAGAAACTCATGGCAGGGACAAGGAAATGAACTGCCACATGAAGAATCCACTAAGAGGCACAGATTTAGTCAGCTAATTTAATGTATGCTAAATAGAATTCCCTAGTGTTCTTAGAGCTGAAGTGCAGAAAAAACACTGTTCTGCAACTGAAGTGAATGGAAAAATGCTAAGAAAGCCAGGATTGGACAAGACTTGTGAGTCACTACAGAGCTATCCAAAGGGATACAGAGGTCGTCCCCTCGCTAGAACGTGGGCTGAAACAGTCACTGATTTATTTTCCAAGAATTCCAATAAGAGGCACTCTCAGGGGAGCACAAGACAAGAGACTTTGCCATGGTTGCAGCTACAAAGATGACTACAGTTCAGAAATTCTGGCAAACTTGAGAGGCTACAGTAGGAAGTCAAAGCTGTACTCTCAAAGTTCTGAGAGTGAAAGCACAGAGCAGGAAGCAAGACTTCACAATGGCATAACTGCTAGGGGAGCTCAGGAGTGCTAAATGTGTTCATTAAGTGATTTATTCCTATGCATTCTTATCAAAGAAAAGATCAAGATTTAGTGTCTGGTACTCATATTTTATGACTGTTTATAGACAGATTTGGACATCCGTCTCTGAATTACAGGGTAGTGGGGATGGAAGGAATATAGGTAGTGTTACATATACTGCTGTGCTCAGAATTCTGCTCCCCCCCTTCATTCCACAGAAGTGGTGAATTACAATTGCTGTCTTCAGACTAGGGAAAAACACAGACATGAAGGACTAATTGACGAAATGAAAAATTCAGAAGATAAAATTTTATATAAACCATCCTTTCTGCTTTGGGTTATGGAACAGTCTGAACTAGGTTAATGTAAGCATTAATAATTCTCTTTATTATTAATTTGAAATCAATTTCTGAAATCTACCTCTAAGGCACTAGATGATTTTATTTATTTACATAAATTGCAATTAAACTAAAACAGAACTTTGGCTAGCAACTACTTTCCTCTTCCATAATTTCAAATTGAAACATTTAATCTGCCTAGCAGAGACATGTTTTATTTACCAGTATCCCTAGAAGTCACCACGTTCAAGCTGACTCTGAATAAGTCCTGGAAAACCCCTGGTCTTTGACCCCCAGAATGACGGCTTTATGTGCAACCCAGCCACTTTAATAATAGGGAGATATAGCTCTGGAAGCCCTACTGATTCTATCTGCAGCATATGGAACTACACATTAAGGAAACTGACAGAAACTGGGCAGAAATAGTAGAAATTACCTTACATGACATCATAAAGCACAGGCCCTGTATAAAATTAAATGTATAAAAACCACAGTTTTACATGAGGAATTGAGAAAGGCAATGGAAATATAGCATGTCAATTTTTTTATTTATGAGCAATTTAAAGCTGAAGACAAAACCCTGCAATTTGCTACAAACTAATGACTTATAGAAGTGATCAAAAGTGATTAAGCCTGCATTTCTATGAAGTGCCCTTTTGTCAGCTGATCTTGTCACTCTCCTGTCTGCCCCAAATTCACCTTGGGCATTATTTTCATTCTCAAAACTCAGTTTTGCACAATACATGGGTTATTTACCTGCTTTATCATCCTTAAGTTGAATGAACAAAAGCCATAATTGACTTTCCCTTCCTCAAAACCTTCTGCTGTCAGTAGCATTTTCTTAGTGTTGCTAAAGAGAGTGCTGGACCACAGCAGCCATGCTAAAGGTCTGAGCTGTGATTGAGAACTTTCATGGTGCCTCTATTGCTCCACAGACTGCTCTCTCTGCTTGATTCAGATGCCTGGGTTATCACTGATTATTGTTTGATGAAGGTTTTTATTCAGAGCTAAGAAAAACAAAATGAAATCAAAATTATGACCAGGGTCTCTATCCTTGCATGACTATTTAACCATTAAAGCAGAGGTGATGTTTTGCAGAAACAACCTTTTTCCCTTGTATGATAATGTCACCATCCTGTAACATTTTTCATGGTGTATGTATTTTAAATGGGGAAAGTAATAACAAAACTGTATCAAATCCCTATGCCAGATATTGATGTAGCTGAAGAGGAATCCAGAAGAGATATAAGACTGGAAGCCACAGTCCATCTAGGAAGCCAACCTGGAAAACATGACTAGTGCTGTCGGTAGTGCTGGAGTTTGGACATCTGTATTTTCTTCCAGAAATGAAAAAACTCACACCCTGGAGTTTTTTAAAGCTACATATATCAATGCATAGTCTGAAAATGCTGTGAGCTTTTACATTATATTTTCTGTCTGCTTTTTAAACTAACTTCACTTGGAGCGTAGACATGACCCTTCGTTTTTGTCTAGAAAAGATGACTAATAGGATTTTAGTTAGAAATATGCAGTTTAGAAAATACTATCCTGTGTTTTGCATCAATTGTCTACACCAAGATGGGAAATATTAATCATTGTAGCAGTCTGCCCCACACAAATAGATTAATTTAACAGATGTACGACTTAAGGAAAACTCTGAGCTCATGATGTAAAATTTGGAGTAAATCCAGTACAAGGGAAATAAAGCACAGAACTGATTAAAGGAAGAAATCTGAGAAATAATTGTGCTAAACATTCTTTTTATTCTTGCCTTCTAAGGAGGACACCATGTTGGGCAACCTTGGAGAAGAACTGTCTGCTCCCTGAGGAAAAAGTGGGGAAGAAGAGAGTCATCAGCCCTCACCACTGGAAAGCTGACTCCTGTTCAGTCATTACTTGCACGCAAGAAGAGAAAGAGTGAGTGTAAAAATTCTAGACAATGGCTCAGTGCCTACAGAGAGGCATTCTTCTGTCTGACTTGCACTGCTGGTTAGATTTATAATCTGAGACACAAGTAGATCACTTGCACGAAAGTCAAAAGGATATGCTTTTCTAACTTGATGCAAAAACCTACAGGAACAGATAGAAAGTTCTTAAACTTCAATAGGAGTTGGATCTGTGTCACTGAACTAGAAGATGACAACTTTTTTCCCCTGGATAAAACACATAAAATCCACACAAATGAAAGCTCTTCAGTTTTTTTGGTAAATCAGGACAAAGATCCTTAAAGAAAGACAATCCTTTTTAGTACTCAAAATATTACTTCATCTCTCAAAACATTATTAACATACCATTTCCATAACATCAGTTGGTCTTACTACCACCAAAAAGGAAAATTTCAGTAAATAGAGTATTTCATTTGCAGTCTTACTACACAGCTAGAAATACACTACCATGTTGTAATTTTTCAAGAATTATAAGATATAATATGTGCTGTGGCTACTTTTTGGCTTCTACATATTTCTATAATAGACCAGTATTTCCATTTATTAACCAAGCTTTAACATAGTTTAGATTACTCCTGTCAGAATACACTCAGACAACTGATGACTTAATTTTATCTTGTGGAAGGCCTTAGAAGTACCAGGCAAAGTTGATGTCATAAAGCATTATTGTGAGAACAGGAAATCATAAGAGAGAAGTGAGTGTGACAGGTGGGACTGCAAATCACAGACAGAACTACAAAGTAATAAGCAGATAGGATGATTAAGCGATATAAAATTAGAATTAATCTCCTGGCTAAATATTATTGGGTATTTGAGATACCTCCAGGTTGACAGGAGTTATAAAGATGGCCCCAGGTAGGGGTTGGGGTTTGGGGTAAGGGTAAGGGGTTTCTTCTTGTAAGGATAGTTTTGAAAGAGTGTATTAAATACAACTTTTAAATGGACAATACAAATATCCAGATCCTTTCTTATTCATAGCTGCAAATTCCAACCTAGAAATTCATTTGATAAAGGGAGCATCAGAGCAAATATCTTTACTGATTAGAAGTGAATTAAATTAGTGCTGTGAAATGGAGTACAAGTAAGATTAACTTGGAGGCAAACATCCCCAAAGCAACCTCTACAACTGATAAAACACTTTTTATTTTCTTGCAGAAAAACAGGCTTGTGGATGTGAGACAAATTGAGCTGTCACTGAGGTGAGTTTGCAAAAGGTATGTAACGACATCCATAATATGATATAGACTTGCTCTTCCTTGGGGTTTTGTTTGTTTGTTGTAGAGCTTGGTCCATCCCCATCCTCCCCCTCCCCAAAAAAAGGATGGAGATCTTGATATTTGCCAAAAAGCCCAAGTGTGTAGGAATTCACACTTCTAGAAAGTAAATAAAAAAGACCTGATATAAATATTCACATAAATTCACAAAAAAGGTCAAAATCTATTGTTAGTCATGATCTCCTTTCAGAGGATGTCAGCATCAAATAGTACCTGTAAATACTTCAATATTTTCTATAGTTCCAGTGTTTCATTCCTTCATGTCCTTTTGTTCTGTGTTCAGATCCTGGGGTAGCAGGGTAGGGACTACCCTCTATTGTCAGTTAGGGAAAAAGCTTTTTTTTTTTTTTTTCCATACCATTCATACCCTAATTTACATCATAAATATGAATTAGAATTTTTCCAACAAAAATATAAACCAGCAAAGCATGTATGTAAGGGCATATGGAGCTCCTATTTTTAATATCCATTATCCCTTTTTTCAAGGTAATATGAAACAAGAGAGATAAGAATGAAATACATTTCTAGCTAAGATCACTTTCTTATTTCTATTAAAAATCACACTTAAGAGAATAACAGGAAATTTCCAGTTCACTTCTATGTTCTCTTAAAATTTAATCTATTTCAACTCTGTGGTCTAGATATGTTTTCATACCTTCTCTTGTTTTTTTTTTTTCCAGTAATTTATTCTAATACAAACATTAGTTCAGCATTCCTTTCAATTAGAGCAATGTTCCAATTCTCTCACAGTTGGTATTCTCTCCTACCAAAGAGATTCCTTTCTGCAGTACTACTAAGCTGAAGTTCCTGTTTTGCTTTTCTTCACCCTCTCCCTCTTCTGAGGCCCTAATGCAAAATGCAATTTTATAAGTTGATAGTAAAGTATAAATTTCATAGTAGCAATTGTAGAAAAAATTAACAAGATCTATTAAACAGTAAGATACCAGTTGCATTAAGTCTTAAGCACTTAAATGATATTTATAACCCAAGGTACTGCTTGCTCTATTCCCCTTGACAATCAGAGATGAACAGGCACCTCTGGAGGCAATTCAAGGCACAGATAGGTTTTACTTAGGTTCACCAAAATGACTTCAAAAGAGTTTGTATACTCCCCTCAAAAGTGAGGGTCTCAGTCAAGAAATAGCATCCCTAACCCTGAATTCTGCCTCTCCCATTATGCAGGAATGCCATCCTTTACCAGCAGTGCTGGCCAAACACGCTGGCACCACGTTTCACATCACTGTGGCCTTTAAAAGCAAAGTCAGCCAGCATTTGCTTCCATTACACAAAGTAACTTTTCCCTGGCAAACTTATGTCAAAAGCTCTTTCAGCCCATAGATCACAAGAAGCCAAGAATTCTCTACAATCCTCCCAAAGGTGAAACACAGAATATGACCCAGAAATGCATTTCAGTCACTGGCCTCAAAACATCTGCCTTCCCAGTTTACCCAAACTCCTTGTTCCCACGTACACACACTGCAATGGGTTGAATTGGCATCATTTGTGTCATTCATTACATCAAGGACTATTATTCACTTACAATAATGACCATTTATTTCTTTAGGTTATGAGGCATCTTGGTAAAGCTAATACATTTATCTTAGTCTGCTCTTTGTAATCAGTGTCTAGTATAAATAATTTGCTTGTAAACTGTGCAACATAAATGCAGAATCTGTGAAGATTTCCACATGCTTCACTTCCAGTATAGTTACAGCAGCTGGAGGTAAAATACAACTAGAACTGGCTATATAACAACAGTTCAAATTAACTGACCAAAATGGCTGTTGTTTTGTTGATACAATTTATCAAATCACTTTTTCAAGCAATGATTTTACTTTTTAAAAACTCCCTTAATCAGAAAGGAGCTCTCATCTATAACTCAGTTGCAGACAATGGCTCCTCACAAGTAAGCTCTCACCCTCCAGCCTTGTTGAAGCACTTGGAGCCCCTGGGGCAGAGGGGGACACACAGACGTGCCCGGCCCTGTGCCCGGTTAGCACAGACCAACACTGACATCTGGTGCCAGCAGAGCCATTTTACACAGGGGCAAAGGTCCCACTTGACACTGCACTGAAGAGTTGCTAGTTTGACACTAAATCATCATCTCCTGTTCAGAACCAAACCACAGCAGAGTCTGACTACAGGGAAAAAGAAATGGAACAGTAAAAATGCCAGGGACATACTTAAAGCCAGGAGAAGAAAATTAGAGAACATTCATAATGATTTTTCAATAATGCACTTTTTCCAAAATGGTGCTATTGGCTATAGTACCTCAAGATAATTTTAGCTGCTGCTAAAATAGAGATCTCTATTTTTGTGAGAACAGTATTAGGATTGTCTGTGCCAGGATGAGCAGAGTTTGCACACTAGAAAAAGCCCAAGAGTTGTTTCATTCTGAAAACAAGGGCTCAGATTGTGGCTGGCATGAGCTTACCTTGCTTGAACTGCTACAACCACTACATGTCCCATTTTGTGGGCAGGAGAATCCCTCTTTGCCAGCATTTTTTGGCTACTTGCCCAGAACAAACTGTCCCTAGGCACTGGAGCATTGAGCCCAAAGTGGATCAATGAGTCTAGCAGTGAGGGTTTGGGGTGCAATCTTCATATGCACACATAATGTCCATCTTCTTGTAGGCCACAGCCTTTCACTAACAAGACTATCAAAGACAGGCTGACACACCAGAGAGGATGATCCCACTGGTATTTAAAAGACTCTTTCAAGACTATGAAGAACCAATTACAATAGAGTATGACTGTCTTACCTACTAAGAAACTAAGCTTTTACACTGCACTTAGTTCTGCTCCCAGCTGCTAGCTCGAATGTGTCTGTGTGAGATGCACAAACCTGCCCCAACTGCAAGCCAACCTCACTGTTCTCTCATGCAAGTAGCCAACAGAGAACTATTTCCAAAGTGTAGCTGTTCCACACAGCAAAACACTTTGCAACATGTCCTTGTTCCCATAAGGCACTCGGCAGCCAGCAAACTCTTGTAATAATGTTATTTGCAAGAACAGACTTGGAAAAAAATGACTTTTTATTATTGCATCTTTGTGCCAGTGCAGACAGCATCCTGGCTAAACAGATGTTTCTTATTTCTTTTTTCTGAGCTGCACTTTGGTATTTCTAGAATTGAAGGTTTCAGACAAAGAGGTTTCTGTTACCTTAAGAAATCCAATTTAACACTGCCTCAAAAACATGTGATTACATGAGTAAAGCCTGCTTGAGAGAAACACACCAAACCTCCATCCAAAGAGAACACTCTGGATAACTTCGTAACCCCACCTCCTTAAAAAAACATGGAAACAGTAATAAGCTCTGCAAGTTCCATGAATGGAAAAGCATTTGTTTTGTGAAGTTTTGAGGTTTTGGAACACAGAGTTTGCTTGTGCTTTTTCTTAGATTTTTTTTTCTTTGTTTTTTGATTTTATAACTGAGACAGTCAAAAACACTGAAATCCTAGAATCCGGGGCACTATATTTTGTAGGGAAAAACACTATTCAGGATTTTGAATGCATGTACAGGAAAGGAGGCTCAATAGCATGACAACTAAAATGAAGTACAGTTTGCCTGATCAGTGCCAAGTGTTACTGATTAGTTTTCACTTCATTTTAATTAAGGTTTCAAGAGCTTTATTTAAGTACCACAGCTACTTCAGCAGATGTATGGCTGAGGTTTGCAATTTTCCTGCTTGCAGGAGATGCCAGGACATTTCAGTTCTCTAATCCCTAATAAGCAGCAGCTTCTGCTATAAGGAAATACGAGCAAGTATAGAAGGTACACAGTTTATAGCACATTATTTTACTAGTTGCTTTTGCAATTCAGTATGTGGTCATTACAAGAATTGCACTTGAATTATGGATGGTCTCTAAGCCCTACATTAGGAGTGTGCATTACTTTTGAAAATTAACTTTAAATCAAAGAATGTGGAAAACAAGGTGAAATTCTCCTTCTCTAGATAATAGATAAGACAGAAGGAATTCACTGCAGGAGGGCAACTAAAGCAATTCGAGCACAGTAGCAGACAGCTGGGCAAGAAGCAATGGCAAATAAAGTTCCCACAGTTACTATAAAAGCTCGCCATGCAGTTTGTAATTTAAAATCATGTTACACTGCAGTAAAGACTGTCCTTTTTGCTTTATTTTGTGTCTCACTTCCAGATTTTCATCATCAGACTAACAGCTTATTCAATCAGAATGGATTATTTGTTTTCCTATTTACTGGCCTGCAGTACAAACAGCTTTACTGGTTGGCTAACTACATGTTGCAGTTGCATGCTCAATGCCAAAAGAAAAATCTTTTTTTTGAATTATGCCTTTACTAACTGCTAACTGACCTCTATATCTTTACATCTACTAAATATGGCCAAGGAGAAACCAGGTTCTCTGTGATACAACCTGACCTTCTTTTAATCTTCTTTAAGCTCTCAGTCATGCTCCTTCTTTTTCACCTTTTCCTGCCCTTTACATAGTTAGGACATGGGGATTCCTGGCATGCTCTTACAAACCCAGGTCTCTGGAAAACAACTGTAAGCACTAGGTAGGGGTTTCCGTCGTCACACAGGCACTTCCAAAACATCCTCCGTTTCAGGGCCTGTTGGGGCCTTATACTACACTGTTTTCAGGTTTTAAATAAACCAACTAGGAAAAAAATGGTTTGTACAACAAGATCTAAGAATTTAATGAATACTAAATTGATTCCTGTGTACAATGTCAGTAAGTGTCTGTCTTTGAAGAATTTCCAATCACAGAAGCTGTCCAAGCTTATTTCTGCTCCAAGCCCTTCTCATCACAGTAACTGTAACACACATTCAACTACCAGAATAAATATTTGTTCACTCATCTTGTATCTCCTCCTTAGTCTGCTACAAACAAGAGCCTGCTCTCTGACCAGCGGCAATTTGCACATAATGTTTGCTTTTATGTGACCTTTCCTATCCAGCATAGCTTGGAGCACCCCTGCACTGGCTGCTCTCCCAGCTGCAGCAAACACCTCACCAGCTGCTCCAGGAAAGGTGAGAGCCATGGGATGGCCCCAAGAACTGCAGTCTGCACCAGGATGAGTTTGTTTCCTGGGCAAAGGCACAATGCCAGAGTGAAAAGTTTGCCCTTCCCAGCAGTCACCAGCATAAAGGCCTCGCCAAGGAAAGGTTTGAGTTTCCACTACTGTCGACCAGAACCCTTTCACAGGCACTGCGAAAGAAGACAGGGATTGCTGCTCCCTCTACAGTGGGACAGTTGACTTCTGAATAAGAGGTTAATAAACAAGACACACATGTCATATCTAAAAATGTTTATAGCAAAAAAATAATAAACTTACTGGGACCAACTTCAGTCTACTGTGCTTATTTTTTGAGTAGTTTTGCCAATTTCAGTTAAACCTGATATCAATATACACAATGAAATTGTTAATCTTCCATTGCTTTCACTGGGATATGATTTTAACCTGAGATGTAGCACTTGGTATCAACTGTTCCACACATTAATGTGTGCGAAAACACACACAGTTTAATCTCTCAGCATTCTGGATGGGTTTTACAGTAAGACAGCTCCAGCTGTACATACAGAAAGCTCCCCAGCTCCCAGATCCCAAGGAGTGATTGGATTCTGCTTTCAAACCAACCTTCTATGCAGTTGCAGAAGCCGCAAGCTGGCTTATGATACTGCCTGAAATTTGTGCTCTGGGCACCCAGGAAGCTCAGCCATGTGTGGAAGCCTGGAACATCCTATGATACCACAAGGATCATAAATAAAGCCAAACTCCGACGCAGTCACACTGCCTTCAGAAGCTGCCTGTATGCAGAGAAATTGTTCTTGTACTTCTACTACCTACCTGTAGCACCCACCTTGCTCAGAACTACTTAAAAGTTATATTCTCAAATTTTTTTTCTAGATCTCTGCTGATTCCTTACTTAGCCAGCAGCAGCTATTTTTGGCTGCTTACCAAAACAAATCCTAAAAATGCAGATATGTGCCTCCAAAACCTTCTCTCAACAGACCATGCATTCCCTAATGCACAACTGTTCAAGGGCAATTTGTTTGTGCATGTAAATCTACAGAATTACCAGCCAAAACCAAATCTGCTGCCATTGCAAGATTTTCACCCTGAAGTCAAACACACAGCATGCTTGACAATGTAAAATACCTTTTTTTTTTAACAACACCTTTAAGTTTAAAATAAAAAGTAGGGGATAAATACTTGGGATTTTCCTACTAACAACAAAATAAAAAAATACCAACTTCTCACAGCTGCTTCAAGTAGTTTGGGAAAGGTAATAGCATGAAGACTTTTCTTGTTACTTTCCATGAAAGAGGTGGGGTGATGATGGCCATGTACACATCACCACTTTGCTGATAGCAATGGAAAACTTATCTGCTGTGCAGGAGGTGGACTGAGCAGTAAGCTGCATGGTGAGGATGAGAGCCTGGAGTGCATCCACACCTGGAAAGCTTTATTACATCCATGTGAACATAGTGACATGCACAGAATACCTAGGGCTGTCCTAAGCTTGACTTCCCAGACAGTCAGAGAAAGAATTTCTTTCCTTCCTTCCTACTTTACAGCCGCCCCTTCTGAAAACAAACACATTTCGGGCATACTTCAAGAAATAAGACATGTAACACTAGATTTTCTGCCACAATTCATGCATTCCTCCTGCTTTACTCCCTGACATTTGACACAGAAGCCTGAAAAAAACTGCCCAAGTTTCATGTGGTATTTGTTGCAGAATATAAAATTCTAGTAAACAATGGATTTTTTTTCCTTATGTGAACCATGTGTGTTCTACTCTGTAATCTACCACAGATGGTATTTTTCTTGTTATATAGATGTAGTATCCTCTACTGTTAAGGAGTTATATGTGTGAGTTTTATGAAGGAAAAATATTATACCATGAATTCAAGCAAACATCTTTAAAACTGACTTGAAGTGTAGTTTATAAATTATAGGGAAGCACAAAGCTACCTGGCATTGATGTACACACAGAAGGGCCACAAAGGACAACAGAAATTTGACTATTTCAAGAGAAGGCCATACAAGTTTGGTTGCTGATTCTTTCTGAGCATATTCAATATTTCTAAGTGTTCTGTTCCATTTCTATTTCCACATTAATTTCCAGGCTGTTGATTATTTCTTTGTTTTCAATTTAGAGCTTGCAAAAAAATAAAAGTCATACCCCTTAACACCTGTAAAAATACTGTAATTAATGGATGCCTAGGAAAGTGGGTCAGAACAGACTATTTGAACACAGATAAAAGATATTTCCTTTGGCCACAATAGAATTTTTTATTAGATACATATTTGAGGTCCTTTATTCAAATCCTGCAAAGAGTTTGAAAGAGACATCAGACTAAAAATTGGTCAGCTGGGTATTAGGAGATCTATGTGGCTCCTCTGATGTAGGATAAAGGAGTTAAGGGTGGAGAGAGATTTCAGAGGTACTCCTTAGAAGCTATTGTTGTTAAAAATGGGTTTGATTTACAGATATAAAAGGAAAGATTTTTGAGAATTGGATTAAATTTCTGTGGCCATCAGATATGAGAAAACTCTGCCTATTACAACAGCAGTTACCACAAATGTGTGTTTTGAGGGAATCTGTAGGGTACTATGTCTTTCTGTAAGGGCTCTCAAATCCAGCATGCAACACAGGCACATATACATTTTGATAGCTTTTTATAGCTGGGGGCTTTCTCTTTTTTCATACAATAGAACTTCATCTCGTCTCCATAATTTCCAGGGAATTAGCTGGCTAGAGAAATCAATGCATGTATTAGTTCAAAAAATATTGTTAATTGTTCAGAAAGTACTTCTTGATACAGTTCATATATCTTCATTTTTCTATTTGGCCCTGCCACAGAGCTAAGTCCTATTAATTACTGATCTCCTAGACTCCTCAAAACTAAACTCCTACTACATTTCAGAGCTTCACATCTTCTCCAGAAATGATTTCTTAGTGCAATTAATATTTCAATAATGTGAGTAATTTATCTGCCTGAAATGGCCTACTTTTTAGAAATAGGTAATAATTTCCAATAGCAGAAACCAAGGTTTTGCCAGTAGGTTTTGTCACGGAAAATTCTATCATGACAATGCTACACGTTATTTCATGGTCAGAAAGGGCTATAAGCATAACCAGATGGAAACATCTACTAAAACCCTCTTATAATTTTCCTTTCTCTAAAAGCATTTATTGTGGTGGCAGTTTAGCATTCAGTTCCCCAGAAATTCTGGTGGTAAATCTGTTTTTGTGAGGAAATGGTCCTGTCATACGCTTGTGTAAAGTGCCAGCACCAGGCATCAGTGCAACTCTGAGCTCAATTGCAGATTCATCATAAGAAAGGACAGAATAGTTGTTTTAACACCAAGCATGCAATAAAACTGCTTAGTAAATCCTCAAACTTGGAATTAAAGTCATAACACAGCAAAGGGAGATGGCAGAGAAGGTGATATGTGAAGAAAAATAAGCATGTCTGCAAAGCATAGGCTAGTGCTGGCATATTAAAGATAGATTTATAGGAGGACAGACATAAAGCCATGAACATGCTTTCCACTGATCCAGAAAGGAACTCTTTTAAATGCTTGAAATCAATGGGTAAATAAAGTTCTTACTGATTTACGAAGCAGTGGCAGCTGCTATGTTATATACTTGGTCAATGCAGTTCCAAGGAATATGAATGAAGTTCAAAGGTTAGTTTCAGGATATTTTTGTTTGACTGGCAAGAGTTTTAGATGCTTCCTGGATTTTTATTTATGGCATCAAAACCAGTTGGACATAATCTCTGGAATATCTACTATAGTTTGTTCAAGTTTATTCTCCTTCAGTAGTTTTATACCCCCTATTAAGTGGGGAAAACCCTCAACTTTTCATTCCCTTGCAACAAAGCTTGTCCAAATTCTGTTTTGCTGTACCTTAAATCTACCCAAATGATTTGTGAAGCAACCCTGAAATGGAGAGAAACTGCCTTAGCAGTAAGGTAAAGCAACTTGAGTTTGAAAATAAATCCTCCACTAGCCAGAAACTGGGTAATAGAATAGAAAGAAAAATTATTCTATAACAGCCCATTAAAGATGTTCAAAAGTTTATTTCATTTTACTGTCTTGGAAAGTTGCTGATATGTATCCAACCAAGTTTTGCTTTTATGTATGGGAAACTGATAAAGTTAAATCTACAGTGTACGAATACTTAAACTGTTGAAAGCTTGGAAACTCCATGGTCCATCAGGCTCTAAACACCTCTTTTAGATGAACACAATTAGTCGTATTACTCTTTTTTTCCCCCTCCCAAAATAAGAAACAAAGAAAGTCAGATACAAGCATACATAGCCTTTGTCTTTAACAAGCAAAAACACACTAAGGAAGACAAAACACAAAATGTGTTCTGGACCCTATAACCCTACACTTCACAAGAAAGCAGGCCATGACTTGAAACACATAGCTCCCAAGTCTGACTTGAAAGAGATCTTTGAAGGCTGGTTCTAAATGAACAAATAGCTCAATTACTAAATTAACCTAGTTTTCACATGCCTGATCTCTTACAAACCTCTGACAAAGTTCTGATTCACATTTGTACTGAAAGATTTGTTTGAACCAGAAACGGGATTACAAAACCAGAAGTAGGTTTTTAGCTGTAATGCACCTCTTGCCACTGAATACACTGTGGATGGAAAGAGCTGTAATAAATAGCACAGAATGTTCCAAAGGCTAGTGAGATGAAAAATGTTGGGTTTTGGTTTTTTATCCTGATTGGACCAAGCTTTGTAAGCACAGACAAAAATGCGAGCAAGTCATAGCTGATTTAGATATAAGTAAATTTAAATTCCAAACTGAAATTCAAAGGGGTTTTGTTGAATGCCTTGGTCACCTTTAGTCTCAATTCTGAAGCTAAAGCAACATGAACAGATCACAGTAGAACACATCACATACAGAACTAAGATGCCATTTGATAATTTTCATGTAAAATATTTTAAATTTTAGAACTGAAGAAAAAATATTCAAAAATTCCTGAAAAAGAGTTTAGAGAGCTCCAGATGGAGAAAGAGGGGAAGAGGTTGCCAGTTGTCTACATGAGTACCTTCAGACATGTAGGAAGCCAACTCTTCAATACTTGGAAGTTATTTCCAGCCCTACAACCCTCACTCCCATTTTCATTACCTAATAGCATCATCTGAGACGCCACAGATTCCCCAAATCTCTTCAAAGAGGCTTAAAAAATAAATTCACCAGGGCTTATTTCAAAAAATTAGGCAGACTGACAATAAATAATGCCTCATGCTGCAATGAGAGTGCTTTTAAAAAATAAATTATATACAAGTAATGTGTATACATATGTAAATAAAAACTACATTTACAAGAAAAAGCTTGGATTATGTATTGCTGCCTCTGCTTTGCCATAGTGTTTCTAAAGCAGGAACTGTAACTAGAAGATTAGAGAAGTTATGGAAAAACTGATCTTTCAATTGAAAAAAAAATCCACTGGCTTATTTTAGAAATTATTTAACTGGCAGTTGCTACACTTGGCCTTTTATCTGTTCCACAGCACAAACTCTGACAGTCTAAAACACTCTTTCTTTCTTTTACTGCTGGCTAGTGAAAGTGTGCATTTTCCAGTGACTGTGTAATTCTGTTTTGGACTGATGTCATGGCTGCCACTCCAGCAGACCCATTAAAAATAAAAAACATACACATCTAGAACTTAAGCTGTTACCCAAACCAGAAACTTGTGATTGCAGAGGCAAGCTACACCAGCTTATAAATGGATTTTGATGTATAGCATCTCTTTTACTGTGAAATGCTGTAGATGCTTAAAAACTAAAACATGGCAGTTTAAGAGCATTTAAATGCCAGAAAAAATAGAACTGCATGAGAAAAATGTCTGCTCAGTTTGAATTCACTGCAACACTAGATTAAAAAGTGAGGCCATTGCTTGAAAAATAAATTAAAAAAAAAAAGCTTAATTAAGGTAAACTGGGACTGAAATACAGGAGAAAATTCAGTGTTCCTTCAAAATGGTATCTCTTGGGGAATGCTGCACAAAGGGGAAGAGTGCTTTATAAAAGTGTACTTGACAATACTGGTCAGAGGACAAGTTGCCAGTAATCCCTTTTCATGCACAAAACACCCATTTCGCAGCACATACATATTTGAGAAGAGATGAACAGAAAAATTCAAAGGCATGCTTTGGCAAATGCTTAATGAATACACTTTCTTCCCCCCTAACTTAAAAACACATGCCATAGACATGAGGTTTTGCACTTTGTCACAGCAAGGCCAGAGAACAGATAAATACAGATGAGCTTTTCTTTAGCTTTACAATTCATAAGGTCAGTGGAATTTCCAAAAAAGGAGATTACATATGTGGTACTAAAACTGTCATCAAAAGCAGTTGCTAAGAATTCTAGAAAAAACATTCATTAAGGCTGTTTCTATGGACATATTGCCCAAATGTAGAGGAGCCTTAACAACTGTGCTTTGAACTCAGGTGATGGTGGCTAATCAGTGTAGTTGTAAATAGCAGAAAAATCAGCAGGGTTAACTATCTAGTTTTTCTCAAAATGTGGAGTACATAAGGTTAAGCAAAAGTAAGAGACAAGTTCAAGAAAAATGCACCAGTCACCTGAACATGGACAGCTAAAAGGTCAAACAGACCACTGACACAGCTTTAAGGCAAGGCTGTTAAGTATATTGATCAAGGCATTCTAATGAACAATCAAAAGAAATAGAGATCTTGGGGGGAAAAACCCCTATCAACTCATCTTTGGTTTTGTCAAAAAAAAATTAAAATATTTATGGCTGTGCATTGTACAAACAAATCAATCTGTAAGTCAACTTCCTAACAAATGTTTTCTCAAGTGTTTTGAAATATACCAATCTAATTTATCTTAGAGGAGGAGCTTGCCACATTTTTTCCTTCCCATTCATCTCAAAAATATTATGGAAAAATAATAGTCAAGACAGTAGTGAAAATTTCTCTCTTACTACAGTCACATAGAGAAGCAATTCCCTTTAAACTACTTTAATGATGCATAAGACAGCAGCAGAGTAGTCAGAAGAGATCCAAACCAACAAGAGCTTATGATTTACTACCTCTGGCTGTACCTGTCCCTGAGGGACTGGTATAATATTTCTTCAGCTGTACCTGCTTGGCAGCACACCTACTCACAGTGTCATCTGTATACATCACACACCTGAATGATGCTTAAGACAAGACAACAGTAATCTCATTATGCCAGGTGCCAACAAAGTGCCACTTGAAGAAAAATATCATTCTCTACTGCAGGTACCAGCACCCATTTTATGTAGCACAGGCAAAGACAGCTGACGAGTCATCTCTGTTAAAAGACACTGCCACTCCTAGAGGAAGGTGAAAAGCTTCCGAGAGATCCAGAGATCCACTGTGTGGATTGTGCTAACTTTTCTGAATTATTGCCAGTAAGTGCATGAAACATTCCAGTGCCATAATGCAAACTAAGAAACAAAGACTACTTCATTTTCCTTCAGCCTCCCATCTCCTTTTCCTTCATCCTCTTCTTCCATGAAGAAAAGACACTGTCACTAAAGCCTGCTTTCAGATACATAGGGTTGAAATATTTCCTTCTCCTTGTGTCAGTCTCTCTCTGGAGAAAAACCACAGCAGTGGTCAAAGCTGACCAAAGCCTGGGACCTGACACTGGCACAATACAAATCAAAGTGCTCTAGTTATACTTTTAAAGCAACACATTTCAAAGCAAGGAAATTCTATAACTATGACGACTGCATTTACAGTGTAGTTTCTTTCATCATCCTAAAAGTGTAATGACTTTCAAAAGAAAAAAGAAACCATCACACAGCAATTCTTAAATAATGTGAAAATATCACTGTGATTTTCTTCCTGCTTTTTGGGGTAGGTTTTTGGTTTTGTTTATTTGGGGGTATTTTGCATGAATAATTTAACCTCTACAGTCCAGATGCCATAGTGACTTGGAGTTTAAAAAGTTTATTGACAAGTCTTCAAATATTGTTTCTCTGTATTCTGAAAAAATATCCATAAATAATCAATAAACCAAGCAAAAGTAAGTTTCAGCTTCCTGATGAAGAGGTTACTGGCTGCCACAAGCCAGTGACCTGCAGGGTATGACACTGACTAAGAACATGACCTAACTTTTCCAGGTCTCTCTCTACAGGTCCTCCTAGAAGTCTTTACTATTTTTCATATTCACAAACTGAATTAGCTTCAGTGATTTTAGTAAGGTAGGTAGAAGAACACCTCTGAAGCAGGGATTTTGAGTAAATCTTAAATTTAAGGCACAGTTTGAGCTGAATTATAAGGTACCTATTACAAATCCCATCCTTAATGCAATTAACAAGGGAACACCCAATCGAAAGCCAAGTGAGTGCAGACAGACATCAGTGATTTTATTCAGTCTTTCTGCTCCTGACAATGCTGTTGTCACTTCTCCAAAGCAGGTGAACTTTGCACACTTCCAGTTAGCAAGGAATGAAGTGAAGTTACTGCTGGGCTGTGCTGTTGAGGGGCAAGTGCTGACCACTGGAGAGAGCTACAGGGAATGAACATCTCACACATGCCAAGCTGCCCAGGATGTGCCACATACAACCAGACAGCTGGGGATAGGACAAAGCCTGGGTTCTAACTGGGTAATGCAGCACATGAACCTTTGTTATCTTTTTTAACTTACCAAATATGTTATTAAAAAACAGACCTTGGAACACAAAGCTAAACCCTTCTGGTCTCATTAGCTAAAAGCACCGACATGAAACAAGATGGTACAGATCTTTTAGATAGTAAGATCAAATTACTGGCTTTCTGTATTCTTTATTAGAGCAATACTAGCTAAGTTTGCATGAAATGGCAACCAAATGAAACAGAAAGCTAAACAGAAACTCCTGTGGAGTCACATTCAGCATCTCCTAACTACCTCATGGCAGGTTCAAAACATAGAAAAATAGTTTGCAGTTAGCAGGAAGATTTTTCAAGTTAAAAATATTACTACCTTTATGAACACTGAAAATGTTCGAAAAGAATAAGAGAATATGGGTTTAGTTTACCAAAACCAAACAAGAATGAACAAAAATTATTTTTAATCCTACTTTAAAAACACAATGGACCAATTCTCCTATCACCAACCATGGCCAACAGCAGGTGTTAGGAGACAATCACATGTATAGGTCAAACACATACCGATATTTTCCTGCTGGATCTGGTCTCTCTAGGTGACTTTCAATCACCCAACCTATGCAAATATGACTGAAAATAATGACCTGCACAACTATATTTTGTATTCTATATTTTATTCAGAGAGCCTTGAACAAAGAATAACTTAATTATTAGCTAAGAAAATCATTAAGTCCTTGGAAGATGCTGGCTCTCACCTGTTCAATACAGGAAGGTATTCTGTAGGTGTCTGAACTATTCCAAAGGAAAATGTTTACCCTGATTTTCAAATAGACTCACAGAAATAAACATGCAACAATCAAATTCTCTCCCTACTGCTACAGACACTAATACAAATACACATTTTGCAGTATAGCTAAAACACTAAGACACCACCTTGAGTAGGAATACAAGTCTTCTCTTTTTCTTACTAAAAGTTGATATATTATTTTGATTAATTACTTGTCAGGGATTTTCTTGGCTGTCTAACAAAATGAGGGAATGCTTTTTCCGCTATAACTAGGAAAAAAATAGTTATTCCTTTTCAGCAGATGAATTATGTCTTTGCTTTCCTCTGAAGAACTGGCTTTGGAATGGGTTTAGGCAACACCTTAAAAATAACATGGGCTGGATACTTCTTTTACTCTCTGGGAGCGGCAGTTCTAAGTAAACACTGGAAAGAAAATCTGGCTGCTTTGATGCTCAAAATAACTAAAGTGAAAATATTAAAGAATAGTTTATAAGTTCAAGTAATCTATGTGTAGAATACTGGTAAGTGAGAAGTTTCACCACTAGGAGAATGTGGGATGCATAATGACAGATGTTGGTAAGAAACCCTTTGACAGAACACGTTGTTAACTTTATACATTAACCAGTGTAGCTCTAGACTCCCAATGTTTTGTTCATGTCAAAATTTTACCTGCAAGCTGGATGTAACAGAACGGTGCTTCTTTTCAATCCATAAATTGTTCATTATCATTCACAAACTAACAAAAGGACCACAATGAATTCACTGCTAGAGAACTCCTAACTACTGAATGCCTTTCTTTTTAACAGTGCTGTACCTTTCACCCTAGAACAAGTTAATCTTTTACCTACACATACCTAGGAGGAGCTAGTTTATTTAGGGTGACATACAGGCTTTTCCTCTCTCCTGCCTAAGCACCATACACATTTTAGCACTCAGGTCACAATTCAGAACAAGTGATTACTTCTCCAAGACAAAACATTTTTCTTAAAAGTATATCTTTTCAAGTCTCAGCTGTACTACCAAAGGCCAAATGGAAACCCACAATTCAGGCTGCTCTTAGTGCAGAGAGAACTAAAAGGAATTCACTTAAATTTTATAGAAGACTGTCCTGACTATCTCTTGCGTCAGCAGTTAGCAATTAGCATTTTCAGCTATTAATTAGTATTTTATTTTCTTTAAAAATTGTGAGTCACGTTCTGGAAAGCAGATCCTTGGTTTGACAGGGGACAGACTTAAAAGCAAAGTTAAGCCTTTAAGCAAAGGGCAAGTTATTTTCAACCTTCTCTTTATGTATGGTAAGGTCCCCTGGGACTAAAAAGCATGGCTAGAAAATAGTTGAAGGACCATTACGAAAGGGAAGTAGAAGACCATGCAGTTCATTTGAAACAAAAATGTCACTATTTTGTTTTCAATTAACTGATCAACATAAATCTTACTTAACAGCTGGGTATGACTCATTAGGCTCCTGCCACTCCTCTTTTCTATGCCAAAGCACCTCTCAGCATGTGGGGAGGATGACTTAGGAGCTGACTTCATGTAAGCTCATTCAGTCAGGGCTGACCCCTGAATCCAAAAGCAGGAGCTGGCACAAAGAAAGCAGAGAAAGGGATTTTGAAAGTGTAAGTAAATAAATGTGAACTAAAAAACACCATGGAACAGTATGATCTGGTGCAGACTCCCTTTTGTATATCACAGTTGTACTCTCCCCAAAGCTCAAACACAGGGATGTCCTTTAGCACTTGCTGTGGTGACTATTTACTGAGCAGCTATCAGTATCTACACAGTTTATATTTAAACATATATCCTATTGCTGTACATAAATTGTGACTTCCCCCACTCACATTCTGAGAGCTAATTTATTAAACACCAGTGCATAACATTAGGTGCTCAGGAGTTATTTCAGTGGAAAAAGTGATCAGATTGTTCCTCTGCCTGCTTGTCCCTCAGCCTGCTGCCAGAACCAGAGCAGCTGCTGACGGGTTGCACACTCTTGACAGTTGCAGAGCAATTAAACCGGCATCTACCCCACTCAGATTCCCTGCTTTAGCACCCCATACCCTTAACAGTTAGAACAGAAATCAAGATTTCTAAAGCCAACCAAGACAAAAACCAAAACAAACACCACCACCCCAAACGCTTGCCAAAAAAACCCCCAAAACAACCTACACAAGCACCCGCAACCTGCACAGAAATTATTAATCCACCTTCTGTCTTTATTTGTTTTTAGATTTCATTTCATATTAGCCCTTCTTGTCAAAGAGTGTCCAGCACCTTCCTTCTCTCCTCTCATCTCCCTCATTTAGCATTTCAAAAAATTTGGACCACACAAATTTTTTCTTTGGATTTTTTTTGGATTTTCCTTTTGTCTTGGGAAGCAAACTGAAAACACTGCTGTCAAGGTTTGGGCAAACAGGCCTTCTCTGTAAACACTAACCTAGTTACCTGAGAGAATAAGCCTTACCAACACCATACCTGCTCTTAGTTTTAGTTTTTTTAATGCATTTTAAATTAAATGTATGCATTTAAACCGAGTAACTTGAGAGGGAAACAGTAGTTAAGAAAACACAAGTGTTGTCACCATGTCCTCCCTAGACACATCCAAGTACCAGTCAGCTCTCTTAGCTATAGACATATCCAACTGTTCCAGCACAGTCACCTGATAATCCATCACTTCCAGCTCCTACAGACAATCACCATTTCCAGACACTTACAGGTCCTACAGACAATCACCATTTCCCCCAGGCTCTTTTCATGTGCTGTACCAATGACAGATGTTTCTATCTACATGATAATAAAAGGCATTATTTGACATTACCCTTTTGATGCAGAGATCCAGAACACACTCTCTGGGTAAAATCTGTCCTTTTCCTCATTAATCATGATGTCAGTCTCTGCTATCTGCAGACACTGGCAAAGCTCTCTGCAAGTGGTATTTAATGACCTATCTCTGTCTCCTCTTTGCAGATCTGCAGAACGGGAATGCTCCAGTTCTGATGCTGTCACCACCACTTCCTCAGCTCTGCGGGTACATTGGTACCCTCACATTCAACAAGTCCACACAGCGGGCTCCAGCAGCTATGGAAGTTGTTCTCAAAGGATGGCATGGCCTCAGTATCACATATAAAATCACATCAAAAATACCTCTCAAGGTACCATTTTATTGCACATCTAGCATTAATCTCAAGCAAATACAGGCTATATGAGTTCTAGATAAAATTCTAATTTAATACAAGAATGAGTTTCACATGAAATAATTTCATTATTAAATTGAGTAACAAAAGTTCTCATCCAAATGCTTCTTTTACATCAAAACTGAAGATGCAATTATCAAGTTCACTTACAGTTTGATCTTCACACTTTTAAACTTGCTTGACATGCTTAGAAGTCCACTTTTTTGGTCAATGTCTTTGAAATACGAAGCCATTTTAGAGATAAAATACAACTGCATCCTTTTTCCACTGCATAATTCCTATCAAAAATATTTCCGACACTTCCATTTCTAATGGAATGACCTAATGTAAGCATCTGAAAACAGATGCTTTTCAAATTATCCTCAAAGCAAAAGGGCTGGTTTCCTCCAGACTTTTCCTAAAGGAAAGATTATCACCAAGCTCTCCTCAGACAAGTTCACATCACTCTATGCACCTTGCATCATCCAAAAGGAATATAGAAATAAATCTCTATAAAAGTCCTTCTGTTCTCCTATTCAGGGTAAACAGACCTTAATTACTCAAGTAATTTGTTCTTTTTGATGGAATTGCAGTGTGGTTGCATGCAATTCTGTGATTATTCGGTGCAAACTGAAAAGTTAGGTGTTCATACTTGGTGCTGTACAAACACTGCTAGTGAAAAACCCTTGGGAGGGATACAAAACCCTGATGAAAAAAGGGCTCTCTTTTTGCTGCCACAAATAGGTTCATTTTGTTACTTTGTGAAAGTAACAGGCTAGCAGTTTTTACTTCTTTGAGACTATATGTAACTTTATGGCTAATGAAGTAGGAGACAATAGTGAAAATGAGGATCTCTGATTTCACCAACACAGCACAGGCAGTTGGCAGTATAGCATCTCTTCAACAGGCTCAACATATTTCCAAAACTCTAGGCTACTGACCATCCACAGAAAAAGGTCAAATGAAAGTAATTCAGTTTCACGGCCTTCTGAGTCCTTTCTGCTTCTGCTGATCCTCCACCACAAGTACAAATTGCTTCTTGGTGTGCTGTTGACATTCCATAAACCTCTCTTCTGTCTCTTGATCTAAATCTTCTCAGATCCTTCCATATGGGGCACAAAGGGTAAGACATTCCTCTTTGCTAACTCTAAAAGTTTAAACTTGCCTTTTCAGACTAATCATAGCTCACAACATTCAGTTTTGAACATTGTCTTTCCTTCTTTTCTAAGAATTCCTGGTGTGCTTAACAAGTCAGAAAGCTGTAACATCACAATGATATTTGTCTCCTCACTTAATAAATGCTCTGTTCACCTACTGCCTTTTCAATATTGTCAAAAGAAAAACTTGATATTTCTATTTTCACTCTACCTTGCTTCATTCTCTTGACTCTCCCGCCCAGTCTCCTGTATTTTTTATACATTGCTTCTTTTGCCACTGGAAAACTCAGCTGTCCTCTAGCTTTCAAAGTCACAGAGAGACAAAAAATTAATCAATTAAAAAAAAAAATCATCTGTCCTTGAGAAGAGGAGGTCCTTTTTCATTCCCCTGTTCCTAACATTAACATACCTCTTAGGAATCAAGCATAAAATATTAAATGCATTTGAAGGAAAATCTTGATAGATATTAAAAGCTATTTTTCAACTTGAAGTTATGAGGCAAAATTGTTATTCCATATGCATCCACAAACAAAAAAGGAAATTAAAGCTTCAGTGATTTTGTTTCAAGATTATTCCAATTTAGTTTCAGGTGACTGTGTTTTTGACATCAGGACATCCTGGGTAAAAGGAGGGTCCATACTGAAAGCCTGTTTAATTGAAAGTGTGATAAAGTATGCATAAAACATTTATTTCCCTTGGACTTCCAAGGCAGCAAATAGTATCTACACTTCAGTTATAAGCTAGGCTATGTTGCAGAGAAAAATATTTTTGTTGATGAGTCCATATCAAACAGAAGGTTTTGTCACAGAACTTTCATATTTATTCCATTTTATTTTGTCTTATGCTTCAGTTTTTTCCACACACCTGTATCTCAACCACAACTCCCACACAAACCTTTAAGAGACTTACAGCCACAACACAGGGGATAAGCAGGTGAGAAATCTTCCTTACGACATCACCATGTACCCAAGGAAGAGAATAACAAGGAGAATGACACAACTAAGCAGCTGGTGCCAGGTATCTGCCCACCAGACCCAGCTAGGAAGGTCTGTTAGTGGGGAACAAAACACTTCTTGTTGCAACATCATAAAAGAGCGATACCCAGAAATTACCTTGCATCAGTTGACATTCAATTGGCTTCAAGTAGCAGAAAACAGGAAGAACTTGCAGCATTGCCCATAGAAATAGTTTATAAATACAACAGCATTAGAGTTCTTGTACTTCTGGGCTCTTAGTATGGCAGCATACAAGTAAAAGTAAACCTCATGGCATTTTGTTCAAACCATATAATATGGTTTTCTCTTACACTATTTGCATTTTTTTCCCACCTAAATTAAAAATTCATAATTCACAAAGTTAAAACTGGTTACCCCTGTGGGCCTGAAACACATCCAGTCAAAAAAATTGCAGATGTAAGCAAATTTCAGCAGTTGTCATAAGGCTGACTGAAGCCTGGCTCTCTAGATTTGCACAGAAAAACTTTGTTGTATTTGGCAGCCACTCTCTTGTGGAGCTCTCAGAATTTTTTTTGTCTACAGGCCTTATTGCTCAACAGAGGAAGAAAATTCAGCCAAAAAAAGTCAGTTGCTGATACCTTTGCTATTTTACTTTGACAGCCTAGATTATTTTGGATATTTCAAAAGCTGCACATCCTTTAGGATAAGATTATTTAACTTGCAAACTATAACCTTTGGTCCTACTCCTCAGCCCTGATAATTACTGCAGAGCACAGATTCCACAGAAGTCATCATGTGCCTAACAAACAATCTGTTTTATAGAGAGCCTGAGTACTTATCAAATTCTACCTCACCAGCCAAGTTCTGCCATTCCTCCTATACCGTCATGTAAGACACTAAACATTTCCGATGGCTTTCCCTCCTGCATGCAGGAGTGCCTGGAAACACTGCAGTAACAAAATACCCAGTCTCTGGGGGAAGGGAGGGTCTCAAATTGCTCAACAGCCAGTCTGCTGGCTGACCAAAGAGAAGATTTTCATGGCTCTGGCAGGAGCTCTGTCTGGCCTTTCACAGCCAGTAACCATGAGTTCTCCTAAATTATGACAGCTGCAAGTCTTAGGGAAGAATGGAGGCAAAATATTTATCCACAGATGTCAAATATGATCTTATTTATTCATCCCTGAGATGGGAAATACCTATGTGGTATGTCAATCTAACTGATAGAAGCAGGCATATGGCAGAATCTTGCTGAAATGAAAGTGCATTAGCTACCCAGACAGCTACCTATTAAGGTAGCAAAGCAGCAGGACACAGCATCCACTACCCTGTGGGCTGTGCTGGGGATATTTTTCTTCAGAGAGAGAGGAAATTTCTAGGGAGTGTCAGTTTATTTACCACTGATACTGATCAAGAAACTGGTGAAAGATTCGAAATTTGGAAGAAAACAATTTGAAAATGAAAAAGAATCATATGTTAAGCAGGAAAATTATAGCAGTAGCACAGCAAACACACCCAGCCTCACAAAAAAAAAAAAAAAAAAAAAAACCCAAATATATAACACATTTAACAGTTTTACTGCAGTGTACAAGCAGAATAGCACTGAAGGCGGTGAAAGGCAATTGTGAATCTAGAAGTGAAACTACACAGAACACTCCACAAGAATTTGTATGAATTACCTTCAAAGAGGATAGAATAGAACTTGAAGTAATAAGGCCAAACTAAAATCTGCCATAGAAACCATAATAGCTTGAGGATATATTAACTTACCCACAGCAAGCCATGAATTAAATACATAGTCAAGATAGGAGAAGGCATTTACATGAAAGGAAAAAAGAAATGGAACCAAGACAAATAAGCAAATAATTGCAAAGAAAACAGTTTGGGTAAGAATTTAGAAGAACAAATATCTCAGTAAGATTCTGTCTTACAGGAATAACAAGTAGGGAGACTCAGGTGAATCAGATTAAGATTATTTTTACCACAATGTAGAAAGAATTTAAATTGGCGCAAACTTACAAGGGTGCCCTAAAACAATACAGCCTAAGGTGCTTATTCAAAAAAAGACCTTTTAGTGCAACAAAGAGAGAGCAAAACTACATTTAAGCATAATTTTGAACAGAAGACTGACAGTGTTCATGAACAATACCAAAGTAATCCAAATGAATGCTTCCATTCCACAGAGCATTTTCTCTCACCTCCACTTAATTAATTATAAACTGTATCCAACACCTGGTAAACTCCACCACTTCTGTGACTTCTAAAAGTAGGGGAGTTTAACAGTGTTTGCTCCAAATGTACCAAAAGCATGGTTTGTAGCATCTGCAGGTTCTTGCTACAAGAATGCATTTCAGGGATAGCATGAAATAAGTCCAGAAGTTCATGCAACTACCGATGCTGGGATCCTTCAATAAGACCTGCCAAAGACTTCTGCCTTCAAAAATATGGTGCTTATCCTTCTTAGTTCATTGGATCAATATCTTCCTCCTAAGCCACAAAACCAGCTGCAGTTCATTACCATGAGCTCTCACTCTGTCAGGGCCCTCCAAGTGCACCATGTGGATATAGAGCTGTGCCAGTAGAACATGCGGCCTTCAGAAAAAAAAAAAAAAGTCCTAATTAAAGCCACAGAACCTTAGCAACATGAATGATAGCAACAATTGTTAAAGGCAACATGAGCCTTAACCCAAAGGCAATCTTTGTTCCACCAGCTACCAAGTTCTAGCAAACTTTGGGAAAGAATATGTAAAGGATATATTTGATGTGCATAGCATTTTAGAAAATCCTTTAGACAGAACTATTGCCTGTGGATGAAGAATGTGAAAAGAGCAGGTATGCAGTACTACAAGTAAGCAGCCATGTCTGGGTTAGACAGGACAGAATTTGGAGGGTGTAATGCCTAAACCACATTTCACACAACCTGTTACTTGCACATAAGCTAGGAGATATTCTCTGTTAATTTACACTTGTCAGTTCCATAGGCCTGAAAGTACAAAGCTACTCCATGATGACTGACTGTTGTTTCTAACAGTTACAAAGCCTCAGTTCAGAGTACATCATGGTTCATGCTGGTTTTCTACTGTTAGTTAAAGCAGCAGCATTTACTCAGGCTACTAAAAACACTGTGCATTAAAAGATACCACACAACTCTGAAATCAACAGCACATCTGGATTCAGTCTGTCCTCCAAAATCCTTCTATCAGTAGAAATCATGGTGACAACCATTTGGTAACTAAGCAGTTTTCCCTGCTATGAAACTCAATACAACTGTTCAGAAAAATTCCACTCTACAGCAAATTGCAGCTGCTGCAAGAGAAAAATCCAAACCTTAACAATAGGCATCTGGACTTGGTCCTTGGAAATAATTTGGGAAATGAGTTTTACCTCAGTTTGAATACACTTACAAACTAGAGTTCTGTTGGCATTGTTTATCTCAGAGGAGACAAGAATAGTAAAGGGCATGCACCCTTCAGAATCAGCCCACTTGTGTCAGACAGATGCCACAATGCCAAGGCATCAGTGCAAAATTCAGGAAAAAAGTCGAGGGTATATTTCTTTAAAGAAATAGATATATGAGAGGAAAAAAACAGGTAACCCTGCCAGCTGCAGTATCAGAAAAGGGAAAGTGGATATTTACTTGACCCATTGCATTACATTACTTAGGACTACTTACTGGTTCTAAACTATCACTAACTCTGATCTATGAACCTTTGAGGCTCCTCTCAGAGTTCTCTCCCATTAAAGATAACCTAACCTCCAGTTAGGAATATTTTAAAATTAATTAATGAAACACTGAAGAAAAAGAGAAGAGTCTATGCTTGCTTAATGAATTGCTTCTTGAAAAGTAGTGCCATGGTTATCCTGATGAACTAATGCATAAAAAGCACATTGTTTCCATGAGTTCCAAGATTTTGCAATGAGACTTTTCACAAAGACTCTAAAAGCTGCACCAAGACCCCAGTCTCTTAGGCCAGATTTCACCCTGTCATTGGGCATGTAATCCAGTGCTGCCCCCTGTTCTTGCTGGCTTAAAGAATGGGACAGGATTTTTTAAAATGGGATAATTATCAGTCGTAGGGAATTTAAACAAGTCAGTTGAGAAGAGAACAGTAAAGCTTGTATGTCCTGCTTTGTTGTTGGAAACACTTCCAGCAGGAGAACACTGTTTACACACAGTAATGCATGGTTACAGCTGGTTTGTATCAGAGGAAAGGCTGTGAACATTTGTTAGACTCCAGGCACAACATTTTTAAAATACTGAGAGTCTCTCCTTTTAAGCCAGAATCTTTTTGTAACTATTGCAATACTTACCTTCCCTAGCTGAAGAAAGCTTCATCTCCTCTGCCACCGGTAAGAAAAAAATAAATCTTCAAAGGCATGGGACAGGAAACACTAAAGATTCAGCAGCCGCTTGATGTAAATAAGATTGAGGCCCATTTTAGCACTGCTCCCCTTAAACTGTATCCTTTCTCACTAGCAGCTCCTGTTTAAAGAACAAAACCTTGAAGCAAGACCTTCAGTAAAGGCCTTCAGACATACAGTAAAATAGAGTATGTCTGTCTTTTTATAGCAGAGTCTCTGCATTGAACAGTTTCAGTTTAGAAGGAAGTAAGAGAAGCAGGTTCTGTTTTGCTTCTCAGGTTATCTTTTGAGCACTCAGCATCTGTTTCAGCAGCTATGAGTTGCTCCGTTTGCATTTTGGTGGAAAGGAAAAAGTGTCCAGCAGTAGCCAATGACTTATTGATAAAGTAACTTAAAGTCTTTAAGCGTCATAACTTATTAGGAAATACTTATTATCATTTATTTCAGAGCTTCTTTTCATTACCAGAATACAGGAGAGACACCAGAATGCAAAGCCAGCCTCACACCTCGACACCTGGCTGGTAGTAATAAGCAGTTAATAGCCATGGGGTTTGACTGGCATTGCCATCACAAATGAGTACAAGACATCATCTGTTTTTCAATTAGGAAAATGAGCTATATAAGGCATGTGGAGCAACACTGTCTCCACTCTGTCTACTGGATTAATCTAGAAGATCCTTGGCACTTTATCTACCAGCACCTGCTCCTCCAGATGAAACCCTGAATCTCCTATGACTGCCTTGGTGTAAGGCACATACAGATGCAGAAAATGCAGATGATGCACAGTTGTAGAAACCACCATATGGGAGAACACATTAATAGGACAACAAAGAGTCCCCATAGCAAGGCTAGAAGGTTATTTACAACCTGTATACAACAGCCCATCTGTGTCCATAGGGAGGTCAGCTGGTACCATATCTCCACAAAAAAAGCCCTTTCCAAAGGGAAAGGCACAATCTAATGAATGAAGAAAAGGTCAAGTACATCCACACCACCGCAAGGGGAACTCCTGCTGTCATTATATGTCACAGTATTTTCTATTCTAACTACTAGAAATGGTCAGAAAATAAATCCTAGTCCCTTTTTCTCGTTTTTTAAAAAAAAAAAAGGAATTAATGAAATGGGAAGAAATTTCAGTGGAATCCATGCTATCAAATTCTCATATTCTCATATGAAATATCCATTTTATTTACTTGCAACTAGGTAACTGCTAGGTTACCTCCTAACTAGGTAACTGCTATCTCCTTATCTTAAAAAGTTGGTAACAAAAATTCCAAACTGATCTATCATCAAACTAAATGTACTTCAGTACTTATTGGCCAATATTTCCAAGGTACTTAGAGAACTTATAAAATCAAACTAGTATGGGATGACATTATAATGAAAAACTCTGTAGTATCAAACAGTCTTATGATCTTCAAAAGAAAAAAGGACATTCAAAGTAAACTATTTCAAGTAAACTGAAACTATACCGTTTACTCTTTCACAATTTATCAGACACCAAAACATACAGAGGTGAAATTATTTTAAAGACCAACTTCAGGATAGCTATCAAGATTAAATTATCTGTTTAAAAAGTTTGCCTCTACTCATTGTCACCGTATGCTTAGTCCCCCTATTCAAAGATGTTTCTAAACAGAACTTCTTTGAAAAAGTGATTCAAGTGTTTACATTTGTTTTGCCATCACCTGTTGAGCACTGCTGAAGAAACAGAGCGTGTCACACGAGAGTCCCTGCAAGGTGCCTGCCTTTGACAGCAGCGGATCAGTAGGAGAACACCAGCGTGCTGTTTGTGGCAAGGCTGGGTCAGAACAGAGAGCTCTGAGGGGCACCGCACCTTTGGCAAGCTCCCCTTTTCGGGGGCTCAGGACTTCAAACACGGAGTTGTTCATGTCGCAATCGTTCTTCCAGCACCCTCTAGTGCTGACGGCGGCTTTGACTCGTTATTATAACGGGGACGCCCTCTCTCTAGAAACCTAACCTCCCCTCCCCGCAGAGCTCTTTTGCCAACTCGAAAACTACTGATATGCCCCGCGGCAGGAGCTTCTCACAACACCACGTGTTCTTGCCGCACACTCACTTCTCATCTCTGTCATGTTAATTTTTCTTTCAGCAAATGAGATGCTAAATTTTGTGTACCACAAAGAAAACAATGTGATTTCCCTTCAAATAAATATATTCCTCCGACTGAAGTCAACATATGAGTAGACTGTTTTTGCTTTAAGTTTACTTAGGCGGATTGGTACTCAATTATTTGAGTCCATCACATCACCTCCTAAATGAAGGCATTATTAAACAGCCTTTCTTATGACTGATTTCCTTACAGAAGACTTCAAGGCATGTCTTTCAGAGCCCTCTTCTCTTTCCAGTCACAAGCTTGAGAAAGACACAAAATGGAAGACAAAAAGCCATTCGAGAGAAACTGTGGAGTTTACAAACGGAACAGATTTTGAAATGTACCAGATACATTTCCCCATGCTGAAATGTTGGCCAAGCAGCATCCCAGTGTGAAAGCAGAGTGCAGGGGGCAGCAAGGGAGTTACCACAGCTCCCAGGCTTCAGATAGTGATACATAGCTGGATATTCTAGCAAAGAGCAAGGCTGAGATCAAATAGGGTACAGGAAAGTAAGAAACCTACTGAAAACCAGTTAAATATAAAATGCAATCAGCATTCAAATCAGATATCTGTCCTGTGTTGTACTACTGACTTAATGAACTGCAGTGGTACTATAGTGTATAACATCCTACTTTAAGGGACAGTCATTCTGATTCCTTAAAGTCACAACGGTTTTTTCTCTTACTCTTACTCTGTATTATTTCCATGGGATTTCACAAGTGTTGGAACAGTTTAGAAACTTACAGTCTAGACAGAGTACATAAACCTAACCAGTAACACTTGTTTAGAAAGAACTTGCCTCTTGGCCTGAAGGATTTCCTTCCAAGTTGGTAACATACTTTAAATTATTCTATTTTTATTTACAACAATAAAAATAGACGTCTCAGAACTACAGCTGCATTCTGTCCAACTAGTTTACCTATAACTACATACACAATCACACAGTGAATTCTAAATGCAAACAAATATTTGGCCAATACTATTTGCTATGATCTGTGAGCTATTTGATCAATTCATTGCAATACAATTTTTTTTAAACTTGCAAAAATACACCTTGTAATACTTACAATCATATTCAGTTGATTAAATCCTCCTAAATAACCATCAGCTGAATACACTAGAATCCTTACTAAATCAAGTTACTACTTTGGAAAAGACATAAGCAAATTTCTGCAGACAAACCTATGAATTTTGTATACTGGAAATGTAAATTTAAACAAATAAATTAGAAAAAGCATACAAACCCACTGCTTCAAACAAATAAAAACAAACAGCAGGTAAGATTAGTTTTGCTGCTTACTCACTTCAATGCCAGATACTTTCAATATCTCCTACTACCTCAGCTTCCAAACACTGGTACAGGTAAGCTTTGGTTCTTTATACACCTGTGCACCAAACCACGCTTAAAATACAGCTTTTGACAATGAACTAAAAGGCTGAGTGCGTTAAAAAAAAAAACAAACAAATAAAAAAACCAAACCAAACTATTTTAAAAACACACCATGTGTGTGTTTATTATTTATTGATAATATATAATTATGTATTACATATAATTAATTATTTACAATTATTATTTACTATTTCCTAATAAATTTACTGGCCATTTTAACTTTGAATACAAAGGTCTTTTAAACTCTGCCACAGTGACCCAATCTAATTCAGAGTAATGTTCCATATTTAGAATAGGACTACTAATAACTTTGGGCAGCATTATTTGGAACAATTACACAGAGAATCTACAGCTGAAAAAGCCCTGTATATAATAACTAGCAAGCAGTCTTAATTGTAGGTGCATTCATGGGTTTTCTGCTGAAGTGTGGGAAGGAAAATTGAATTAATTGTGCTGCTGGAAGCAGAGAAGCCCAGTGCTGAAAGCAGTGGCAGTGCTGTGGGAAAACAGTACTGTGCACTGGTGCTGGTGGTATATGGTTTGTTTTATCTATCTGTGCTCCTGCCCTAGGATATATGTTTGGGGGTAGTCTTGATCTCTACATGGTTTATCAGCTTCAAAGCTTATGGCAGATTTCCTAAAATTATTAAAATAAATGTGCATTGCAAAAACATATTCATGAAGATGCATAAGGTATTTGCCTTTCTCCTTTATCAAGGAGAAGGACAAACAGGCCAAGTTTCTGTGCTTTAATTAGAGTTGACTACATTTAGTGTAGGTTTGGACTAAAGAGTCCCATTCACATAACAGAGTGGATTAAAGGGACTGTCCTTTCCTAGAGACTTTGCTTTTTTCCTCGCTGTGACAGAACTCTGGCTTTACTCAGTGCCTCTGGCTCAGAACTTGGGCATGATGTACTGTCCCATACAGGAGGAGCACTAGGTTACATCCACCTTTGGATTCTAAAATTTTCACCAGAATGACAGCACGACACAACTGCTAAACCCAACTGCAATTAGGCAGAACTTAATTCTGCTCTCAACTCCGGAGACAGTGCAATGTTTAATTGTCAAAGCATCTGAGATTGGCAGCCGGGTTTCTGGGTGCATTATGCTCTCTCACACCCATACCCAGTTCCCTACGACCACAGTACTCCACGGTGTGTGCTACTGTCCCTACACAATCCTCAGTTAACCTCTGAACTAGGATTCAGTCAGCAGGCAAGAAAAGGACATAACTTGGTTTGCAGCAGGATGATCACAAGAACGCACCTGTCCCTGTTACTGTCTGTGAGGGCGACTGTTTAAAAATCAATTACAAACATACCAGAGATACCTTCAATC
>VXAC01000484.1:747862-858724 GCA_013399225.1 Rhipidura dahli
CGCCGACTGCAAGCAAGTGGGGCGGGGGGCCGGGGCTGCCGCGCTCGGGGGGCCTCCTGAGCTCCGAGCCAAGTTCTGCCCGCCGGTGTCCCCGCGGCCTGCGGCTGCCCCGGGACGCCCGGGCCCTTTCCGCCCGGGTAACGGCGTTTCCCCCCTGCAGGTACCTGTTCTGCGCCTCGGGGGACTTCGTGAAGGTGTACAGCGTGGCCACCGAGGAGACCCTGCGGCTCATGGGCGGCCACGCCGACCTGGTGACCGGCATCCAGCTCAACCCACACAACCACATGCAGGTGTGCGCGGGGAAGGTCTGGCTGGGGGTGGTCGCGGGTGGCCCTGACCCTTGTGTGGCTCCGCGGGGGCTGTCCCGGGGCTGGCTGCAGTTCGGGAGTCATTGGGGCATCGCTGAGCTGATGCTTCGCGGAATCTGACAAGAAGGATAGAGACGCTGTGTTACCTGCAAACGCAAACGTGAAATGTCGTGTGGGTTACACTCCTTGGATGGAATGACAACTAAACGGAAATATCAGCAAAATTTCCGGTTCTTTGATTGAAAGGGTAAAAAAAGCATGTGAGAAAATCAGAAATACTGTTGTTGGTGTTAGCTGCTCTGTATCTGCTGGCAGTGACGCAGGTCTGAGTTAAGTCCCTTTAACTGGCCCAGTGGCTCCCTCTGCCCCCAGCCTGCCCTCATCTGCCTTCCTTGCTCTCAGTTTGCTTGGGCTTTTTTGATGTCTGTATAAACAAGAATTATTTACCAAGAGAGACTGATTTGCATATCAGCTGTGCAAAATCTAATGCAGGTGTTAATAGATGTTCACATGATGGGTGTCTGTGCACTTATTGGTGACAATGTACGTTTTGAACTAGAGTAGTATTGTTGTACTTCCCTTGCACCTTCTCAGAAGGCAGCACAGAGTTGGTGTCTGTCCTGAGTTTTTTATGATTCAGTTACGTGGAATTGCAGTTGTAATTGTATGTAAAATCTGGCTTTGATAATTGCTGTTACTTATATAGTTGTTTGGGTTTTTTTCTTCAGCTCTATTCTTCCTCTCTCGATGGCACTATTAAGCTGTGGGACTTCATGGATGGGATTCCCATTAAGGTATGTTGAGTTATTCTTCATAACAGCATGTCAGAAATGGGCACAAACCAGTCTGAGATGGATTGTTCTACTATTAACAAAACCTAGAACCCATCTAATTACAGCAGTAATAGAATGTGTGGTGATGATGATGATGCAGATTCTTTTGGGGAAGAAGATGGGAGATGTACTGACATACCAGCTTTGCTACCTGCTGCAGTTTGGAGTCCAGTGTAGCTCTGGGAAGTGTACTGCAGTTTGGGATATACTGACAGGAATTGATACAGGGGCTTGAAAATGTGGGCTGCTGCCCGTCCTTTGCTCACATGTTTTGCTAAATACTTTCCTCTGGGTGGGCATTCTGCTCTGTTTTAGGGGTAAGGTGACTAAAGGTTTTTCAGTAAATGTGATGTCTCGCGTTTTATTAGTACTGCTTTAGCATTTGTATTAGTCCTTGGTAAAGATATATGTATTTGACTTAGAGTCGAGAATTTCAATTAACACATGAAGGTTTCTGTAAGACATGATTTCCTTACTTTAAAGACACACACACAAATGCAGTAATTGTTGATTTCCTTCTCTTTTTTTCCTTCAGACTTTCACCGTAGGTTCCAAACTTCTGGCACTGTACACACCTGCTAGTGCTGAGGACTCGGTGTTTGTTGTCATTCCAAAGAAGGGTGAACGAGGTACAGTACAAGTAGCATCACCCATGGCATCTCAGTCATTCTGTGTCTGTGCCACTGTCCCAGCAGTGAATGGTGTGCTGCAAGAACAGGCTTTAGTATGTTAATTGTGAAATATTTCATAAATCCTGTGGCAGATGTGTCATCCTGCATTTTGTACCTCTTTGTTTTCATTCTGTGATATCTGTCATTCCAATATTTGTCTAGAAGAGTGCTTATCTTTGCTTTTGAGGCACATACTGCATGGATATGATCTTGTGGATGCAGTAAATCTTTCAGCATTGCTCACCATGGTACAGGCTATACTACCCAAGTTGGGTTTTGAGTGCTTGAGGTTTTTCTCCCACCTTAGGCAGTATTAACATAAACAGACTTGTCCTATTAACAGCATGCTTGTTAATGGGATTTTATCTGCAATATATACATCTAGGCCTTACTGTGTACTATAATCTATTGCTATTTCAGAGCAAGAGCAAATACTGTGCAGCTTCCCTTGGTTTATGCTGACACTTGCACTGATACCCAGTGTCTCGTCCTCATTCTTCAGTACTACTGTTGGTTTCAAACAGATTTTTTCTTTGGTCAGATACATTCCAACTGGTCTCAGTTACACTGACAAAAGGAGCAGGCCAGGACCTGGAAGCCAAGGAGCTGTCAGTGGTTCTGGATGGTGTGGGTGCATCAATGAAGCACTTTGCATTTGGAAGAGAAGTATGTTTGCCTTTGGGTTTTTTTCTTCTCTGGGGTGTTGGTTGGTTGGGTTTTTTTGTCNTAAAAACACACCATGTGTGTGTTTATTATTTATTGATAATATATAATTATGTATTACATATAATTAATTATTTACAATTATTATTTACTATTTCCTAATAAATTTACTGGCCATTTTAACTTTGAATACAAAGGTCTTTTAAACTCTGCCACAGTGACCCAATCTAATTCAGAGTAATGTTCCATATTTAGAATAGGACTACTAATAACTTTGGGCAGCATTATTTGGAACAATTACACAGAGAATCTACAGCTGAAAAAGCCCTGTATATAATAACTAGCAAGCAGTCTTAATTGTAGGTGCATTCATGGGTTTTCTGCTGAAGTGTGGGAAGGAAAATTGAATTAATTGTGCTGCTGGAAGCAGAGAAGCCCAGTGCTGAAAGCAGTGGCAGTGCTGTGGGAAAACAGTACTGTGCACTGGTGCTGGTGGTATATGGTTTGTTTTATCTATCTGTGCTCCTGCCCTAGGATATATGTTTGGGGGTAGTCTTGATCTCTACATGGTTTATCAGCTTCAAAGCTTATGGCAGATTTCCTAAAATTATTAAAATAAATGTGCATTGCAAAAACATATTCATGAAGATGCATAAGGTATTTGCCTTTCTCCTTTATCAAGGAGAAGGACAAACAGGCCAAGTTTCTGTGCTTTAATTAGAGTTGACTACATTTAGTGTAGGTTTGGACTAAAGAGTCCCATTCACATAACAGAGTGGATTAAAGGGACTGTCCTTTCCTAGAGACTTTGCTTTTTTCCTCGCTGTGACAGAACTCTGGCTTTACTCAGTGCCTCTGGCTCAGAACTTGGGCATGATGTACTGTCCCATACAGGAGGAGCACTAGGTTACATCCACCTTTGGATTCTAAAATTTTCACCAGAATGACAGCACGACACAACTGCTAAACCCAACTGCAATTAGGCAGAACTTAATTCTGCTCTCAACTCCGGAGACAGTGCAATGTTTAATTGTCAAAGCATCTGAGATTGGCAGCCGGGTTTCTGGGTGCATTATGCTCTCTCACACCCATACCCAGTTCCCTACGACCACAGTACTCCACGGTGTGTGCTACTGTCCCTACACAATCCTCAGTTAACCTCTGAACTAGGATTCAGTCAGCAGGCAAGAAAAGGACATAACTTGGTTTGCAGCAGGATGATCACAAGAACGCACCTGTCCCTGTTACTGTCTGTGAGGGCGACTGTTTAAAAATCAATTACAAACATACCAGAGATACCTTCAATCGCATAAACAGCCGCCAAAACTACACAGCTGTACAAGAGCTGCAACTGCTATTCCAAAGCAGCAGTGAAGGGCCCAGACACCATAAATCACGGTGTAGTCCAGACATTCACGTTGTTTCTAATAGCGGTTTTCCTCCAGATACGAGAACACGATGTGCTCCGTAACTCAGCAAACCCACAGCTCGTCCAAGTCGGCGAACGAGGCGGGTTTTAACAAAGCTTAACCATCAGTTTCCTCTGTTCAGCCTTTCTGCCCACTTAAACAAGGGAGTTAACGCATTTTTCTCCTCAGACAGGCGCAATTCCAAACCGAGCCAGAAGACTCTCCCTTGCAGTGTCCTGGCAGCCCGTGAGGTCAGGAGGGACCGGAGTGCTCGGGGAGTGACAGCGGCACAGCCCCTCACGGGCCGGCCCAGCCCTGCTCAGCGTTCCTGCCGCCCTTTATCCTGGGAATGGCAGGAGACAGCGGCCCGGGGATGTTTCAGACGAAGGGCTGAGCATGGCAGCGGGCACGAGCAGCATTCCCCGGGCAGGGGCTGCACCCCTGCAGGTTCCGAAGCTCCCCGCACTCACCGGCGCTCTGAGGGACGCCCGGCAGGAGCACTAATGGAGGGCGGAGGGCCCTCTACAAACTACCTGACAGGAGCGTGTGGGCAGGTGAGGGGCGGGCTCTGCTCCCAAGCAACAGACGAGAGGACACAGTCTCGTGTGCTAGCGGAGGGGCATTCAGAAGAATTTCTTCACAGAAAGAGTNTCTCAGATGAACTCTATGCTGTTTATGCCTTTATACAAGCACAGCAGTACTGAAACAAAACTGAAAGCAAATGAATCAGTATAAGACCTGTGCTTTCTTTTATATTACAAAAAATAAAAGAAACTTTGACACTTATAATAGGAAAGTATCTACTTAACATCAGCTTATATGTTGTCTCCAGTGTAGAGACAACACTTTGTAGGGAAATGTGCCTTATTTTTTTCTTGTCCAAGAACATAATCTGTATGTCCTAAATGGCTTTACTTTAACAGGGTGCATATGTGGCATCAGTGAAGGATGTTACTCTCCAAGTTTATTTTTTTAAACGGAAACTATTGAACAGGTAAGAATGAGGATGAAAATATCAGGTATTGATTCAGTCTGACACGTTCTAAATGTTTATTAACTCGTGATGTGTGCACACATGATCTCTTACTTGGTTTTCTGCTGGAGAGGATGTAGTCATTGTGTAGGAAGTTTCCTGTAGAAGTGAACAGTGAGCAGACCAGTGGCAGTAGTACTTCACCTTTGCAGCTGAGGAATGTATTTTTTTTCAGTTAAATACTTAGGCTGGTGCTGAACTGAAATAAGTGACATAGTTTGGGCAGGGCCCATGAAGTGGGAGGGGAGGAGGAGAAAAGGAGAGAGGTGAAGAGGGACAGAAAGAGAGAAGCAAAAACTCTTTCAGCTTGATTGAAGGCAAAGAATTAAGGAAATCAAGAGAAAAATACTATTTTTTGAGAGTGCATGTAACCATAACAACTTGAAGATGTTTCATTTTGCTAATCAGAATTTTTTTTTATGTGCACTGTGTGATGCTTTTGAAGATTTGTTTTAGAAAAATCAACCCAACTCTTATAATTAAAGTTAACTTTCTTAACTCTTGAAGGTTTTCTTTAAGTACAGTGAAGACAAAAGGAGGAGACAATCACTTCAGTTGCATCGTGTGCCATCCTACAGAGGATTGCATTGCAACTGGCCATGCTGATGGAAAGATTCGCCTCTGGTATGTGCATTTTGGTTAACTATATCCCATGAACTCCTCTCACTGTAGGAATTAAGTCAAACCTGAGCAAAGCAATCTAATTTGTCCTTAGCATTGCCGTTTTCAGAAGTCAGAATGAGCAATGAACTGTGCTGACAGTGAGTGTGATGTGGAAAAAATGCTTATGTTAAATTATGCTTTGTTGAATCTAAACTTAGGTGTCAAAGGTGATGCAAGAGCAGCTTAAATAACTCTTTATGGACAGACAAGTAGAGTTCTAAGGAGAGCACACCTGTGGAATACATGATTAAAAACATTACATGGCTAAGTTGCTTCCAGGGCTGAGTTGCTCAGTACATCTCAGATGTGGACCAGGAGGGTTCTGAAAACCTGTAGTGTGGGTCCTGCCCTCCTGCATCACTTAAGCATAGGATAAACTAGTCTAGAAGTTAGATGACAGAATTATATAATTGATTCAATTCAGTATTTCCTTTTATTTACTCTGTTGTTGATGTAGTGAGTAAAGAACTGTTCTATTCGTTTCCACACAGGAGGAATTTTCACCACAGGAAAGAGTACACCTATTCCACACTGCACTGGCATCATGATATTGTCATGGATCTGGCTTTTTCAATGGAGGGTGAGTAAAAGAAAAATAAAAACCAAAACAGAGCAATAAAAAAAAAAAGTTCCAAAAAAACCAACAAACCTCCATCAAACAAACAAAACCCTCTCAAATTTAAAGTGTTGCAGCAGACAAGGAAGAATCAATAGAAGCTCCAAGTCTGTCCACTTACTAACAAGTTATTTTCTAGAATTTTAAGTATATCCAGGAAGGATCCAAAATAAAAACTAATGCAGTTGTTATTTTTTCATATGTATTTTGATTGGTATGTATGATGTCAAATATCTGCCCTCTGTGGTAGAAAAGAAGTCTAACCCCTTCTGTCAGCTCTTCTCCCTCACCTCCACTCTCCCTCCCCTAACATTTCATTAATAATACTGAGGAGTTCTTGCCAGTTTTACTTCCATCCCAGTGAAACAAGCCAGTCTTGTCTGAGCTCAAACCTCCTGTCAGAAGTATTACACTTTTACCTGAATTGTGTGATCTGAATTATTCTCCTTAAGGTATTTCTTAGTGCAAAGTACTTCTTACAGAAGGAGAACAATTCAGCCATATCCTAGCACAAATACTCAGCTGATTCAAAAAGTAATGGCTCTACTGCTGCCAAAGTATTTTTTAAATTTCACTGGTTCTGGTTAAATTTCACTGTAGACACAAGTTCCTGTTACTTAGTTGAAGTTTCTCTAGCAGTTTAACAAGGTATAATGAGAAACATATTGATGTGTATTGCCCAGGCTTGATGTGTTTGCTTGTGACAGTTATGAGAAACTCATGTCTGTCTGTCATTGTAAAGACATAGGCTGCTGATTTTATTTCTTTTTAGGCAAAACCTTTTAACTGTATTTTTATTGCTGGAAAAGGAACCAGGTTGCTGAGTGGTGGAGTTGAATCCGTTCTGGTCCAGTGGCACAATGAATCTTCGTGCCAGAAGGATTTCCTGCCTCGTTTGGGGTCTCCTATCGAGTACATCTCCATGTCCTCCGACGGCGCTCTCTGCTGCACCTTGCACACAGATAACAGTAAGGCCAAACACATCCAAGTATCACTTCAATGGTAATGAAAATCTGTATGAGCTTTATTTTGTTGATTTTGGATTATTTAACTAGGAACTGCATAAAATTTCATTACTGATCTGAAAAAACATACGCTTGTACTGATCTTTTGCTCTTTGATTAAGTTTGTGAATTTGCCTGGTGACTGCTATAACTTGGGTTTTCAAGTTGGTGTCATAAACTGAGCAAACAGTACAGATGGTTACAGTCTCTTTCCCACCAGGAGATGGGTGCCTTTTGCAAGACTTTGTCTGCTTTCTCTTTCAGGAATTACAATAATCAACAGCAACCTAAGGTTTTCCAGAAGTATTCAAGGGCTCATCAAAAGTAAGAGCAATAAAATTTATCTTCCACTTAGAGAATGGAATGTGTCACTTGGCAGCTTTGGTCATTTGTCACCTGATTTTTATTTCCAGGTAGAGATGTCAAGACTGGCCTAGTAGTTGATCCTAGAACCAAAGCTTTAGTTCTGAATGGGGAGCCAGGCCACTTGCAGTTCTATTCCCTCCAGAGTGACCAACAGTTGTTCAGTGTAAGTTGGATGGGCTTGTACCAAAACTTTTAATTTACTCAGTCAAGTAACTTGTGAATCAGAATTTATTTGAAGACTTAATATGGCAAATGGAAAAAAAAACCTTGCAGCTATTCCACAAGGCTGGATTCCAGGCTGAGATGTTCTTGGCTTTATCTCAGGCTTCACTTGCTAAGCAAATCTAAATATTGATACTGAAAAAAGTACTTCAAAACAGTGTGCTATCCTGTTAAATGTCAAAAATTTCTAGGTAAAACACCTTCAAAATTTTTTTTATTCTTTATTCACACTTCACATCATTGGAATGCACATGCCCAAATCTACTTTCCCCACATGTTGGGTACTGTTTTGTGCCACAGCCCAGTCAGGTCTAACTGGAGCCTTCAGAACATCCTTTCTCCATGGTTTTATGAGTGGTGTCTCTTACAGCTCTACCTGAATTTTAGAATACACCTCTGTCCTTGCTTTGCAGCTGGACATTGTGCAGCGCCAGTACATCCACCAGGCAGGTCTCAAGCAGTCAGACCTGGTGAAGGTGGCGTTCAGCGCTCGGGGCACCTGGCTGGCCACAGTAGAGGAGAGTGAAGAAGTGACTGACCCCGAGTTGCAGCTGAAGCTGTGGTTCTACCATGAAGAATTGCAAAGGTAATGAGAATAGAGCTGCCCTTGCAGCTGTCAGTCACACAAATCCCTGCACAGACGTGGCCTTGCAAAGGCAGTTTTTCCAGATCTAGGTAGTTCACTGTGCATGCTACAGCACCTGCAACAGAGCACAGAGTGGCACCGAATACGCTTACAGTAATCAGAAGCTGTTGTAACCATGCAACTTAAGTTCACATATTTTCTTGGTATTAAAAATCAGGGATCTGATAGAATGGTTTTATAGCTCATGTAGTTTTCCCACCTATGTGTAATTCATCATGAATTGATTGGTCCTTCACCAGAAGGTACAGAAGATTATAATTTTATTGTTGATCTTTGTCTTTAGCCAACGTATGCATACCCTTTCCTTAATTTTCCTTTTTAGAAAATTACATTTTGACTACAAATTGTTATTTTCTTAAAGAAGAAATAAGGCAAAAGAAAGCTACTACACAGATCAACTATGTAACTGATTTTTTAAGTGCTGGAAAGACTTCCCAGAGTTCTGGCTGCGTATATGAGAAATGCTTTGCTAGTGATAATTCTTGATGCTGGGCTACTGTGTGGAAGCCATTAGGGAAATCTGATCTATTAATGTAATACCATTTAGCTGTCTTAATTAGAACTTCCTTTGATTGCTCTTCTCCCTGCCCATTCCAGAATCCACTTTAACTGAAGCCTTCCCTAAGTTCCAAATGAAATAGAATGGCAAGCTTGTGTTTGCTTTTCTTACAGCTTTCAGCTGAATACCAGAATAAACACACCCCATGACAACCACATCACAGACATGTGCTTTCGTGACATGGATGAACTGGGAGATGACTCTCTTATACTGGTAACAACTGGCAGAGACTGTGTGTTTAAAGTCTGGGTGATGGTAGAAGACACTGATCCAGAAGGTAAGCATAGTCAAAATATAACTTACTCTTACTTGCACCTTGTAACATAGAACCGTAAGAATAGCCTGAGTTGGAAAGGACCTACAATGACATTTCAAGTCATGCTATAGAAATTAAGACCCCCACCTTCATTTGCTCAGTCTGGTGCGTTGATCTGTTTCTGCTGCTGTATGATATATTGTGTTCTCCTGAGCATCCTCTGATGGAATTCTGTCACAGTTCCACAATATTACACTTTGGTATGGAGGTTCCTGAGATAGCCAGAGAGACCTTGGCAAGCTGCTGCAGAAGGGAATGGCAGCCTGTGTTCATTGGTTAAAGAATTGTTTGTGGTAATGATTTTTCCATGCTGAGAAAATGGATTTTTGTCAGTCCTTTGGGTAGGCTTTTCATTTGAGACTCCTGCTCAAAGGAGCAGGATGCAGAAATGTGTTACTCTGTTTGAGTTGATTTAGTGTAAAATAATAGCTTTTTTGCCATTCTACAGATCCACCATTTCAGAGTTCATTTTTTGAACATCCATCCTTTCCATTAGGTATTTGAATGTCATAGAATGGGTATTTAGGTATTTCTGAGATACTTTTAGTAACCAAATTTCACCTCTTGAAAGATACCATGATGTTCCCTTCTGTCAAACAGACTATTTGTGTGTGTGTGTTGATTGCTCTGTATGCCTTTGAATGTGAAATACAAAAGATTTCCAACATACTAATCCCTTTACTTGAACGTTATTATAGTGTCAGGCACACTCAGGTGAAGTGGCACTTTGCTGCCACTTGGATATCTTGTCATTCATTTCATGTTCTCAGTAGCTGTGATAGTGGTCTTGCTGAACTGCTTGCAGCTTAGTAATCTGTTTGTCTTTTAATGGGCAGGTGAGAACATGTTCAAAAGTACTTCTGAGCTACGAGGGTTTCCATTTGGCAAACTTTGCCAAACTGACTTTCTCTTTCCAAGCTGTTTGTTTCTCAACAGTGGCTGCTGATGAGAAAAAAGACAAAACCTTGTGTTGTTTACTGTATTAATAGTAACCCCCTCAATGGTATCTGACAGAGTGTTGGTTTTGCTTTGTTTCATAAATTATTCTGAGCTTAAATTATAACTTAATGAGGAGATGCTTTGATCTTGAGTGTAGTGTCAGCTGGGGATGAAACTGAATTTTTTTTTCTTTCCACAAAATAGTTTTGTATCTGCTGACTGGCCTCATCGGGGTGTATTTTAAGTGACTACAGGGTTCTGTTTCATGGTATATGTAAAATACCAGTTAGTGGTGACTGCTGTGGTGTATTTGCCCAGTGGGGCAGAGTAGGAATGCTCAGGTAGAAAAATTTGACATGCTGCAGCTTCTCTGCAGCAAATACTAGTTTACCAATGAGTTCCTCAGCTGAGTACACTCTGGTACGTGTTAATTGCAGCAGGTCTCTTGCTGAGCCCTAGATGGTGCTATGTAGTTGGAAGTACTTTCAGGCTTTTTTTTTTTCCATAGGCAAGTCTTTTAATCATCAACTTGTAGCCCTTATATAAAGGGTATTTTAGCATAGGCTGAACTTACTGTCATTTTGTTCCTCATCCTCAAATGTTTCAAAAGCATGCTGTAGGAACTGTTATATACTGGGAAATGTGTGTTAATGTGGTAAGTACATCACTTTGCTCTGGTTTATTTTATGGTAAAAGGTATCCCAACAGAATGCAGTGGCAGGTGAACCAACACAGAGAAGCATGCTGGTGGGTCACCTGGTGAGCCTCAAATCTTCTGGAAATGAACCATGGGCTTTGTTGGACTCAAATGCGGCCTGTGTTCAAATATTGAGTTATGCTTGTGTTCTTGCTAGAGTCAGAACAGTGTTTCAGAACAGCAAGTGTTGAATCTGTTTGAGTAGCATTTTATCTAACCTCTGCCTGTTTGAGAGCACAGTTAATGGAGTTGGCAAACTAAGCATGAGTTTTGTACCATGCCAGTCTCCGGGTTCACTGTTCAAATGCAAAGCTGAGCACAAATGCAAACCCTACCAGCTGTGTCTCATACTAGAACAGAGCAGATTATCTGTACTCATCAAAAATTGTGAAAGAAAACTGCCTTGCTCTTGAGCCTATTTTGCAATAATTCTTGAATTCTTCTTTTGTCATGTATAGACTTGAATTAACTGGCTTGTTCATTCTATGCAGCGCAGCACAGTGTGAGCTGGACCTGTGACTTTGTAGGCAGCTACCACAACTACCAAGCTACCAACTGCTGCTTCTCAGAAGATGGCTCTTTGCTTGCTGTTAGCTTTGAAGAAACTGTCACCGTATGGGATTCACTTACTTGGGACCTTAAGTGTACATTTTGCCATCCACCTGGAAATATAAGGTACATTCTTCATCTGCTCTTTTGTGTCTCATTTGAATTCTCAGAACAGAATCAGTTCATAGCCATTCAAGACCTTGTATATGTTCACATAAACATTGAATTTAACAGTCTTAAATTCATATACAGAAAAGAGTAAAATGGCTTTTAGGTGGTTGGTTAAAAATGCTGTTAAAAATAAGGTCAAGCGTTGCAGTTCCTTCTTACTTACGTCTTCTGTACCTCCCATCCTTAAATCTGTATCATGGGGCACACAAGTAGTGTGTTGATAGCCCTTCTCTTTTTCCACATTAATCCAGGGATGAATCAAAGTCTTGGAAAAGTATAAATACAAGAAGTTGGTTCTTTATTTGTGTATGCATTCATGCAAATAGAAATTGTATCAATAAACCATAAAGGCATAATGACCTTACCTGTACTGTGAAATACATGTCTTGATCCTCTCTAACCTCTGTTGGAAAATCCATGTTTGCCTGGCAGACAGGAATTTGCCAGCATTGCCAGCAATGCTCCACTGTATGCTGTCTTGATAAAAGACATCAGCATTTTGTGGTCACAATGTTTTAAAGACTACTGACACAAAGAATCATAGCAGCATACAGAGATTTCTCCCTTACATGTGTTATGTATATGTTTGCTAGCTTTACTTTTGTGTTATGGAGTCTGTTTTATATTGGTCCTCTAAGATTAGAAACTGAGAAATGTGATCCTGAGATGGGGTGTGCAGGAAAATTGTGGGAGGCACGTGAGCCACCAGCTTGGTGCAGTGGCAAGCTTTTCCCAGGCAAGCTGCTCTTATAGCCTTTACTATTTATTATATTAAAAGGAAAAAATTTATTCTAGGAGTATAATGAATTAGTGTATTACTTGCATAACTTCAAAGGGCTATGCTTTAGTATACAAATTCTGTCCCTTACAAGCTTTTTTTGAAAATTTTTGATCATTAGAGGTCATAAGGCTGTTCTGTTACTCTCAAACAAGAGACTGAGAAATCAAAACACATGCTTTCTTCAACTGGAGCAGCTTATAATAACTTTTTTTTAACTACTCCTAATCTTTCTGGTTTCTAAACAATAGTAGGCCTTCTTTAATTATGGCAGTTACTTTCTAATCCCAGTGTGAACACTTAAAATTATGCATGGGTTTGTAATCTATTTAAGCATTTAAAATCCCTCCTTTATATTGGAGGGCTGTAGAAACATGTAATCCTTTTATATTTATGCATACTTTAAATCATCAGACTTACCTGATAGTTGTGTGTGGAGTTTCGTACCACAAGAGGTTAATTGAAAAAGCAAAGTTCTGATTTAGGTGTCAAAATTAAATCATAACTGAATGGGTTTTGTGATTTATTAGTAATTGCTACCTAGAGAAACAAAGATGAACTCTGAAGGTGACTAATTTGTTCTGACTTTTTACTTCTGTAGGAACATCTGCTTTGGGAGACTAACATGTTCCAAGTACCTTATTGGTGCCACTGATTATGGCTTTCTGTGTTGCTGGAACCTGCTCACTTGTGCATGTAAGATCAGCTTGAATGTGTGCTAGAGTAATTTAATACTTGAAATTACTGTAAAACCTTGAAATAATTCTAGTTCAGTTTCAGATTTACACACTACAAAATGTCCTCTGGAAATGGGATGATTTTCATACTCAGGACAGTATCCTGTCCAGCATGCATGTGCTTTGTGTGCATGTGCAGGATAAATTGTAAATTAGGTGAATGATAACCCAATAAAAGGTAGGATTTCTTATACTTGTGTAGATGTTGGTAGCATTTGTGTGTTTTTATTCACCAGGGAATGAGTGAAGCTGCCTTTTCCAGCAGCTAAGGCCCTGTGCAAGGTTTGTTTGACCTTTAGTTTGGCTCCTTTTCACCTCTGGCTCTTGCTGTGCTTGCTTTTCAGTGGAGTGGAGTGCCCACCTCAACGTCGCAGTTCTGCAACCTGATCCCCTTTCTGAGCATATTGCTGCAGTCTCATGGCTCTCCAAAGAGTCCAGCTGTAAGTACAAAGCCTTCTTTGACAAGTCATGGTCAGCAGAATGTAAAACTGGGAAAGCACCATTTCTAGAAAAGGTTTTCTTAGAATTCAGACTGTGAAAGCTGCAGGATGGACTTCAGTGTGGGCTTGCACCTGTGGAAACAGAGCCACATCTGACAGCAGCATTCAAATAAAGCATCTTGTATTTTCTTCAAGCAGGTAGTTTCTGGTACAGGATGCAGCTCAGGATTAACTACACTTTCTGGGTGATGGTCTCAGATGTTCTTGACCCTCTCTTTTAAATGCAGAACTGTACAGCTACATTTTAGAGCTCTGACATTAAATTAAGAGAACTCTTCCTACATGTTAACATGTTGGATATGTTAATTTCCAAGTACGTTCTCTGGACTTGGAGTACTGTGAAAGGTACCTTCTATTATGCAGTAAAGTTACCCAGTTATATTCCTGCAATCTAGTACTTGGAGACAATCCTGTCCAGCCTTCCTGGCTGTGATATGCAGGGCTTTGACAGCTGGCCAGGAGGGTAAGAATTTGCTGATTTAATGAGAAGATTTTCTTGGTTTTGCAGTGTTTGTGTTTAAACCAAATGAACCACGGCCGATCTACATCCAGAGAAACCTTTGTAAAGAAAAGATCCTGCTTGCTGCCTTCGTTCCGAGAGATGAACCTGAAATGATAAGCTCAGAAAAATACCCTTGGCTAAGAAAATCCCAGCTATTTTTTCTTACAGATACACAAGTAAGGAATAGTAATTGTCAGGTGGTTCCTGGGGAAAAACTGTTTTCTTTAAAATGGATTGATACAAAATCAGAGTTCTGCTTACGAGTGTAGGAGTTTTTCTGTGATTTCAAGTCAATGTAAGCCATGCTTTGTTAAAGGCTTTCAACTGCCAAAACAGCCTAAGCTCAAAATTATTTATTGGTTTTCTACTGTGAATATTCAGTGAAGAAACAAGATAACTTGGGAACATTGCCTATGCTGTTTAATTATTACAGCTACCTAGAAGCTGTATATATTACTGTTTATTATACAAATGTTGCATGTGATACTCAGTTTCCCTGTAATTTCTGGATCGGGGTGTGGGGGGTTTTGTTTGTTTTCCCAAAAAGTCTATAGAACCTCTTGGTCCATTTTTGCTTCTCTTCAGTTTCTTTACAAAATAAAGAGGAAGAGATGGTTTTGCCTCTGCCACTTGACTGCTAAAACTTTTGGGCCAGGTGGAAGCTTCTGTAGGCAAGAAATATGGAAAGCAGTTTCACATGTGATAACTCTGCTACTTCCTTCTGTATTTTAGGAGCTAATGACACTTAGCACAAAGTCTCTGGAAGAAAGGCTTACACCATCGAGCAAACAGGTACCTCTCATAGAAGTTCTGACTCAGATGGACAAAGCAGTTCAAAATTCCGATGGTGTTCATTCTGTCATATTGAAATTCCCTTCTGCCATAAAAATGCACACCAGCCCTGGAGTCACTTAGCTGAAGGGGCAGTAATCATATTTATAAGATAAGATTTGCTTATTTTTTGACAAGAAGTGCTGTTGGTAAAAAAAGTTTTTTAAATTATCAGCGAGCTATTCTCCATTTCCCCTGGGGGAAAAGATCCTTTTCTAAAAGATTCAGGTTACACAAATGAAGCAAAATGTTTGAGTAAGTTTTTTCCTTTTCTTGGTTTCTGTAACACTTGAAACACTGAGTGTGGTCTGACCTGTGCTTTCTGATGAGGATGAGCAGTTGTTACTCAATTGTGACTTAGCAGTGAGAAGAAATTCCAGAATTGCATTCCAGTATGTATTTCTGTGGAGAAGTAGGCTGGGAGATTGGATTTTTTTTTTAAATTCATGTTGAAGTGTTTCAAACTCACTGAAATAGCAGCATTTGATTGATTTGGTTGATTAGATAAAATAGATCAAAGTAGAAGTTAGTGTCTTTCTAGTACAAAATCCTGTGGGAATGTGGGCATAAGCAATCAGTTTCTTTGGAGGGTGGGGGAATAATTTGGTGCTCAGATGAAGGTATATTGATGTAGGAAAATGCCAAAAGTCGAGGTGCCATGTTTTGCTTCCCATTACATAACTTAATCTCTCTGCAGATGATGCAGTATAAATGATCTTATTGGTCCTAAGTGGAATCTGAAAAACCCATTTTTTGATTTTCTAGAGTGTGCGCCACCTTCCATGTTTGGAAGTAAATTGGTACATCAGCCAACTAAAATCTGGTGTTCTTGGGTCCAGATTCTGGAGAATTTTGCAACTCTCTGTGCAGTATTCTCTCCAAACCCCTGACAGAGAATGAATACAAAGAGCCACGTAGCTCAGTTCAGGTTAATTTGACTGTAGACTTTTGTCACCTGGATTTATTCGGAATTTTCGTGTCTTAAAATGAGACAGACTTCAGATTTGTGACACTAAAATTCTACTTATATTTTTTCAAGCTGGCAGTAGAAGAAAGTCTTCCTGTGACCCCGTTTAGTTTGCTCTTGGGAAAGCACAGACATCAGCAAGCACAAGAGGATACAGACCTTGGAAAACCGGTTGTCCATAATAAGCAGGAGCAAGCCTCACCTGCTGTTAAGGAGGTAGGAATAACTACAGCAAATGTACAAGCAAAATCACGACAAACAAAATCTTTCATAAAGCTTCTGTTTTATCTTTGCAGCTTTTGCACACTCCAGCACATGTTTTGCCATCTGCTTCCTTCCTCTGCACTATATTTATTAACTCACTGCTCATCTCCAAAGAGGACAAAAGGTAAGAAAAGTTCAAGAACTCTCCTTAGTTATCAGTTATTTTAAATTATGTTCTTCTTTGTTTAAAGTGTAAAAGCAGTTTTCCAACACTCTTTTATCTATGCAGTAAGTTAGTGGAATACTTCAGTGTGGCAATGGTCTGGCTGTTGAGTGTATTGGCTCTTCTGTTGCTGCTATTTTTGCTGGGTTTTGCATTATGTGCTTATACACAAAATGCTGCTTTTTGCACTCAGATGTTCTCTATGAATTTAACTTTATTCCAAGGATTTAATGGCTATTTGGTGCTATTTTTGGTTAAATATTAGGTTCTCAACTTTATTTGAAATTACTATGACTTCCTGCATAATTTTTGGTTTCAGTTTCTAGATACACCAAGTTAAAAGAATCTTAAGAATTTTTTTAGAACTCAAATTTCATTTTTAATCAAGCTACAAAATAGAAGTGTAAGGACAGCTAAGTTTGGCTTACAATGCATTCATTCCAATTTAATAGAATAGATTGATAGGTGCTTAAAATTGTTGCTTACCCCTTTGGGATCAAGGTATGCTGCTAAAAAAGGAATGCAGGTCCAGGGATTATGACAGTAGTCTTGTATTAGGATTAATATCTTATCACTTACACTGAAACCAGTTAAACAATTGCATTTTTGTGCCATTTATTCTTTAAAGTGTTTCATTGAACTCTGCCAGACCAGAGATGAAAACCTGTCCTTGGAATGAGCTGTTGTTGTGGATTTGCCAGATGGGCAAGTGGGTGGTTGGCAGGGCCAGGGCTCACCTGGGAGCAAACACCACTTGGAGGAGCTTCTCAGTGTGCTCTGTGTTCTGCCATAACAGCAGTGTCCTGGCTTCTGCCACTTCTGCAAGATTTCTTAACTGCATGGCACAGCAAAACATCAGCGAAACAGTGGCAAATACATGGAAACTCACATCTCGTTTCAGTCCTAAAGAATGTGAGAGTTCAGTGACCTGTGTAAATATTTGCACTTGCAGAGCTTGTACTTTGACAGTGGTGGTCAGTGTGGTTGTGCATTTAAATGAAAATAAAAAAGATAAAATCTAATGTTTACTTAGTTATTTACATGATAACCTCACCCCATAGTACTGTAGTATGTGAGAGTACCTATTAACTGGATTGTTTCCAACCATCTTCCAGTGCCGATGAAGTTGCTGATGAAGTAGAAATGGAAAGTGAAAAAGCAGAGGATGATTCAGATGAGGAAGATGTCACAGAAATGGAACAAGAAGATACAAGCCAGATGGCATTATTAGGAGAGATGACATGTAAACTGTCTAAATCCCAGGAAAAAGAACTACGAAAAATAAGAAAAACGGACTACAGTTGGATATCAGCCTTCTAAACAGACATCTCATTTTTTTTATACTGCAAGTTGAAGCTTTGTGGATTAAGCATTCTTTAAAAAATTTTTTTAGGTCCTTTGGCCAAAAATTTTAGCAGCTTCCCTTTCCAAAGGAATGCAGAACTAGGGGGAGGGATTAAAGTTTTGAAAAGCTGTTCTGCTCCTAGTTTATTACTGATTCTCTGTGACCTTAGAAAACTTTTAACCTGGCTTGGTGACTTTTTTCTTCCCCTTCTTGCAAGTGTATTTAAAAGGCTAATAGCAAAACTTGAGTTCATTATCTGACTTGTGATCAGTAGCAGAGTGACAGCTCAGCTGCTGGAAATCTTCCCCACTGAGGCTGGGGTACTGCTGCCAAAGCAGCAGCAGCAGCAGCAGAGGCAAATGCCTTCAGTTGGTGATGGAGCTTAGCTCAAGGTGTGCCAGGGGCAATCACGGTGGTTCTTGGTGCTGTATACAGGTAAGCTGCAAGTCTCCTCCCCAGAAGTCCCTCTCCAGATGTTAAAACAGATGAGAAGTGCTTTAACATGCATGGTTATAGACTACAGCTATTAATGTTTTGTGGAGTTCACAGAGTATGGAGATTCTTAGGCAGAGGGTACTCAGTGCATCAGAGCACGATGAAACCTTTCCAAATATCAAGACACCTGCATCATGTAGGAGATGTATCAGTTTATGTGACAGCCAGTTTAATAGGCCTTTCATGCATCAGCTGGAGTTCCTATATATCATTTAACTATTCATATCAGGGTGTAGGATTGGTTTGAAGTGGTGAATTTGAGGGCCTAAGAGTGAATAGAGTTGCCTGTGGTGCTGCACTGTGAAGGCAAACAGATGCAAATGGCACAGGTCACTAAAAGCTCTGAAGAAACAATATTTTGCTAAAAACTATTCAGATGAAGAATGGTGGAACAAGAACAATCCAACTCCTGCTAGTGAAACCTGAGTTCTTCCTACTCTTCCTTTAAAACCAAGTGGAGGACCCTTTTCTTTCTTGTCTTTTGTTACCACTGTATAGTGGAAAGCATCTAGTGGCAACACTTTCTGCTTTTTGGGGGGGAATGTATCCTAAAACAGACAAAATCTGTCACTTCCACCCATGTATAGAAATACTGAAAGTCATCCTTAGGCATGAAGGAAAGCAGCTCAGAACTATTTTGTTGGCAGCTTTGCCTCTAGTGAGCAGTGTTTGCTCCTAGTGAGCAGTGCTGGCAGCTCCACCATCAGCTGCCTCGGGGTCAGACGGGTCCCAGGCTGCAGCCAGAGAGGGATGGATGTTGTACCCAGAATGTGGCACTTCACTTCTGCATTTAGGAGTGAGGTACTTTGGATGTTGGGCCTGCCGTGGTGAGGGTGTGGGGGGAGTCTTAATCCCTGAGAAATGGAAACACTGCCGTAGAGAGAGGGGCACTGAAGAGAACTGTTAAAAACAAGTCTACCACTAGGTCTGAGTGCTGGCTGCAGGGGAAAGAAAAAAAAGGCCAAAAATTAGTTTAAAAGAAAATTTACGTTTTTATTCTTTATGTTCACTGTCATGGATGTCAACACATGCCTGTGGGGATATGAAGATAATTCAGAAGACATTGGTTTCTGTAAAGAGCCTTGGAATATCTGCTTTGCAGCTTGAACTGAGTGATGATAATGCCTTGCACATTCTTTATATTTCCTTCTAATCAGACAATAATGTGAAAAATAGTTAATTGATACAGTTTCAGACTAAACCAGCGAGGGTTAACTTAGTCTCATGGCAGCAAAGGGCTCCTGCATCTTCTCATACAATGAAGTCAGGTTCTGCAGCTCTTCTGACCATGATTACTTAAGACTGTGAGGCACATTTTCTTCTATCAGATTATTTACCTAGGACGAGTATTACTGAGAATTTTAGGAATGTGTTTCATTTTTAGGCATCTTGCTTTCTTGTTTAGGCCTTGGCATGCAGAAAAATGACATTTTAAAAGCAGTAAAAGCTTGTCACATTTAGTTTGCCTGTAAGTTCATGTAGAGAAGGAAAACACCCTAACCCCATCACCACTCTGGCCAGTTTTCTGCTTTTGCATTTTTCTCTCTTAGTATAGCAGCTTTTTAGATAACCTCATGGTATATGTAGCTGAAGCAAAAAAATCACAGCTCCCCAAATGTTATGCAAGTTTTATTTCCATCCCTCTTATCTGCAGAGCTGAGACTGATACAGCCTTTTCAAAACTTTGGACCCAGTGGATTTTTCCCTAAATGAAAAGTTTCAACAGAACAAATAGGGAAAATGTGTTAAGACTGTAACTGACAAATGATAGGTTTTGAAAACTCAGAAACATTAAGAAATAGAAAAAAACAGGAAAATAAAAAGATAAGTAAATAGATTTTTCCCCTTTCAAAATATGCACAGTACTAAGACACACTGAAAGGTTTTTGTATTTTTTCGTAAATAACATCAGGCTTCAGCTCTGTGAGAAACAAGTGTGAGTTGAGCAGAGGTCTGTACACACGTTGTTGCAGGAGCACTGCATCAAAGCCTGGTGCTGTGTTACTGTGTCAGCAACATTTAAGTGTGGCTTTAAAAAGGAGGAACCTTGCTATCTGTTCATGTGGGGTTTTTTAAATTCACATGTTCTTGTGAAAGTCAAGTGCTTTCCTGGAAGCCATGCTGGTGTGAGCGAGAGACAATTCACGTGTAAGTCGGCACCTGGAGGTGCAGTTTTGTTTTGTGTTCAGGCAGTCGTGCACTGTTAGGAATCTTCATCAAGATACAGATGTTAGACTTAAATCTTGTGTCTTTACAGACTTGGTTTTGTTTTGCACAGCAGACTGAGCATACTGGGATAACAAAGAGGGACCTCATTTTGTAGTTCTCTGTGTGTGATTTTTCTACTGAAGAAGGAAATACATTTCTGGTTACAGTTTTACTACATTTAGAAAATGTCTTCTGAACGATAGTGCAATTACAACAATGAAGAATAGAGGGAGGGCTGCTACTGATCCATCTGTGGCTGCTTTGGAATGCTTTAGTTTTAAAACAGTTTCCTGCTGTTACTCAGTATTTTTACTTTTTCTTTTCTTTTTTTCTTTTTTCATGTCGTGTATCTCAGTAGGCATGAATGGTCCCCATATTTACTGTAGTGCCCTAAGTCAAATCTTAATTTGTTTTTTTGGCTTTTGCTTCTTCCTTCTAAAGGCTACTTTACAAAGATTTTATTATTCTTTATTAGAAAGATTTGACACAAAAGACCATAGAGAAGGAGATTTCCTTCCATGAACTTTTCCTCACAATTCCTGATAAGTGATAAATACAACAGGTAAGAAAAATACCTCAGTGACTTGTAGAGGTCAGTGTTGAATACCTATGGGTGCCATGTGCATCACAGCAGGACAGCAATTTTCACAGAAGCAGTCACAGCTTTATTTAGGCAGAGGGACAGACCACACAAGGGTGGCAGGTGCCTAGAAGGGCACTTGTTTACCTCGCAAATTTTCCACTCAAACAAGGGGGTGGATAAACATGAGGGCCTGAAATTTGAGCAGCTACGGCAAGCATCACAAAAAATAAATACACAGGCAAGGCCTTACAGAGTGCATTGTGGCAATGGGCTTTGGCTGAGGGGCTGTTCCCTGAGACTGCTCAGGTGCTGCTCTAAATGCAGAAGAGCTGAGCAGTAATTTTAACCCATTTGTTCCAGCCAGGTGTACACGTTCCACAGGGACTGACAATCGCTGCAGTGCATTGGTATTTTGTGAGGCCCAAACCAGTTAATAGATAACAGCAGCTCCAACACGTGCCCTGTCCTTGGTGGGCAGGCTTGGCAGGAAAGCTGTGAGAAAGGGGCTGGTATTACTAACAGTGGTTGCTATGGATTTTTGAGTTCAAGAACAGGGGAAAAAAGCCCTGCAAATGGTGCCACGTGTTTTAGGGTCACCTGGATCTTTTTATTTCAGCCTAACAATCGTTTGTCTGTCTAGCCTTAGGGGGGCTCTTTTAGATACCGCAATCTGCCAAATCCCACTCTGCAGTGAGCCTTCTAAAGCACATGCTAACAGCCAGAATTAGAACCAGCAGAGAATAGGACAGAGGAAAACAACAACTTCAAATACAACTCAGAGAAACCTGAACAGACCTTCTGCCCCAAAGCAGGGTAACTTAGGTATATTTATTCCTGACAGATATTTGTCTAATTTTGCAAACCTCTGGCAGAAGCCATTCTGTGGTACGGAATCTGTTCAGTGCTTACCTATTCTGACAGACAGTTTTTCCTAATAAAAGTAATCTTCCTTACCTGAAAAATTTCTATTCCATTCTTTGATAACAGTCTTTAGAAAAAAAATGGAAGTGTGCTACTCCATTTCCTTTAAATAAAATATCGTCCCTTTTTATTTTTGCTTTTCCCTGGGCCTTAGCAGCACCAGAATTGTCCTTCAGCCCTTCTTTGGGCTAATCGCTTAGAGGTCAAATACTGTTCTGACTAATTTATAATTTCAAGGGCAAAACTTGTCAGGGTCATTTAATAAATTTCTGGATAGTCCTAAAGCCTGCTCTTTCCCTGCTCTGGCTCTTTCCCTGTCCTTGCTGATTACCTTTGGTATCCGAGTCTTTCAGGTGAGGGCAGCAGCAAAGGCAGCAATTTATACATCAGCTAACACCCCACTGTTTCACAGCAAACACCTCTGCCACTGCAGAATCCCTGCAGGGCCTTGCTTTCTGTGGATATCCCAGTTCAGACTGAACAGTGCAGGTTTAGCTTTGGCCTCTGCACAGCATTTCCTTGAGGAGTTAACTAGTAGATTGTAATGATGTAAACTGGAATTTAGCCAGAGCAGCAAGGTCACTCGCCTCTAAGGTTGCAAAAGACATTTAAATAATACTCTGAACAGCTCTGCCTTTAAACTGCTTCACTAACATAAAGGGGTGAGCTTGTCACAGCAGAGGCTCTTTACAATATGAAATCATTATCAGAGGGCAGAAATCATGAACAACATCTGTGTTTGTACTGTAAAGCCAAGTCAGGAGGAAATCCCTACTCTTCAGAAACCACTGACAAAGGACCCTTTGACTTTACAGTCACAAAGGGTCACAAAGAGGCATTACCAACAACAAGGTAAAGTACTAAACCTTAAAACACCGCTATAAGCAGTGTTCTGAGTTGTATGTGTGGTCTGAAAGTAGTCCAAGCTTCTTAACAAAGAATTTCTTATTAATATCGTTGGTAATACAGGGCCCGAAGCCCTTTAGGTAAACACCTTAATGTGGCTGTAAGGAAGGTTACCACACAGCTCTGGAACCTGCCTATCAGCACTTCCTGAGGCTGTGGCTTTCTCCAACGCTTTGAACACATAAGTGGCCACCATGGAAAAAAGCGTTCCCACCTCCCAGCCAACATCTGCTGCCTGCTTCTGCATCTCCTGTGCCAACACAAGCTCCCGTTGCCTTTGTGGCTGGGGAAAAAATATCTGCTTATAAGGAACCAGATAGTACATTAATAAATAGTTTAAGATGTTCACAGAACCGCAATCCCACTGAGAACAGGGCAGGACTTTTCTTCAAGAGGTTTTTCTATGCATGAGGACATGAAGTTTTAATGTTATACACCCAAACCTCACTCGTTTTTCCCAGAGCCTGTCCCTTGTGCTTGGAGAGTTGCAACCACACCTAGATCATTCCCAAGAGATGTTGGTTTGGTGTCATACCCGAGACAGCTCAGCTCTCATGCAGCAATTCCTGGTTTCCCCTTACTGCCTCTTCCTCCTCTCCCAAAGTAATAGGTAAATAAACAAATCAAGCAGTGGCCAGCAGTTCAAAGAAAATACTTTCAGACTGATAGCATGAAACCGTTGGGGGTGATTATTCTGTTAGCTTCTAAAATGAAAACTCTTAAAGAGTTTTTTAGCATGTAAGGAAGTGGAGCCATGACCTTTGTCCTCTGTTGACCTTTCCAGATGGCAGCTGTGTAACCAAGAATTAGGTTTATCATTCAAGAACACACACTGCAGTCATTAACTCATCTAATTTCTTCATGAGAGCAGCAACAACGGAATAGGTAGAAGGTAGTGCCCAGAAAAGGAAGAGTTTTTGCCTGTTTTTCAAAATGTCTTTCTTAGACTGCTAGCTCCTTTATTTTAAACTTGCTAAATTATCCCAGCCATAAAGCTGGCTATCAGTTACTGTTACTGATGCCTCAACTTATGTTTGTTTGCAGAGCTACTTTGTTTATTATATTTTTAGATTCAAGACTGTGATCAAAGCTTTGAATATCTTGGCTATTTGATTTCCTTTAGTGACCAAAGGATTTTTCATTTCTTCCTCAAACCAGTGAAACAAGCCAACAAACAAACTCTCCAGCATGATCCAAGATGTTATCTCTTTCATTTTTAGTAACTGCCTTTACAAATAATAAAGTAACTTGGCACTCTCATAAAGTTTGCTGCTCAAAAGCAATATATAATTTTCACCAAAGTCAGAGACTTCTGCAATGACAGGTTTTGTTCAGGCTAAGTGTCCTCTGTGCGTTGAGTTTCCTTGGTGCTGCTCGTCTCTTACCTGCAGTCCTAACTCTTCTACAGAAGAAATACAGGGAAAGCATGGATATCTTTCACAGTCCTCTTCCTTTTCCACTTTGCAGATGAAGCTTAACATAGCAAGAAGTTAATCTTACACATTAAAATGACGTTAAGATAAGTTCTCAGTATGAAAGACAACAAAACCGTGACTCAGAGGAAGGATCAGAGTGGGTTTGACACCTTGGGTTGCTGCCCTGCAACCGACCAGGAGCACATGGACTGTTGGAATCATGGCTGCAAAGACAATGAAGTGCAAGGCAGGGCACATCATTTTAAATAAATCTACCTTCACTTTAAGTAAATCTACCCTTCAGCCTTCTGATTTTACTCTGAGCTGCAGATTGCTCCATTTTCCCTATCACTTCAAAGAAGGAAAAGTACCAAAAATATAAACAGTAAAAAACAGTGCATGAGCTTTTAGTACAAAGAGACTATTTAAACCCTGAAGTATACCATCCTGAATAGAGCCCTTTTTCACTTGGCATAGCACAAATGAAAGCTGGATTTCTGAGAACTATCACATCTGTAGGAAAGGAAAATTTTCCTAGTGCTTGCTCCCTCAGTCTGCACAGTATGTTATTTCTGGACTGCATATTCTGTGAGTAGGCTCAGGATACTGAGACAGTTTATCTTTCCTTTTCTATGAAATCTACTAGCTGATCTCAAGGATTAAGTGGAAAGAAAAACTTACATCAATTGCAAAATCAAAACCCACATCTAAATCAACAGGTTTAGATGAAGCCAGTGAACCACCCTGAATGCCCATCAGTGAAATCACCTGGAAGCCATAAATAACAGCTTTTCAATTAACCAGCAAAGAACATTCCAAAAACATTTCAACTTGGAATAATGCAATGTAAGTAGAACCACTTAATAAAGAAATAAAGACGGGCTGGGATACACAAACAGTGGAGATTTCCAGCAGCCCCTCTCAGCTCATAAGTAAATCAAGCCACATACACAGTTCAGGTAAAACAATTCAGTAGCTCCTGTAGAAATGCGGCAAAGATCTCTCTGTAGATAGATAGATAAATGTAACACAACCATGCTTGAGACCTCAACTTAGAGATGGATACCAGTGCAAACACAAACATGTCAAAAAAGGAGAGCTTCCTATTTCCATTCCAAAAAATTTCAGAAGTTCTTAAACCGTTTTTCAGACTAAATACAACTGCGTGATGTATAATATGGAAATCCTGCATGCAGAGAAACACATTTTAAGCATGCTTAGCTCTTTGTTAAGAAAGAATGAATCTGCAGAGACTCACAGGTACCGCTCAGGTTGCAAGAGTAGTGTCAGCAAGCGAAGAAACAGCAAAGGGGAACAGGCTGAAAAGAAACATTCCTTAAAGCTTTAGGAGAAAGAAAACCAAAAAGTTCTATGCACAGCACAGTGCTGCTAGTTTTTCCCATGATTTTGTAGGTTTGGGTTTGGTTTGATCTCCAATGGCTACTTTTCATCTACCTGGAGCATTCAGGTCTCTTTTCCGGATGCCGAGCCACAGGCTCCTCTTCACTGGGATGTTCATGGACTCTCTCCTCTTACCTACTGCTCATCTCAATTAACTTCCAGCAGTGTAACCTCCTGATCCAACAGGGCCACAACTGACTAAAGGGTTCAAAAGTTATTTGGAAGGGGAGAGGGGGTGAGGGAGACGCACACAGAGAAATTGCAGGAAGTTTCATTTTTCTCACGGAACTGAGGCAGAAATCAATTCTCTCCTTTTGTACAACTCCCTCCTGGGCAATTATGCCAAGTGGGAGAGGCAGCTGCTGTGCCTTTTCCCTGTACTCACACACCGGGCCACCTGCAGTATCAGGGATGGAAAAGGATCCAGGTGATCAGGCACAAATGTACAGGGACAAGAAACTCACATTAACACCCTGCTGACCTATTAACTTAAAATATATTATATATAACGAAATCTAACAAAGTCAGTGTAGGTTGTTGTTCTAAATAAGAATAATTAGAAAATAATAGAAAGGAAGCTTCCTGTAAGCATATCAAATGGAGTTGAAAGATAACTAAAGTTCCATAATCATTTTATTACAGTAATTAGTGAAAAAGTGTTCAACCAGAGATGACCCAAAGACTCTACATGTGCAACACAGCAGATCACACCACAGAAAACAACAGATTATGTTTTACTCTGGGTTTGACTTTAAGGTTTGATCTTCTTTTTTTGCAGAAGATCCTTTTTTTCTTTAATTTTTATTCCTGTGGTTGTCAGTGGGAGGTTTCTAGAACTGATATTTATTTCCTGTAGATTTACTGAAGTCTTATCTTATAAATTTCTTCTGCAAGTTTTCTTCAGCATCTGCTGTTCTTACTTTCATCTGTTTTGATCTCTGTTTTTTTAATTACCATCTTATTAGCTTGCTCCAGATTCACAGAACCTAGAGCCTTACAGCAACAAATTTTTTTCTTGAAACATATCAAAGCTTTAGGGAGAAGGATAATATGGATGGCATCTGGAAACTGTTTTGCTTCAGTTTTAATTTCCAGATATAATCAGGCTCTGGACAAGATGTGTGTAGTTCTCATAGGTGAGGTGCAGTTTGCCTGAGCAAAGCCCCGGCAGGAACAGTGAATTGTGCTGTTTTCAACCATTCACAAGTCCGTGCTGATCAGACAGAACACAAGAGACTGCAGGGTTCCCAGCTCCTTGATATCCAGCCTGAAATGTGGAACAAGCCATTGTGCTCAGGCTGATGTGCTAAATATTCATTACAAGAAAACAGACCTGAGCTGGACAAGTAGGCTGCTTTCACTGAGGAATCTAAAACGTGTGGTTGCTTCTGACATCTTTTTTTAAGAGATACAAAAGTTACAAGGAAACACCATCCACACTTGTGCAAATGTGGCTCTTAAAAAAAAAAAAGGTTTAAAATATGAACAGCTTAACAGAACTGAGAAAACTAAAACTTTTAATGAATTATTTGTTATAACTTTTTCCTCCATAGGGGAAAAAAAATCTGTCTGCTTAACAATAGGGATTAAGTTAATTTTCCTAACATTTTACTGAAATAATCACTTTAATTGTCATTTTCCTTTAAGTTTCATAATAACTACAGGCTCAGATCTATAGAATTTAGTAAAAATGAATCCGCAGGGTTCCAAGGAAATGATCTCAGAACCTTTAGGTGTTGCTATTTCTCAAGCAATTAGAAGAATAAGAAATTCCATAGCAAACATCAAATTCAAAATGACAAATTGAAAAGTCTACCTTTTTATTAGATCCAGTCAACATTAATTATTTCTTAAGCAGAATGTGAGTGGTACAAAGCAGCTTTTTTTTTATCCTATGTTCATTTTCCAAATTCAACTTGACTATTCATTAATGAGATCACACTGCAAAGAATGAAATGTGAACCAAGCTACTGTGCAAGTTTGCTAATCCTGTATTTACTACATGCCCACAAAAAGGTTGGGTTTTTATGTTCATAAAGGAAAAATTAGTGTAAATGAAGGAAATACCTGTTTAGGGGAAGAAAAACTAGAATATTGGAAATCTGGGAAAATGAACAATTGAGAAATGCTGAAGTGCCCTCTAGGAAGGTGTTATTGAGAGAGATTCAAAAAAAGGGGGATTTCTGGGGCTGTTTTCTGCAAAACCATAGTGAAGTAGGGCTACAATGTGCATGTTGCAGATAGGAGGGGTTGAAGGTACCAGCAAATACTGGGTTGGTCCAAGTTTTTTGAGGGGCAAAGGTTATCATTGCTTCTCTTGACCAGGCAAAGGCTGTCTTGTCATACAGGGGGGTGTGTGCTGGTTAAAAGGAGCACAAACATCATCTGGGGCAAAGGGGGTCTGAGTGTGGTCACTGGCACAAGTAGGGATGAGAGTCAACACCAGGATTGTTGGGGCATGCAAGGCCAAATATGTATTCCAGATATGGCACAAGGGGGACACTGCAAACATATTTGTCTCTTTTCCTGGCACACTGATAGAGACAAAATCCATCTTAAAAGCCATTACTGGAAGCTCAGTTTCGTGAATGTTATGGTTTTGAGGGTTACAAACCAAAAGGCAACAACATCAGAAAAAAGCCAACCAAACCTGAGCTCATTTCCCAGTCACCCTCATGCCCCCAGTTCAGAGAGCAATAATATTTGTCATTTGAGATTATGGGCTTTGGAGAAATGGGGTTTGTTAACCCAAAGTGTCTCATTTGCTCAGTTTGTGAGTCCCTCGTGCATGGGGTAAAAACCAAACAACCCTACAAAACAGCAGTGTTTGCATTTAAATAAACATTAATTGATAGAAGTAATGAGTAACCTCAAATAATAGTTCAGAAAGTTCACAGCATCCTTCAAATATTTGTAGACTATTAGAAATTAACTAATTTAATTTTTTATGTACTCTTTTGCTACAACCATATCTGGAAGTAAGGGGTGGAAAGCACATCACACCTGTGTGTCCAGTGGATAGAAATAGAAGAAGTATGAGTTAAATACCCTGAAAGGCTTTACTGGCAGTAAATCTACCTTCAGCCTCCAGTTTCCAGAAGACACGGTTCTGTTACCCTTCTCCTCTTTCAAGACAGGGAAAATCCTGCAGCAGTAACCTGGCAAGTGGGCCTGTGGTTCTGTTACTCCACCTCCTGCAAATGCACTGGCACGTGCCACAGGTGCGTGAGCAGCTGCTGGGATTTCCAGCATATTCTCTTCAGAGACACAAGGCAAGGCCCATCTGACAGTGTAGGGAACGTCTGCTGGAACTGCCTGGAGCCCCAGAATGGCAGGCGAGGAAACACAGCACCCATCACTAAAATAATACACTCCCATGGCTGTCCTCAGCCAGAGGAAATGAAAACATGGGAAGGCAGAACATATTTTGGACATGTCTTGTACCTCTTTAAAGGAATTTGACATTTCAGTGGTATGTTCCATAAAACAAGACAAGAATGTCTTACTTTATCGTATCATTCTTGTGAGGACAGATATCATTGCCTGGGCAGATTTTAGTAACCACTTCTTCCACCAAACTTTTTCAATGGTGCATATTTTTGCCCTCTGAAAGCAACTGGTTACTTTGAAAGAGGAAATGCAATTTTTGGGACTATTTGGTTTTTTATTTATCTGCTTTTACAATCATCTTAGCCAAAAGATGGCTATGATGTCGATATATGACAGTTACTATAAAAACTGTCTGCTATTTATTTACATTAATTTCATGCCTGCAATTAAATTATATTCCTGTAATACTTGATCCAATTACTTCTGAGTTTCTTCTACAGAAATCATAATTAATGTAAACTGATCCTTTGAGGGCTCCATAAATACAATTCAGGGTGCTGTATTTCCTTCAGTATTTTGCCATGCCCATAGTTTAAGCAATATCAACTCCAAGCTGGGAGCTAGCCAGAGAAATCAGGAACTCTCTGCAGTGCACCAGAAACCACTGAGCTGGTGGCAGGCAAGTCCAAAGCATGTACCTCATTAATTCATACCACATTTGTGGACTGTACACTGACTTGCTGAATAAGTTCCACTGCTATTTAGAAAATAAAGTAGGTAATCAGAACCAGATGACATACATAGATAATTTATTATTTTCTTAGTTCAATTTTTCTAAAACACTGGGGCAGAGAGTACTACTTAAAAGGTTAAAAAGAAGTAATTCTAATCAAAGTTAGCTTGCAATGACAGGAGTTTATTTGCACTAAGTAAGTATTTCCCCCAAAATCAAGCCCTGACTGTACCTACATAAAGCTGTATGTGCAGATAAGGTAGAGCAGCAGACCAAGGGACACTGTTAATTAACCAAATCTAGACAGAGAAACTGGTCACTTTGCCAGAGAAGTTGTTCCTACAACACTAGATGCAGTTCTAGTGTGTCAAATTTTACCAGTCCAAATAAGATCTGAATTTTTCTCAGTCTCTCTCTCTGCTCAGAACTTTAATAGCACTAGAGTTACAAACTAGAAGACCCAGTCCTTCCACATCAGTTCAAGCACATAAAGTTAGTCTAATTTGATTCACTGGGACAATTCAGATGCATTGGGAATTACTTACATTCACATTTGCAAAAACCAGAGACTTCTAGGTCCTTTCAGAGAGTGGAAATGAGGGTAGGAGAAGAGACAGAAATGCCATGTCAAGGAGGTAGGAACCACAGCTGCTCAACCAGCTTCACCACATCATGTGAAGGGGTTCCAAAAGATTAAGCACATGTTACTGGTGTAAAATCTGATGACATTCTTTATCTCCCCAAAGACCTGAGCTTCTGGATCTACCAAAAGAAAAGCTGACTTGGACAGCAGTTGTGCCAACAGCGACATCCAAGACTACAAACAAACGCTGCTGAAGCCCATGACGTCAATCAGATGGAGAAGCTGGGCAGATAGGACCCTTCTGCTGAGCAAAAGTCTCAGCTGAACAAACAGTGACTGGATCCTCCTTGGTTCATGCCTCTAGTGCATAACAACAATTCAGTGTAATCAGTCACGTAATTATATTTGTACTTTGTATTTGCTAAGGTTGCGTGGCTTAAAAGAATTTATGGCTTTGGAATACCAATGCATATCTATAGATGCTTTTTCACATTCTCCATGATAAATATACTTCTCTATCTTTAAGCATATGGACTGAAGCCTTTCTCAGAGTCCTGACAGGTATCGGTTACCCCATGTCCCTGAGCTGCACTGTCTCCAAGTAACACACCCATTACCTAACACAGCTGGAGCTGTTATCTACTGCAGTAGTCCCTGACAAGGAGCTAAGGCTTATAAAGGCAGTGGGAAGCTCATGATGCCTTTTCCTGGTCTTACAATCAAGAGGCAAACACGGTTAGAAGGGGAAAAGGGATTTTACCTTGGTATTTATTATAAGGATCCTTAGGTGCACCACATCCAGGTGGAATGCACCTCCATGCACACCCCAATGCACACCCACAACAGATCTGCGATCACAGATTAGTAGGTGTTACTAATTAGCACATCTATCAAGGATTCCCCAATGAGAGGCTCTAATGAGCCCCGCCTCCACAAGGACCCTTCGCCTGGATGGTTCTATCTGAGTTTACAAAATGTGATCTGGAGAGGACCTTGGGCTCTGGGCACACTGATCCCTCACTGTGAAGCTCCTCAAATGATCAGTCTCCCAGCTTGACAAACAAGCCCAAGAATGCAGGCAAAAAGCACCAAGAATACAGAAACTGCAAAAAGGTATAAAAGGGATATAAAGAAAAGGCAAAAAAAAATCATCATGGCATCACTCAAACCATTTAATTCTAAGAGAGTGTGTGTGTTATATCCCACATCCACAAACCTGAAAGTGAGCCTGCCACCAAAAGGATGAGGACTTGCTCCATGGCACTGAAATCATGTGTAATTTGATATTAACTCTCTGCATCCTTAGGGAAGCCAAGATGTCACTCTGCAATATTTTAGCAGTCAAGGAATTTATGAATCATAAATTATGAACAATGGGGGGGGAAACTCTTTGAAAAGCCTGATCTTGTGTCAGGGACTTTACTAAAGGCTTGTTTCTTGGGATTATTTGGGTAACCGTCAGCATTGCTGCACAATTTGAGGCTTCTCTGCAGGAGACATTAAGGATCCTGCTGAGAAATTTGTTCTGTGTGTCATATGGTTGAAAAGATTTTAAACCTACAGCCTTTTAATAAATATGAGGAGGAAAAAAAAGCTGTATTTCTGTAAAGGATTAGGGCAATCTTTGTACTGGGTGACAAAGGCCTCTTACTGCATATCCAGCTGGAGGCAGCAGTGCCTGAATGAGCAGCAATGCCTCCAAGCTCACTGGTGATATTTAAATACACAGGGCTCACTTTCACTTCTGGAGAAACTAAAACAATCCCCATTTATAATCACAAACTTAAATAGTATACAAATAGTGCCAGATTCATATTATCATATGAAATTAGAGTTTTGAGGTCACACACCCCAAAGATTAAAGCTAAAGTCATGGTCCATAACTACTTACACTACTGAGAATGCTGATCTTGCATGGGACAATAATATTGCTGTGCACAGGATATCAAAACTGTTTAATCTTTTCTAGTTTTCAATTTCTCACACGTGGTTTTTAAACTGATATTTTGCCATGCGAAATATCTTGTCTTTTAGTAAATGAAAGCTGAAAAACATGCCAAATTTTGCCTTAATTCCAAAAACATATTTTGATCTCCAGATCAAAATCATATGATTTGAGGGTCATTTTTATTCCTTAACCATTACTCGTGGTCATTGAACCAGTCACAAGTCCCAGCACTTCTCTGCTGCTCACAGTACCTAAAAAGAGGAGAAAGCTGACACAGCAGAGAAGCTGTGGCTTAGGTCACTTACAAAAGGGGATCTTTCATGCTTAGCAATCCTCACTTGTGCAGGGAAAGGACAGTTTGACTGACCACAAAAAACAAAACAACTATTGAGGAATGAACAGTCTTTGTGTTAGTGCTCCCCTGTCCTGTTTTAACATGGATTTTTTTTTCAGTTTTTCCTTTGAGTTTGCTTATTTATTTTAATTATTTTGCTAAAGAATGAACCACACAGTAGATAAAGTAAGGGATGGTTTTGTTGTTCCACTGGACTATATTCCCACAAAGGCCTCTGGAGCCACAGAAAGGACCATAATAAGAAACACAGACAATCATTTACTTCCTACTAAGCACACCTTGTGCTGTGTGGCCTCATCCTGCAAAAGCTGTCTACAAAGGCAACTTTTGTCCAGGATAAAATCTACTTTTTGAAAAAAAAATAAAAAACAACAACAAAAAACAACTGTAAAATAACTGAGATAGAAAAAGCGTGAAGTGGGCCTTTTAGTGAGTGTCTTTATCTTCAATTTGTGATCCATGGTAACTGCACAACTAAGAAAAAAAATATTTTTTTAAATTTAAAAAATGTACCTCTACCAAGGATTTTATACCATGCTTGAATTCCAAAGAAGAAAGACATTCCAAGATTAACAACATATACATCTCTCAAACTGCACTTGGCTAAATTAATCACGAAAGTAGCTTTAGAGTCTCTGGGGCCAATACAAAACAGGAAAAGTATTTCCTTCCTCCAGCTCCCCAGAGCTGGCTTCCTTCATGAGGTGATATGTATTTCATAGGGCTGGGCGTGGAAGCAGCTCTCCTGCCCTCAGCAACACCACGTAGCCATCCTGACCCCAAATCCATTGTGAAGGAGAAAGAAAAAAAGAAAAAAAGCAAAATGCAAAACATGCAAATTCACCCTGTCTACCACTGAAGAAGAATAAGGGAATGATGACTTCTACTAGGTTCTGGTTGCTAGAAACAATTTAAGTTTTCAAGCTTTTCTGTCCCTTACTATGGAAATTAGCCCTCAGACAGCCACTGAGGAGTGACACATGGGAGAGCTGGACTATACAACAGCGTTAATGGAATATATTTTATTCCCCTTGGATTTGACTCTAGCAAGTCTTTCAGTCTGAACAAATAAGTCAGTCTGAAGGCAGGCAGAGATGTCTAAGGCAATTGAAAACATAAGAAGAAAGCACAGTGTTTAAACTGGACTCCTTAGACACTCCATTTTTATTTCTCTTCCCTAAACACTTCTCTTGGCCTGGGAAAAAATTTGTCTTGCTAAAGAATCAAGAGGTTTTAAGTAGAAAAAGAAAACATGAAAGTGTAAAGTAAAACTATAAAATAAAAATGTTAACAGCACTGAGTAACAAAGAGGTAGACACTAAAAAGAAATACTTAGTTGTTGGTCCTGACTGAGACTTTACCTGAGATGGAGGTTTGGGGCTGAGGAGAGAGGTTTCCCTGTTCTGAGAGGAGCCTTTGCCCATCTCAGTCACACCAGCAGGAAGACACAGTTATTTGTCTGCTGACATAAGAGCTGACATCCCTGATCTGCCTGTTACTGGTGCAACAGAGGCCTGGAAAGCAAAATACTTCTGCTACCTCAACTCCTGACCACAAGGAACTAGAGTATAAAAGAAAACTATTTTTTCCTTAGTTCTGTTCTTGGATATAATCAGGACCTAATTCCATTTAAAAACCATAAAAGTCTAAAGAGCCCTTTGTAAAGGGCTATGAGGCAAATGTAACACTGAAAACCAACTGCTCACACCTCCTGTCGTAGGGAGCCATACAGCTCCTTGACAGAACTAGAGACATAACAGCTCAAATGGGCAGTTTAGGGTAAATTCATTACAGAATTGAAGCCATTTTAACCTTTCCAGAAAACAGAAACAACAGTCAGTTCACACGACTTTTGGACTGAGCACGAATTTCAAAAGCCAAGTGTTCACAACCAGCCTTCTGCAAATAATCTGCAGCACCAGCAGTTTTACAGACAGAACTGAGAGTCCCACAGCACAGGAGGGCCACTGTCACCACAGCGACACACTGTACACAGTCACACCAAGTGACTACAGACAAGGCTTCGAGCTGTTTTATGGTCCAGTCAGCACAAATAAAATAATATTATAGTCCCCATTTTTTTACTAGTTAACACGGAACTATTCTTTTGAGGAAGAAAAAAATTTGGGTTATCTCTGTTCAACAGTTGCCTCTCTTGATAGAGTCTTACAGTAAAAATTTCGATTTTTATAGTAGGAGTAATCCCATTTCTGCTTTTAATTAATTCTCCAAGTATTCTCATTGTATCATAAGTGTGATGGCAAACAATCTGTTCAGACAGCAGTTTAATCCAATTTAATATAAGACAACAGGCCTGTTTTTTTAAAACTCTGACCCATAGGAACAACACAAGAAGTAAAAAGGGTCCTGAAAGGCAAAATTATAAAATGTAGGATTAGATCACCCAGATACTTCAACTGAAACACTTGGAGATAAATCAGACCATAATCACACTGCAATCACACAGCAGTTAAGGTGTGAAGATGACTGTTTTTACAATTCTTTGCAAAAGTAGAAGGAAATGGCAATAATTCTTCTTCTGAAACAGCAAACCATATTTTCTTTCTGGCAAGCAGCTGAATTATTAATGTTTGTAAAATATGTCAAGGTCTATCATTAGAAAGTGTACCAGGAGCGGAAAACACATCACCACCCATGTGTTACAGAGACCTCCCTTAACTTCACTCCTTTGAAATCCAGTCTGAATTAAGAGCTACATAAAACTTTGATGTAAAGCAAATAATTGTTCTGCTTAAAATACAAGCTGGTTTTGTGCTTTGAAGATGTGTGGCAGTAAAGAGAGGGAAGTCACAAATGATTTCCATAGGAAACATATGACTCTACTGCACTCCTATCATTGCTCAGACATCTACTCCTGGGTCTTCTGATTATACTGTGAAAGGATGTGAAACTTCAGAAGTATTATTTCTTGTATATTTTTACATGTCATGAGCACAATGAATTTGCTTGCTCCCAGGGGCAAATCATAGAGCATGCTTATTGCTGGAATCAAAATGCACTAAGCTCAGGTTTTGATCTATCAAAATAGACTATTTACAGCAAAGGTTTCCTTTTTGAAGAAACTTCCCCTCTAAAATATCAATTTTTTTTTCACTTTTAAAGTTTGATGGTACATATATGCTTAGATGAGGTTGCAGCACTATGCACAGTGCACATATTGTGGTTTTGGTACTAAAGTGCAAAAGCTGATCTAGCATAATCCATTTTCCCTTGAACACATAGGTCTTCACCAGAGAGAACCACCAAACTCCTCCAAGAAACCCACATCCCCTGTTTGTAGAGGCACAAGTATTTGCAGGACTTATCAAAAAATTGCATTTCTGGTGCTGTGGTAAAGTTAATTGAGTGAAAAGTAACTTTCATTCACCAAAAGGCAGAAAAAATGCCTGACTCACTAACTTTAGCAGATGACAGATAAGCAAATTAATTCTTACAGCTCTCTAGGCAGACAGAATAGGATTTTACATACCTCACCGGATTTTATCCTGTTCTAGTTCACTTTACACCACTCACCTCAAAGCGTCCGAACATCTTTGCAACATCTTTCTGCTCAGAGCCTCTTGGCAACACACAGTCATTCCCCAGTCACTGCCTGCCATCCCTGCCTCTCTGGCAAGTGGCTGCATCATGTGAAAATTACTATTGGCCCAAAATACCATTTCTACAAAACCAATTTTTAATGAAAATTTCATTGGAGAAAGCCTTCTTCTTCTAGAATCTGAAGTTACTTGAAACTAACATGATGCACGTATTTATAACCCATAAAATATTGATCTTCATTTTTAAGTCGGTCTGGTTTGGTTTTAATTTTTAAGCCTCTCTTAGGAAAAAAGTGACTTTTCTGAAAGAATGCAATCAAGCGGTAGGGGTTCATTCTAGACCACAAGCAAGGTGAAAGAGTGCATTAGCTCTTTTTGAGGCAGAAATAGAGATCATGTGAGGAATGTGCCAACTTTCCATGGATAGCCCATGGACAGTGATTTAAGTTCCTAAGTGCATTTCTGTTTATCCAAGGACAGGGGAAAGAGAAGAACTTCAAGGAAATGAAACTCTCCCGTTATAAGTATCAGCATAATTCCATTTGCAATATTTGTGCTGAAAAACATGAGTTTTCTTTCTAAGTACAGAAAGAACAGCAACGTTCTAACAAGGGACCCTGAGGTAAAGGGCACCACATGAATTTTCTGGTTCACACAGAAGTAATGCTTTGGAGTTGACAGATCCTCATATTAGAAGGCACAGTAAGCCCCCCTAATGCTGACTAGGCACTAGAGCAGGCTGTTCAGTGGCTAATGCATCCTTACTATTCCCAGTCTTGGAAAAAGCAGATAAATCTGCTCTCCAGCACAAGCTTCCTTATCAGAAGCTGCATGGAAGACATTTATTTCATGGCTGAGGTGAAGTTCACTAATTAATTAATTAATTAATTAATTTATACACTGCAGGTGCTGTTTCACATTGCTGATCTCACATCCACATCTTTTCAGTGTGCACAGAAATGTTTTATTGTACCCTGCATCTCTCTTTAAGGAAGTATTTCCACCATTTTGTCAGCAAATTAGTATTTGAAGCCTAACAAAATATAGACAAGACTACTGATATTGCCTCAAAATTAGCTTAAAATTTTCCAGTTATAGATGGTGGCCTAAGAACTGAGCCTGTGTTGCACTGTGTTTAGAGATGCAGTGTGCCAGGGAGGATGGAGGCAAAAGTGGGGATGGTGTGGGCAAGAGCTCTGAGACATTTCTTAACAAACTCCTTTAAAGTGCTACCACTTATGAGGAAGCTTGTGGAAGGAAAAACCTCGAGCTTGGGTATTAAGCTAAAGATGTACAGCAGGTCTGAATATCAAAGTAACCTTAAAAGGTGGCTGACTCCCAGTTCATAGAGAGCCTTTATTCACCCTGTTCCGAGGGCAGAACAGCTGAAATTTCTACCTTGCTGGTAGTTTTTATGTACAACTTACCAGAATCAGCAATTTTCTGTAGTTTTTCTGCAAAGGGTGATGAACAACAACAATCTGTTCTCAAAACATGAGAGCTTCTTTTAGAGTGCTGGTTACTGCAGAAAATTTTTCTTGTGTCCACTCCTACACTTCAGCTTGCCAACAGGACCCAGACTGCTTGGGAAACTTGTATGCAGATTTTTCACTTGGAGTCTCTCATCTTAAACTGCGCAGTTTTCCTGGCTTTTGTTTAACTCAGGAAACAGAACCAATAATGAACACTGTTACAGCCAAAGGGAGAACTCATTATTTGAGTTGGAGTGCAACAAAGCTGAAATCATTCTTGTGATTGTTTCCTATCATTCCTTGTGTGTGAAACCTAACTTAGAAAAGAAACTTGAACTTGCAAAAAATTTAAACATCCTAGCAACCAAATTTTAGCTATTTTACCTCAAAGCAACAGTTTCTTACTTAAGGAGATACATTATTGTGTTCTGCAAGAGCAGTTTTGTGACTTGACCATCAAAATTCAGATTTGTGATTTAATGCAATTCAAAATATATTTTAGTAGTAATAAACCTGTCTGAGAGTAGACAACATACATTTCCTGACCCTGTGAGAAGAGCTTGTAGTCTGCATTCAGAAAAGTGGACTGTTACTCTCTGATCAGCTGTAATTGTCATTCTGATAACATTTTACCAGTAAGACAAGCAGGAGTTTTAGTTCCTTCTCATTCCTGAAAGCAATAGTCCATGCAGGGAATCTGTGTAAAGTGCTTGATGTAACAGTTTAAAATGAAAGTTTACTTGAAAAATAAAGGTTTAGGCCTCAAATCAACGGACTTATTGCATTTGTGGTGTTCAACCTTTAAGTTTATATCCTCCTCATTCTAATAATAAACATTTTCAGAATCCAGAAATGAAGCTGACTTGTAAAGGCAATATTGTTTTCTCTTAAAAATGCTGGAAGATCCTGTACAGATTTTTCCCCATTGTCATTAAACACTGTTATCCAGGTGAAGTGATTTCAGTGCTTATACCAAAGGGTGTTTGATTTTCCAGGCATCCAAAAACCACTGGCATGTACAGTTTAAGTAACAGGATATTTCACGCAGAAGAATAAAGCTAAAGTAGGTAAAAGCAAGGCATTATCTCCATCCAGAAGCACAGTGTGTGTTGGTAAGGGACTTTCTTACAAGGAGATGAAAAGGCTGTCACCACCTAGGAATTTCATGAGCACCTTTGCTAAAAGAATCTGAAAGAACTGCAAGACATTGTAAAATAATTACCTTTACTTGTGTTCTGGATTGCCAAAGATTTCTGTCTAATAGAACGATCTGTTTGAAGTGTTTGAAGCTTCCAACCAAATTTCAATGCTTTAAGAACTGCTCAAGGAACAAACACAGCAGCTTGAAGAGTACAGATTTTGTTTTTTCCCCATAAGAAAAGATAAAAGATACAGGTACAATGTCAAACATCCTCCATCAGCTTCTCAGAGCTTTAAGCAGGGAGATGTTCAGCACAGCTGTGGCAAGGCTCCAGCAGCGGTAGGAGGAAAGCTTTGTCCTGCCTGCCAAGAATCTCAGCAATGGAGAGCAGCGAGCTGAACTTTGCCTTACATAGTGGCTGACAAGGCCAGAGGTCTGTGCAGCTTTCATATTTTCATTTGGCTTTACTTGCTTACAGAACAGCTAACTCTGTGGGAATCCAGGGGGAAGAGAAAGCTTTCACTGTAAGTAACTAATTCATACTGTGCTAAGCCTGTAGTCAGGGGTCAGCTTTTACTCTGTCACCAAGCTACTACAGAATTTTTTTAACATACCTTCTCAGGAAGGCTTCCCACACACACCACATACTGCCTGATAGGGGGATTTATTCATCTCTTAACCTGAAGAGCCCTGATTTGGCAGAAATACACAAGAGAAAGCCTCACATGACATGACCCACATTTGTATTTCACTGCTGAAGAGTTTGACCTTGCTCATGAACAGCTGAGGGAACATGGGAGCCCCCAAACGTTCAATAGCCATTTTCTTATACCAAAGGACAATTGATATATCCTTGGAAGAGTTTTATTTTGTTAATTCTTTGGTTAAATCTGGTGCCTTGATGTGACATAACACCCATTCTTTCCATTCCATTTTCATAAACCTCTTCCCTCTAAACTACAAATCAGTGGGCTGGGGCTGTTGCATTAAGGAATTTTTGGTGTCCATTTGGTTTAAATTGCAGAAGAGCTTCAACACAGATTTTCCTTTTCACTAGAGTTAAAAAAAAAAAACAAAAACAACAAGTAAGTTGTTTGTGGTGTGACATTTTAATGTTCTACTTTGCAGAGTTACTCTTGTTTAGAGGATACGGCTTTTTAAGTCACACTTTGGATAAGGCTCAGTATTTTGTCTTTCCCAAAATATATTTTGGAGTGTGTCTCCTTTTGTTGTTAATGTTTTGTTGTTTTTGCCAAGAAAATCCGAGTGCTTGAGGCTGAGTGAGAACCATGTGTTTGGGATTGTTTTCACCTACTCGAGAAGTCTCTTTTCCCCCAGCTCAGTCACTGAACCAATATCTAGTCCCACTGACTAATGGACATTTCACGTTAGATTTAGATCATGGACCAAAGCTGCAAAGGCATTTTGGTGCCTGATTCCCACATGAGCAACAGGAATCACTACTTCCACTGAGAACTGTGCTGTTTATTTTTCACTTTTTCAGTGAGCACTGCACTATCAGGTCGGACTCTTTCCACCTCTTGTTCCCAGCCCCTCCCTGCAAAGGAAATACCGTGAAATTTTTCTCCAGAGGAGCATGTTTGATTTCACAGATACTGGAAGTTGCCCACACAGGCTCTTTGCCTCTGTATGCAAGGAATGGGGTGAACGTGCCAAGGGGCATGATGTGCTTTACCCTATTTTCTGCCTGAAAATTGAGAAGGAACAACAAAAGCTGAGTTTGTGGAACAAGCAGGTTACTGTAGCAAGGAGGCCAAAGTGTTTTCCCACAGTTCACCACCACGTCAGGACTCCTCCCAGGGAAGCTCCTTCCCGTGCTATTAGCCAGTTACCCACGGAGATGGAAGGACAGTGGGGAGAGGGGATCTGTGCAAAGTGTTCATTGTGAATAAAGAATTGTGAATTTTGTTTCCTTTTTAGTTCTAATCAGGATATTTATGGCAAAGGCAGCAAGAACATTGCTTGCTTCTCATGAAGCTGTTTTTCTGCTATAAAGAATGAACATGAGTAGTGCACACCTGACTGCAGATTAAACAAGAGCTTCTCACACACACCCTGTATTTTAAGATAGTTGAATCCTATCTTTCTCATTATACTTATGTTCACACTTACACTGTCAGTTCAAATTTCCAGCCTTACAGCTGACCTCTGATCATTGCGTCTTTTTCTTTACAATGGCAAATGAGCAACTGCAATCAGAACCTCAATCCTAAAAATACATGCAAGTTGTTTCCTCTGCATTAGTAGCCTTGAGAAGAGTGCCAACCCTCCTACCTGCATGCAAAGTTAGTAACACTAATATGGTACAGAGTTGACCCTGCCATGGTTACATTTCATGGCTTTCAGCTATCTTTAGTTCAAATTAACTGTCTTGCAGGAATTAAAGTTTGTTAAAGAGCACCTCAGATAGTTCTTTTCAGCAGGAACACCTTTAGTGATCAGTGTATCTATTTGACTCTGTTCTCTCACTAATTTGTATAACCCAATGTGTTCCCAAACTTACTAATGAGTGATGCATTTGTGGAATTACCATGTAATCACAGATAAAAGAAGAAAGGAAAACTATTACTAAGGAACATGTGATACCATGAGTCTTAGAATACTCTTGAGATAGCTCTGAACTACTTGCTGGCTAAGAAACTGCTGAATCATGCTGAATCATGCCCTTAGACTCATACCAAAAATAGCATTGCATTTGGCAAAGCACATACAAGTTATAAAAGTTCCCTATTGTTCCAACCTGCTGATTAGCCACTGGTCACAAAGCATGAAAAAGCATTCTCCTACCTTTTCTGTCTCCTTGAGAGAAAGAGAATAGCAAATATGTTTTCTCCTACAGTAGTTCTTCCTTTCACAATATCAGCTTTTAACAGAACATTCCCAAAACCTTTTCAAAGCATTCTGTGAGCTCTCTGCATCTAACACACCTCAGAAGAAACTTTACTTGCAGGTTTACACATTGATGGGTGGGAGATGTCACTTATCCCTCAGTTGTAATCCTCCCTGGTGAGACTCTGATGTTCTCTGTACATGATCTGTAAGTTATTTCCTACAAGGGGAGAAAAGAACATTTCTTGGCCATTTAAAGATTGTATTAATACGAGGAAAGTGGTTTTCTCTGAGATCTAGGAAAAAGAGACTGCTTAATGCCCTTAATGAGGAGGGAGAGGTTTTAAAAAGTTGAGTTGGAAAGCTCCAGCTGGAGTTAATTATATTCTCTAAGAGGCTTTATAATTACTGTGTTTTCTGGCCTTCAGCATGACATAGGTGGAAGGACAGGCAAGAGTTACTCTCTGAGTTTCTCTGTGTGCCTCATTACCTTCTGCATTATTGCTTGTGGCCTGGTGTGACGGAGCCCCAGACTGAAGTCCTGGGTTTATCAGCAGCAAGGGTGCCATGCAGGGTGCTGGGATGAACTTGGACACATCTGTCTGAGGTGGCTGGACACCCCTCTTCCAGCAGCACAAGTCCCGCCCTCTTTCCAGCCCCTGTGCCAGTGTGCAGGGCCTCTTGCTTTGGCCCCATTGCACCACAGTTCTGCCAGCCTCACCCTGAGAGTGTTAAGGATAGGGAGAGGGATAAGGAAAGGAATAGAAAAGCCTGGTAGAGCAGGCTTAGGCATCGGAAGTGCCAGGGGACAGGAAATGCAAAATTGTAGAGGAAAACTAAGAAGGGAAGAAATATTTTCTCTGTTCAGTGTGGGAGTGTTACTTCCCACCTCTCTGGCTGACTTTACCTCTCTACAGTGGCTGACTGCCATCCATGTAGTTTCTGACCATATAAAACACCTTGGTGTTTTTAAGAAAAACAGAAGGTGTATTACCCTTTAACTGTCTTCTCTGTTGCCTTTACCCAAGAGTTTGGGTATCACTTAAAGAAACATTCTCATGCCCTTTTTAATACAGGAAGGGTAAGAAAACTGTCTGCGGTGCCACAGCCACTTGAAGTTACAGCTCTTTCATTTTATCTGTAACTTACATACCATTATGTAAATTTTCTTGCAAATAAAATCCCTCTTTGAAAAGCAAAATAATCTCTAGGCAGGAATAGTGGGCAGCCTGGTTCTCTATGGAGGGCAGTTCACTCAGAAAGCAGAGGGTGGTGTTTCCAGAGTTTCCCTTACGGAACTGTAACTTGTGGGAGGCTGGACACATGGGCTCTGCTGAAGAGACAGGCTGAGTGAATTTGCTGCTTTTACAAAGCTGCTGTATCCACATGGCATAGGGGGTTATAGGTGCTTTGTACCACATATTTCTGCTATACAGAATGAACCCTCAACACATGATAATCACAGTTACCTTTGCGCTGTGTATTTCTCACAAGTTCATGAGTAACTCACTGAACTCTTCAGGCACAGCTCTAATTAGGTAATTCCTCTTGGTCACTGCTGGATAGGCTGCTCTTTCTCCTGAAATCTCCAAACACATTTTGCTTCATGATCCTAATTGCTTAGATTTCAACAGCAAGTAACTGAGATGTTCAGAATCCAGAAATGGTGATCCCCTGCAGTCCCTGAGGCTGAGACACAATCGATCTGCAGTAATTAACTTTCAGTCAGTGTCAGTGGGATGGTACACACTGTCCTGGTCCAGGTAATTTCAGAGGCAGCAGGAGGATCTAGAGGCAACTTATTGCAGGGGACCAAGTGATGCTTCAGAGTAAGGGACCAGGGAAAGATGGGAATGTCCATGGAATAAACTGAAAGTCTGAAGGGTGCAGTGATTTAACTGACTAAAAGAGAGGTAATCCTGTGCAACTAGTGATCCTTATTCTGCAGCATATCCTGTGTCACACACTCCTGCTGGGCTGCTGCACTTCCTTCTTCCTTTTATCATCCCAATCTCCCATGCCTTTCTTTTGCCTCTCTTTCTATCATTTCTACTTTGCTTCTCTGTGAAACACAGTCAGAACTGTCTTTCTCTCTTCAAACTAATGCTTGTACTTTGGCCTCCAGAACTGGTTTACTTTCCCCATCCTGTTGTTTTGTGCTCATAGCCAAACTTCTGGCATAATTTATTTAGCATGATGTAACTTAAGAACCACTGAGTTATCCTCAAGCACATCTAATAATGCTTTGTATCACTTCCTCAGGATAGTCTTGAGAAACTGGTCTTTCCCTTTTTATTAACAGTGTTATTTGTCAATTGAAGCAAAGTTAGCTGACTAAAAATGCATTGTAGGAATTGCTACAGTCAGTACTACTGAAGTGAGTTATTCCTCGCTATTTTATTGCCTAAACTTTTACTCAGCAACAGTATTCTCAAGCAGCAGTATATAATGACCAAATAGTTTCTAATGTATCTAAAAAGAAGCAGGAAAATATACTGATCTTCTATTCTGAAGTATTAACAAGGAGGATTAAAATTGTAATATTTTGTTACTGATTCTGTCTTTTAATAAAGAGAATTAGAAGACCAAAATGGTAATAATCATTCTCTGAATATGCATTTTTGCCAATTCAATACACCATTTGCTTGTTGTCCTCTTCCATCATGAAGATACTTGGAATTTACAATAGTGCTTGGAGATCTGCACAGAATTACCTCAAATAAAGTTTATGTATGATCACAAGAAATGCTACACACATTTGGTGAACTACAGAAATAAAAGTTGCTGTTGCCGTGGCCATCATGTTTGGCACTAGGTCACAAGGGTAGTCCATGAACACCACCAAGAACCCTGCTGGGTGCCCCTAATTGGGTGCCTCCTTTATCCCCCTTTTCTGATATTAAATTTGTCAATGCATACAAAATTATCTTCAGCAAATATGTGATGCACTGGAAATGTACAGACCTGGAAATCAGCACCTGTCCCGAAGACACAGGCACAACTTACATGGTGTGGAGCTTTGTGGATGTGGAGGAATGTGGGTGAGGGTTGAGGAGAATGCTGACCTGTGCTTCAGTTCCTTTGTAGCATTTAAGATGATTTGCCAGAAAGTGCTGAGGTTACTCACATAATCTTCTAACACTTCTGTTTCCATGCTCGGATACTGATCTAACCTCTGTCCTTCTGTGATCAAGAAGGAAATGACAACTAGACAGTAGAGGCAACCTGAAAAAGAAGTACAAAATCAGCCTGAAGTTACAGCTTTCTGCTGAGCATCCAGCTGTCAGCCTTGGTCTCTTCTGTTTGCTCTGTTCCATTAAGATAAGACATCATTTGGATTTTATCACAGCTAAGCAGATAAAATGAAACTGTACATTCCTATATAGCCCTGAACTTCAACTGGTAACCTAAATATAGGTTATAGCAGTGCTAAAAACCCAAGTAATTAAGCCAACTTACCATTTTATTACTGAAAATTTACTCTCTGTTAGCAAAGCAGAAGTAGATTAGAATTCATTTTTTGTGGAGGGAGGACATACCTAAGCAATCATCTTAAGAAAAGGAAAATCTCTTTTATTTTATAAACAGGTTGCCTTTGCAGTGAAACCAAAGACTAGGCCTCCTCAGGTCTGATTCTGCTGTTCAGAAAGTCTGTTCCTACTTGTGTCCACACACAAAATTAAATAAAATAGAGGAAACAAACAGTGGGAGAACAGGGTTTTTTTCCCTCTTTTGCTTAAGGTGAACCCAATGACAGAGATTAAGAGGAAGGAATTAAAGGTGATGAGATGTATTTTGTTCTTTTGCAGCTACCGTGGATTTTGCATCGAAGCTGTTGGCATCTGCCAGTCTCAGGCAATAATCAGAGCAAGAAAGAAAACAAAAAAGCCAAAGCATGACTCTACTTCTTTGACAACTGAAAACCCTTGGCAAGGCTATCCTGGGACAGTAAATGCATTGAAAGTATAGCTAAAGCTCCTTGATGTGTGCAAGACAAAAATGGCTTTATAATAAGATATAAGAGAAACGTTGTCTTAAAAGGAAGTAGATAGAGGCTTCCCAACACATACAAAGTTTCTTGGTATTCCAGAGGAGGAAGAAACTTTTCAAAAGACATTCAGGAGAAGTTCTTGTACAAAACTTTTCTACCTGGGGAAGCATTTTTTTTTTCCACATTTCTTTGATGGGCAAATACTACTAGTGCTATTTTGTGTTTTTCTCTCCAAGAGCTGTTTGTATTCCAAGTGCCCCACCTTGTGCAGGGGTTGTAGGAGAATTTCATACCATCCATCCAGTCCACAGATACCTTGAGATGACACTACTGACAATTGCAGGAGGTTTGTGCAAAGCAGCTGTGGCTGTGCTCAGACAGCCACTAAGGAAGCTCCACAGCTTGGATGTGCTGCTTGGTGTCACTTTGGTCCCCAGCTGTGTCACAGTCTGCTCCCATCAGGCATGGCTAAACAATGCCAAGGTCAGTACAGGATGACAGGCAATAGTATATTGCACTCAAGCAAATAAAGCCAAAACTGTCCCAAAGAATGGATTCTTTATCTTGTTTGGCTATCTTTAGAAGATAAGTAGACTGCAGCACACTTCATACTGTAAACAGTAACTTTGACTGGCCTTACTCCAGTTGCAGCTGTGCAAATATTTCTAACATGAACACTTTCCTCCTCCCTCTTTCCCAGCTGGACAGACCACTTATTTGTATATCTCCCTGTCAGATCTTATACCTGATGTGGTTGGCCAGGGGAAGGCAGCTCCCAGAAATAAAGGAACTCACACATGGCATGTACTTTTTCAGCAGCCTAAAAACCAAATTGTCCCTTTCTAGAAGCAGGCCCAGAAAATGTCAAATTCACTGTCCAAATTCTCCAAGTTAAGAGCTGCAGCTCTTACCAAAATCAGCACGATATTGACAGCTAAAGGAGCTCAAAGGAGGAGGTTGGATAGGAGATGTACACATAAAATGCAGGCAGGCTCTGCACAGGAATATTATGTGAGCATTTTGGAAAACAGCAACGATCTGCTGTATTAGTGCTTGATGAAATTTGTGGTAATTCTGAAGTTTTGACAGTGCTTAGGAAAATACTCCTTAATTCTGTTCAGCTGCCCAAACATTTTTTTTTTTTTTTACTAATCCTGCAGAACTATTTCTAACAGCAAATCTAGAGATTGCTTATAAACTGAAGGCAAACAGACTATTCCACTGCCTCAGCAGCAGTTCTAGAAGTAACACTAAACTGGAAAAACTGCAGAAATACATTACATGCAACTGGAGAAAAACAGAGATGGAAAAAAATGGTACCAGCCATTGAAGATTCGGGATTGGAAATTCCTCAACTTGCAGGGCTTCAAGCATGCTGTAAGCTGATTTGGCTAATGCTTGTCTTCTCAAGCAAGATTACACAATATTTCCATTCCCTTTTACACAGGCAGGTATGGCTAGCACATCACCTCAGTCTCTAAATGACCTGAATTCTTACACTCATTTCACAGTATTGTAGAATAGATAAGACTGGAAGGGACCCCTGGAGGTCATTGAGTCCAACCTCCCTACTCAAGTGGGGTTCCCTAGAGCACTTTACTCAGCACTTCCTAGAGCTCTGACTACAACTGCTACAGTTTTGGCTTCTCTCTGGTTATCACTGCTGTTCAAGACAGATACAAAGGAAAAATTGGATTCAAGTCTCCATTTTTTTTCAATTCCAAAGAAAACAGCATTCTGTATGATTCAATTCATGAAGCATACATACTATAGAACCCATTTCCATTTATTTTTCGACATTATTTATGTTTTCTCTTATGCTATAACCCCACACTTTCTACAACAGTGGATAAGCATTCCCTACCCAGTATTTGAGGAATCAGTTGGTTGTGCCTAAATGTAGTGCCTTGCATTGAATTTCGTCTTATTTTTTTTCTGGACTACTTCATCAGTTTGTTACAGTGTGCTGTTGGCAATAGACCTATTCACATTACAGACATGACATATTTTTACCCACTTTTTTCCAGGGACACAGAACTTACTCAATCACATTGCTCTCTGCCACCTCCTTCACTTCCTGACAAACAGCTTTTGAACTACTTGGTTAATTCCATCCAAATATGATGAAAGAGAAAGGTTGCAAAGTTTGACTTCAGCAGGTGGGCAGAGCAGAAGCCTGGAACTGTTGTTGTTCCCCAAAGTCCTTGGCAGAGCACAGGCCCGCCAGGCGCTGTTTGCCCTGTCAGCTGGCTCATCCCTCCCCGGGAGCGCTCACGGGCCCCCCGCACACGTGGCACTCCCGAGGATCGGGCAGAGCACGGGCCCTGCTTTGCTCTGCTGATAAGCCAGGGAGGGGCAGAGCTGCGGAACCACCTCGGGGAAGGGACTGGATTGCACAAGGCAGGGCAGGAGCTACAGCCGCTGGTGCTGTGTGCGGGCCCAGGAGAGAAACCCGCGCCTCGCTGCTTGTGCTGCTCAGGGAAGAGCTTACCTTCCGACTCCTGAACGGGGGCACTGGGATGAGGACATCCTGGTATAGTGTCTCCTGACTGACTGACATGAACAATGACTTACCATGATAAAGTTGGGGCGTTTTCTGAGCCACACTGTACAGCTTTAACATGTGTTTTGGATGGGGTTTTTTGATATTAACAAGTTGTTAGATATCTACTGTACATTCACTTTCATTTATCTGCCAAAAGAAGGGACTCTGATTTTCTAAACATAAGTAACTTCCCATGCATTTTACAAAGGATTAAGAACTCTTAACTCTGCATGTGTGAAAACAGATTGCTACATCACTCTATCACCAAGAGTAGAAAGCACACAGTTGCATGCTTCCCTTGTGACCAAATACAATAAAGTTTAACTAGAAAGAAATATTGACCCACAAAAGGACAAGCTGAAGTATTTGAAAAAGCATTATTGAGCAGCATGCACTTTGTCCATACTCTCTGCAAGCCTTTAAGCAAACATCTCTATTCAGTTTTTTCTGCCCTTCAGAGTGGCAAAGTACTGTCTTTCTTAAAGCAGAAGCTAAAGGCATTGTCTTATTCCAGGAATAAAATACTTTTTATGACACCATGCCGTTAAAGTACCCACAAGCAGGAAAGAGAATGTGTAACTACAGAAGGCAAGAAAAAAAGGACTTTAACACTTACTAACTCCTCTAGTACTAAGTACTTGAGAAAGACACGAATATAGAGTAGAGCACAATATATTCCTGGAGAACCTGAAAGCAGGCCAGCCGTGAGGCAGATAGAAAGGCATTACTACCTCCAGAGTGCTAGATCCAGGAAAGCTACATCCACTAGTTGCACTCTTCCCCAGCAGGATCAGTCTTCACTCTGATTCCTAGGCCAGCTGCCAAGTACTTTACAGAAGCAAATACAGCAGTGACTATAGTATTTTTAAATTGCTAGATATGAACCTACTTACTCCTTTGAAATTTCTGAGTCAGATTTCTCACTAAAGACACAAAACAGTTCAGAGTGAAGGGTCTGAGTTCACTGTTTTTTCTTCAACAAGATTCAGCTTTCATATCTCCCATTACCTGTGCTCACATTACAAAAATGCTTTTTAAAACAAAAGTAGTTAAATCTTTCAGAGAGGAAGAACACAATACATATTATACAATATACCTTCCCCTCCACAGGCAGGGCTGGTATTGCAACTACCTTAAGCCAAGTAGTGCAACAAGCAAACAAACAGCAGGAGGGATCTCCAATCATTCTACCTTTGGTTGCTGAGCAGTGAATTCCACAAGGGCTTAAAAAACCCAGAACTTTGCAAAATGCTTACAAACAAGTGAAAAAAAACCCAGTGAAACCATCAAATGGTAAATTGTGAAGGGACTTCTTCAGTTCAAAGAAGTGTTCTTTACCTATTAAGTACACAATACCATTAACTGATGTTTTCCTTTGTACTTTTATATTTAGAGGGGTGGATGTGTGTACCTACATTTTCAAATCAGTATTCTAACACTTATCTTAATTTGTAAGGGGCAGTGAAGAAGGCAAACACTGTCAACTGGGGACAAACCAAAAAGGCCTGTTTCTAGGAAAATCTTAGTTCAAAGAGGAATGAGTTCAGAAAACTCCTAGTGAACTAACACAACATCTGTAAAGATCAACTCTTTGTGCAAACATACCTTAAATAAACAAAGCCAGAGGCAGTCCTACATAAAACATTCTGGGCTTAGTCTTGAAATGTACTTGACTACAAAAAATACTGCATTTATTTGTGCCCACTCCTATGCCTAGGGTTCTCACCTACAGATTGCTGCTACAGAAGGCCACCATCTCAAATTCTATATGGTAGAGAGACACAGGAAGGTGTCATTTGCCTTCTGTTACTCAGCAGGCCAAGACAAACTGTTCCATCACCAATACAAGGCCCAGGCTGAGGTTGCAAGACCTTCATCTATTGTGTCTTAACTTACCACTGTGGGCAGTAAATAAAAAGCAATTCACCAAAGAGTTACAGGGTCATTGAAACATCTTGAATTTGTCATTTGTCCTTAATGCTATTTGTTTGTGCTTCATGGCTGTTCCAACTCATCACACAAAATTTTCTGCTCAGAATCCATGCTAAGTGTAGCATACCCACAAAGATACCCACAAACTGAAAAATACAGGACAAATACATTTTTATGTAAATTTATTAATTAGCTTTAACAATAGTAATACATAAATCAGTACTATGTCCAGCATAAGGTTGTATAATAAAATATTCTGGTAAGATTGATTTCTAGTGCGTACATTTTTAAGGGCAGTTTTCATCCAATTTGGACATTTAAAAAAAAAAATAAATAAATACAAGGCCAAAAATGCTTACTTAATCAAAGTCCTGCTAAGTAAGACTTCAGGCTCCACACTGTTTCAAAGCACTACTGAGGACAGCGGTCTGTACACATCTTGGACTAACAAATGGACTGTGCTCAAGCAGCATACATTTTCTGACATCCAACACAGATCAATAAACACAAGTTTTCCAATTTAGACTTCCTTATTCCTCTTAAAACTAGCAGTCACTTTTCTATTTTAGGATTGTCTGGCTTTCCAGCTGTGATGTGCACATATTAATCCCAACCACATCACGTTTACAAAATACAAAGCTCCAGTCCTCTCCTAATAGTACTGCACTATCTAGTGGAACTGTTTATGAAACAAATTGCTACTCAAATTAAACAAGACTAAATTGTTCTTGAAGAAAGAAGAAAAAAAAGCCTTTGGGAACAGGCAGGAACATGGCATGCTCCCAGCTTTATTTGTCATTTTTTGGAGCTCTCTAGACTTCAGGAATACATCCGCTCTGGGATGTCTGGTGCTTAGTGCTACAGCATTAAGTTTTAGGCACCCTGGGTTCTGTGCACTGTAGACAGCGCAAAAAAAAAAAGCTGCATTTTCAGCTTTGTCTCCCTGATGGCCAGTGAGTCCAAGACATACAGTGGCATTCAGATGTTTTTCAAAGTGCAGTATAGAGGCATTCACTGACATCTGGACTAACTTTATTTACATTTAACAATATTAAAATTTGGTCCCAATTTAAATTAGATATACATGAGAAAATATATTTGGCAAATCAGAGCTATTTTATTTACTAGTGTATTTATCATTTACCACAAAAGGCTATCCTTTGGACATGTTTACTCTACAAATCTACATAAGCTTGTTTTATTTGTCTTCTGACAAATTCTGCTGATGCCAAAATTCCCTTTTCCTTAAGTTACACTCAGGACTGAGTCACAAATTTTAAACCTACTCTAAATTACATATTTTTCTTTATTATATCAAAACAAAATCCAAATGATTGGTCAAACTATAAACACTTATAAACCTAGTGAAAACATCCCTGAGAAGCTTTCAGCAACACAGAGTAATTATAAGGTTTGGTCCATTACAGGAGAAAAATCATTACATCCAGTTATTGAAAGCTATGGGCCCCAAGTCCATTGGTTGTACATTGGATTACCATTCACTCCATTTCATGCCTCTTACAAAACATTGTATCTGAGACAAAAGTCACTAGAGGTTCTTTACATTCTTTGACAGATAATGTAATTGTTACAAAAGTTGTGATGACTGGCCTAGATTCAGCCCTGGTGTAACGCCTTTAGTTTCAATGGAGTTCACACACATTCCAGGGTTGAAGTCTGGCAACATATATGACTGTGAAGGACAGTACCTAAAATTAAAAAAACACCTTAAAAGTTACAGAGGATACTTTTCACAAATTGCTGACATTATGTTTTCACATACTACTTATTTTGCAAACAAACATTTTACCAATATTTAAATTTAGAAGTCAGACTGCCAAGCCATAGGAAAACTCAGAACACCACCAGGTTCAACTCCACTGAGAAAGCAAAGTGCGTAGTTTCCACAAAAGTGCACACAGGGTTAATGACTATGGAAGTACTGTGTTAGTACACATGCAGGGCAATAATAAAAAAAAAAAAAAAAAAACAAAAAAAACAAAAAACACAAAAATCCATAAANAAAAAACAAAAAAAACCACAAAAGCAAGAACTCATTAAACAGAGGGACACATTTTCACTGCTCTGAAGTTACTTTAGAGGGCCTCTCAGTCCACCATCTCATTGGTTTAGCAGTATTTTAAAACAAAGTCAAAACTCACATACACATTGGATAAATGCAAGTAAGCCACCTTTTGAATGCCACGTTAACTATTTTCAAATGCAGTTGTTTTCAGAAACCCTGCTAAAGCCTGATATATTGGAAAATTAACTAAAGCTGCTTGTACTCTGAGGCAAAAACTAAGTTAGCACTAGAATTTATCTTTCTGTACCAGTACTTCTGACCTTAGCACTTTCTGTTACATCAAACCTGAGCAAACCTGCCACTTGCAATTAAAAAGCCATGCTTTGTAATATTACAACAATAGCTTCTGCTAAATGAGGCTGTTTTACTCTATGAAGTGCAACAAAAGTGTAATACAATATCTTGTACCTAACACTTGTCTAATTTGTAAGGAAACATGCAAAAAACCTGCAAAGGTGTTTCCATAAAGTTAAACCAAAACATAAAAATACTATAAAGTATAAAATACTATTTGGGGAAAAAAAAAAATCAAGTTCACTTGAACAATCCAGGAAGGATCACAGAATATTGTGAATTAGAAGGGATCCACAAGGAGCATCAAAGTCTAATGTTTAGAGAGGGTATTTATACCAATTTAGGAAGATAGGTGAGCAGAACTCTTCATGGTAAAGGAATATTGGAGAAAAACTCCAACCAACTAAAGACTGTATAAAAAGTTATTCTAAAGTAACAAAGAAAAAGAACAAACCCTCATTTTACTCAATGAACACAAGAATTATTCAGAATTCATGAGTTAAGTGAGTATGCATAACCACTTAACATTATCACTGTGGGGGTCAGCAATAGAACTTGAACAGTATTTTTTATGATCAAACACCAGGAATAGGACTTGTGGGGAACCTTTGATACTGCAGCTATCAAAATCCAACCCGGCCGTCCTCTGCCAAACATGAAACACTTACAGAGTCACTGTAATAGGAATTTTCACTCTTGGGACAGCTTCCCCAAACAGCTAAGTTATGCATTGAACTCTAGAGAAACACCTCGGCAGGGTGACAAAAAGAAGTATATTTGCTTAACCATGATATTTATGAAGCAAAGTTAGTAAGAGAAGTGGATCCTTTCAGACAGTAGATGTATTACCAGGTGGTGAACTGTCAGGGGCTGCTTTGGGATCAGGAGTGTGACAAACAAAAAGCTGTTTTCCCAAGCTTTTTTGGGCAAATCTGAAGTACATTATGTGACCCATTGCAACAAAAGACACAGAAATAAGCACCAATAAGCCAAAAGCTTCAGGGTTTGGGGCCAAGATGACCATGATGAAGTGCAGCAAGTCAAGAAGATAATTCATGGAGTTTTGGACACCGTTTATGATGCCTCTTTCAGATTCTATGACGTTTTCTTGGAGTAACTGTGTGACAGTCAAATCAAAGGACCAAAGGCCTATGGAGAGAAAAAATAGTTATCCATACAGCCAGGCTTCTCATGGCAAACTCATCACTGGCACAATTCAATTCACCCTTCCAAGCACTCCCTTCTGCCAAAAGTTGCACAGGCTAAGAAACGCTCTTGTTGGTTAGAACTGATTTCACACTCACAGTCAAGAGCAATTTACTTTCCTTTTACAAAAATTTCCTGTAATAATACATACAACTTTACACATTAATTTGCCTGTTTCACCTGACTATCGAGCCAATGTTTTACTCATCCTTTCCTTGTTTAAATAGCTGGCTTACAGCTATTTACAGTGTATTCATGCTAGCTGCAGTCACTAAGGCTCTGCATAAGATGTTTTGCAAAAAAAATCAAGTATCTTTTAAACTATGCAGAATACACAATAATTTTAAATGATTGACACTAGCTTCCATACTGGTTTAGTCTGTTTGTGATTCAGCTTTAGAAACTTATCTTGCAAACAGACATAATACGTATGAATCAAGTATTCAATTCCTTCAGAATTCAGCAAAAACTAACTGCAGAAACCAAGTATAAAGATTCTACAGATGACCACTACAGTTCATTACATTTGTATAATTGACTGCTTATTCTGTTGACAGATACAAGTATTATGCTAACCAGCAATTCTTCAAAAAAATTAGGCTGTCATCCAAATTAAAGCTTCCCTTCTAAAGTCCAAGATTGGACAATTTTAATAAGTGGATAATTTCGTAAACTAAACTGTGAAGGTTTTCATAGCAGATGTGTTTAGTTCTGTTTCCTAGTAACCAGTGGTTTCATTTCGTTGTGAACAAAAATCATTTAGAGATGAGCTTTCCAAAAAAATGTTACAGTCCTCTCCAAATGTGGTAAATTTTCTCCCACTTGTGACATCAATATACTTGGAATTAATTCTGCAGTCTTCACCCTGGTGATACTATTGCAGGATCATTTGCTTTTTATGTAAATTATAATCAACTAGCCCCACAAACATGATATAATACTTCAATTATAGCCTCTAATTCTAAAATCCATTGTATTTAGTTGAGAGGCTCCACAATTTTTAGAAATAAAAGCAGGTAATAAACCAAATTGTAATAGAGACATAATACTTACCAACTCTAGCAGCAATGACTCCTGCAAACAGGAGACTAACAGAGACTAAAGGCACAGACTCAGGACTCATCTCTGGGTCACCGTTAGCAGGAGTAAGAGACCCGTTTAACAAGTTGGGCATTCCAGTTGCAAAAAACATTTCAGGTTCTGGAGATGCTATAGTAGGCAATGGTTCATTTTCAAACAGCCTGGCACTGATGTCAGCAAATGGGGAAACAGTCAAATCCATAGGACTTCCAGGCATAAATACAGAGATGGCACATAAGATCAAACAAGCAAACTGAGCAACTCCAGAAATAAGGCCCGTGCGAATGAGGCCACATTTGCGCCGAAGCCAAGTGAAAGCCACTGTTCCCATGATTCCAGTGACTGCTGAGGCACCCATGAGGAGGCTTAGCACAGAGCCACTCAGCCCCTGAGTGTATGCATAGCCTGTAGTGATACAATCGAATCCCAGAACAGTCATATAGAGAAACGCAAGGCCCATGCCTGCGAGGAACACCGGCTGGTTGTAGTACGCAACCCATCCGTCCCGGAACGTTATGAAAGGCTCGGCAATCCGGGCAGCACAGCCGACTTCCTTCTCCTGCTGGGGATCAAAGCCATTTACATCTTTCTCAATAATTAACTGCACTCCTTCAGCGGGTTTCATGTCACTCTCTGGAAACAGAAATGGAGCTGTCAGACACACTCCTGCCTGCAAAGTGCACAGTGTAAAGCCACAGACAATTGTTTGCACTAAGGTCACTACTGCAGAAGTGCATCAGTCAAACTCCACTACCAAGCTTCCTCCTAATTACCTAAATTAAATCATTTAAAGCATTCTTAAATCCTACCTAGGGAGTAAGATCAAGTAAAGTTTATCCCTATCAATTTATTTAATTAAACAGTGATAGGAGAAAGCATTGCCTGCCTCTAGACTAGTGACTGAACGCTCTAATTCCATAGAGAAATCATTTGCCTAATGAATGCCAATGTCAGCTTTGTATGCTTAAAAGCACTGACTGAAAAAAGAAGGAAATACTTAAATATCTGTCAGTATCTCATGTCATGGCAGAAGAACCAAGGCTGAAGTCTTGTCCAGAGTCAAATGCTTTCAAAGCTTGACTTAAAAAAAACCCCAAACCCAAAACCTCAGACTATGCATTTCTACAATTCCATTCTCACTGTAATACAGGAAGGAGGCACTTCCACTGGTCCCAAACAAAAATCCAAAAACTCACAGCAGTATTTACACTGGTAAGGAGGATAGAAATTCTACAAAAGTCTGGAGGCCTGAACAGTGTTTTTAGACTGTTAAGTTCAAAACTAACTCCACATACAGTGAGACACATGAAGTACTTCAGCAACTTTCAAAAACACAAGTCTTCTAATGAAAACAGAATACTGCAACAGCAGAGATGAAGAAGTGTCTCCTACAGATTGACATTTGCTAAATGCTTCATTGTCTAGAAGTATTTAAGAGCCTATTCCAAAGTTATGGAGCCTTCTGCACTCTCCCGTTCTCTAATACTCGATTGCCATCAGCCTGGTCAAATAGCTTACTAGACCAGCTATTGCCACCATGGACCTGAGGGCTGGGAAGACAGATCTCTTCAGTACTTTTAATAGCAGCTTTCTAACTCACAATATATTGAGGCAAGATTGTGAGCTAGAATTTAAACAAAACCCAGAAATTCTTCACATTAAAAAAAAAAAAAAACCACAACAAAAAACAACAACAAAAACCCAAACAAAAACCCACAACCTGGTTGTAGCTGGGAACCCATAACATGAGCTTTCAGTAGTATTCATATACTGCTACCTTAAAAATGGGGAAACACTTAAGTCTAGTATTTCAGCATCTGACATTTCCAATACTTCACAATAAGTCTGTTTCTGAAGCAATTTTAATTTCTGGTATTAAGACTACCTAAAGTAATGTTAAAATCAGTTTCAGGGTTACTTAGAGTAATAGCCACAGTCATCTACACTGCATATCCCACTTGTACTGCTTGGCCAAGAACTGAAGGCCAAAAGAGGTTTTTTTCTCCACCATTCCCTGGTGCATATAAAAGTCATTCAATCATGTCAGAATAGAAATATGACTATCTAGTCTGCAACCTCCCAAAAGCCTGTTAGTACCATGTGTAAGCAGAGAGGAGTTAGCAAGAAACAGTCTTACAGGGGCTGTAGACACTATAGAGGCAAGGGTCTGGTCCAGCTTCTTAGCTATAGTACAGATGGATAGGAGCATTCCTTATGATCGGCCTGAAGCTACAGGGTAGACTAAGGGACTAATGAAGGGGAGAGAATTAATTCTTTGACTGCATTTTATAGAATTCCTCAAAAAGATGCACAGAGTGTTGTTACTTAGGTTAGAGTCTTTGGTATCTATACCCCCAACATGAAATCGCCAAGCTCTGAGTAGAAAGATAAATAACCTGTGCCTGTGGAAGACAAAAGTCAACGCTTGGCTTGACTGATGCAATGAATATACAGTGAATTTGAATAGTTACTCCTGTGTTTTCAATACCTTTCTTTACATTCAGCTGTTTCAGTTCCGATGCTTCAACTTTTGCAGATTTGTGAGCCAGAGTGGGAGTTTTCTGATAAACCTTCCAGAGCAGCAGATATTCCACACACATTGACATCAGGTTCCAGCCAGAAATGAACCCACAGCCAATCATCGGGGAGCCAAATGTCATTATCTGACCAACAGCCATTGGGGCCAAGATATTGGTCAACTGATCAATTCTTCTTATTGTAGCATTCATATCTGTCAGAAATTATTTGATGATATGAAATGATTAGTGAACACTTACAGTGAAATATTCACCAACATAATTGTGAATTGCACATGCATAAAGGTAAAGCTACAAGTCTTGCTCCAGCTGTAAGTGGTTCCAGCAGGAGTAACCAGAGGCACCTACAGACTATTTCAATGTTTAAGTTCACTGCATCAATCAAAGTGTTTGTAAGCCAAATCCCTACTGGTGCCAGTTTTGCCTGCATGAGGTCTTTGACATTGAGCATGCTGGGTTTACAGTGGCAGCATAGTCCTGTTCATCATGAGATCAGGTAGAACTGCTCATCATGACATCAGATCACCCTTACACAGCACTGATCCTGTGGACTCCTAGCTCTATCCCTGTAACACTCAAACCTAGCACACACAACTCCAGCAATCTCATAAGGTGGAATTGTTTCTTGTGAAGACAGTAATCTATCTCCCAACACTAGAACATGTATTTCTTAATCTCCTCCACTTACTTATAATAACTGGTGGCCACAGTACCACCATGATAGCAGCAGAACTTTGAAATAGCTTTACACTTCCTTGTTAAGTTACATTGGTTGATAGCAGCTGTAGGTGTCCTTAGATCTTACTGAGCAAAGTCCTCACTCCTTTCTGGTCCTTTGATGTTTACAGTCAAAACAAGCAGTCCATTCTCGGCACAAATGCATCTTTCATTTGCTGCTAGGGAATGCCTCACCCTGCTCCATCTTATCTACTTTACTGTCATTAAACCATCTGGGTTCCTGTAAGTTTCCAGTTAATGGTGCCATTCTTCCACTCCTAAGTTGCTAGACATTCAGTGGTTTCACACATGAAGCCCCTTTTAGAGTTCTACTATAAAATTAGAGCTTTTGAAGGGCAAGTGAAATTCTACATCAGTATGAAGCTGCTTTATTGAATCTTTAGAGAATTACTCCTTGCCATTCAAAGAAACGTTCAGGTTACTCTACTTAAAATTCAAAGTCAATTCTTTGTTAACCCTCAGTCAAATAACTTAGATATTTGCATAATATTTGGCTTTAAAAATCCCAAGAACTAACATTTGTTTTTTGAGTTATTTGAGGAAGGCTAATAATTCCACTCAGAAAAGGTACAAAGAGTGAATAGGAAAACTACCAAAGGCAGCAAAGGAGATGTTAAGGTAACTTTTTCATTTCCCTATTCCACTAACTTGCATAACTAAGACTTCTCTTTGAGGAAAGGTAACAGTGCAGAGGTGGACAACAGTATTTGCTGCAAAGTCAGTATCAGCTCCTAATTTTTTTTTTAATGCTAGGAATTCCAACAGTCTCCAGATTACACCATGGTTAAACAAAAAACAAGCCTATTCAGCCTGAAAGGGATGCTTTAGATAAATCTGTTGAACTAAAGTGCTTAATTGAGTGGTTGTTTTCATTCTTCAATCAAGTCACATGAGAACTTACAGTAACCTCTTGTCTGATTTCTCAGTACAAAAATGTAAGTGGTCATCCAATTGTGCCTGAGCTCATGAAGCAGTAAAGAGGCAGGACTGACTCCCAGGCAGCAGTTCTCTGCAGATGAGGTCTGTACTTTATCTCATGTGTGGTATATGGGTCAGGGATGAGGGGAGATGATTTGCTGAATAAGATCTGACACAAGAAGAAAGTTTTAATAGTTCTCATTAACCTAAGACTTTTACAGATAGCTGCTATTTTCATACCTGTGATTCACATGCATGACAGAAGTTCACCTGTATTGACACTCTACAAAAGGCATGACCTAGAAAGGCACTGGAAGGCCAAAATAAAAGACTAGAGAGGATAATCTGTAGACTGGGAAATAAAAGTATGACACTTTTAATGCATCTAAGAATTAGCCTTTCCTGGATGAGATGGGTAAATAATATTCCTTCATTGGAGATAAACTTCAAGTAAAAATCTGGAATACAGGGTTCAAATTTCTAAAAGGACTCTGAACTTTATGGGCAATTTAGGCAGCTTTATACAAAATTAGAGTCCAGAAGCTGAAATGCTGTCTAAACCTGAAGGTATCTAAACTATGTCAGACTTAGACCTTAGTTGCAGAGTTAGTGACCTGTAGGGGTCTTGGTAATGTTAAACTGCTCTGTGCCTTGTTTGTAGTTCAGTATCAGTTCCTCCATCTGAGAAGGTTTAAGTCCCCTTATGGGGTGGATTCAGAGCCCATATAGCCTGACCAAATTTATCACCAAAAAATGCTGCTTCCCACACTATCTGTTAGAATCAGAGAAGCAGCACAGCCAAAGATCTGTTGTACACCCTTTTGTGTAATTTGCTTTGTGTCTCCTTGGTGAGATTCCCAATCTCTCACATCCAAGTAGTGTCACAACTACCAAACTGCAGTAGAATATGAATGGGAATGAATTCTCTCTCTTAGCAGTATCAATGTCCCTGTGCAAGTGCAGGACACAGGGAAAAGATTATTTAGTCTGTAGTCTATGCTTAAAAGCATCAGATATCAAAGGAAAGCAGAGCTTCCAATTCCAGCTGAAGGAAAGTATTCACAGCTCTGAGTTAGACATCGAATGCTAGAGAAATGCAAGGTTTCAAATGTACCTGCATGCACAGTATTACCTACTGGCAATTTCCTAACACACCTACTTAACTGTTCTGGACTTCATTCTCATGCATCTCTTTCTTTGATCCCTATGAGAGGGGCCCAGTTACGCAAGAGTTCTCTGTTTCATTCCAGGGACCTAAAAATAAAGTATTGCAACACTTGGCTTGTTCAGCAAGACTAGTTTTCCTAACAGAGCTGCAGCAGGACTAAAAGGAGGGCAAAACAAGTTTGGGGATGCCTAACTGAATTGTAACCACAACAGTAATTTGTGATCTCAGTAGCTGTAGTCCATAGCAAGGAAGAGCAAAACAAAGACTGCCCTTTTACCTGATGTATTCTCATAAAATCTGGAATTCAAAGATGTACTGATCTCTGTAAAACTCTAGTCTTAAAAAAAAATAAAATCAATCTTGGAAAGTAAGACATGCAAGGTATTATAAAGGCAACATATTTCACCTGCCAGTTTGCTTCTGTCTTCCCCTGCAACCACAACAATCCAGTCCCTCTGAATTGTGATCGCTGTGGCAGTGCTGGCCAAATTGGCAATATTTGCTATTGTGATAACCAGGATATAGCACAATGTCTAGAGAGATGAGGGGAAAGAGTTACAAGGTGAGAAAACTGATGGAGATCTCCACTTTCTACACAAACAGAAAAGACTTTTGTATTTGATTCCATGTATTTTAACATTATTCTTCACACAATACAAGATCAAGTCTACAATTCCTGGCAGAAAACAATCTTTGTTTACCTAACCAGTGCAGTTTCGTTTACCAGTTTTAGCTCCCAGGAATGTCTATACAGATTAGAGCAAAAGATAAAAATTCATCCATTTCCCATGCTCCCCAAAGTTTCTTTGTAAATTAATTGCTTATTAACAAGTTCAGGCACTCACAAGAAGCCATCCATGGTATAATGTCAAGAGCTGTGTCTTAAACAAGAAGATAATCATCAGGATAACCCCACACAAGATGACAGATGAATTCTGCACAACCAAGGATGTCTGGGCCACTGTTTTAAACCAAACAGAGAGCAACAGTTATGAACACAAGAATGAGCTAATTATAGCCTTAAGGCAGGCGTAATTAAGGGACATGCACATATTTTTAAAATAACTTTATTTTCCTAGTCTCCCCCAAAATATAAGTGGCAAAAGTATACTTCACAGTAGATTCTGAATCTTCCATTGTCTTAGAGAAACAAACTAACATCTAATGTAACTTCATAGCTCTTGATTTACAGTCTAAGTAGGTCTTCTCTCAATCTAAGTCCCTGTTTAAATGCTGACAGTATGTTCCAAGTAGTAAAAACCTAGCTCAAGCCTCTAAAATTCATACTGTGAATGGGATACTATTCTGAAAATTTTTGGAAAATAAAAATTCATTTGAAGAACTTGGTCCCATTTTATTTATAAATAACAGACTAGAGCATATATAGTTACAATGTGCATAATGCAAATGCAGTGTGTTTACACTTAAGTGACAGATGTTTGTATCCAGACAGAAGACAACAAATAATACAAGTGTATGTTAGTGATAATGAAAGAAGAACTTGGTCTGTAGTCCTAAAGTTACTTTTTTTTTACCTTTTGTGTTTCCATACATCTCTACACATCAGATGGGTTTAGCCTGAGTAATAGACATATCACGACTTAAAACTCTTTTCCTCCTGTCTTTGAGAATATCTTTGTATAACCATCACCACTCTGAACCCACTTTGCCTTTCTTAAAGGAGATGAGCAAGCCCCATTCCCATACTTGACTTAAGAAATTCACTCTGTCAGCTTCACCTTTTTCACATGAATTCACTCCATCCTTAAGTAAATAAGCTGCTCTAGGCATCTAACCTTTGAGCCTGGAGTTCTTGTCCACCCAGTCTCCAATAAGGGCTCCCAGGAGAAGAACTGATCCCGCCACAACCAGGCCATAGACTGCAGTCAGGAGTAAGCTGTTCCCATAAAGTTCAACCAGGAATACAGACACGGCAAAATGCCACATACGATCTCCCTTCAAGAGCAAGAGAACACACACAACATTACTGGTTGCACTTTTAAAAGCACACAGATTCACTATTTTACTAAGGCCCTGTCAAAAGTCTGTACTAAAATAAAGGTTTGTTTCACATACAGAGGTGGTGTGGGGGGTTTTTGTGGCTGGTGGTTTTTTGGGAGGTTTTTTTGATTGCTACGTCCTGTCACCATCGATTTTATCCCAGTATCACTAAGATCATCTATCCTAATCAAGTGGATCATTACAGCTTGTAATACCACACATCCAAAAATCCCAGATTTTTTTATTATTATATTACTGGGCAATGTCTGTCACCAGCCACATCAAAAAAACCTCAAAAAAGCTTATACAAGTTCTCCAGCACAGATCAAATATTAACAACAGATTTACTGATGGCTATTTAAAAATCTTTTCAAGACAGCAATTTGCTCTTAGATGATCAAAGCTTAAGTCCTGCTTTATAACACAAGAGTGAGTCAAGTGAAAACAAGTCATCATACAATTCAGGATAGATATAGGTAAATGTTAACTGAAGTTTCTGAAAGCACTGGACTTCAGCTGTTTTTAGTGCTAAGCACTGGCTTATTACTCAGAGGAGGTAGAACAGCAGAGCTCATTTAACCTATCATTACTAACTCACTGCTAGTTCAGCCCATTTAGCCTATTGCTCATTTAACCTAGTGCTCAGAATACATGTTATGATACCACTTGTACAAAAAGGAAGCCTCAATTGTTAAACACATCCAAGTGAAATATTTTTGAAACTATTCAAAACATTTTTGTTTTGCTAATAAACAAAGGCAGGTTTTTGTTGTCACATCTCACTTTACTTTTAAACTTATTGAAAGCAATGTGTGACAGAAAATGCTTTATGTAATCAGTAACAAAGCGGATGAACAGAAATCATTTATACCATTCTGGGGCACACAGGTTGTTTAATAAGGCTCCCTAACATTAGTCTTCTACAAACCAAACATGAAACTGTTTTCTTCTGCTGCCTTATCTTAAATAAACAATTGCTATGTGATACAGCAAAGAGCACAAATTTCTAAGGACCTCAAATATTCGGAAGGGCTGGGGGAGGTGTAACATAAAAGTACTTTTAAAAACCAAAGCCTGCCAAATCTAACTTACCATGTAACACAGCAATCAAGAGATACATGAAAAGCATACTATTTGGAGGGTCAAAATAATTGCGAAGTGTGATTAGTTCTAAGTACAGTACAGACATAAAACCATTTGCCTTTTAATGTTGAGGTCACTGAAGGAGATTTCCATATGCATAGTAACATGCAAAATTTTATACATGTATCCTTAACCACAGGCTGAAAACAAAAAATATTCCAACCACAGAAAGAAAAATTTAATCTGTTCAAATGAAACCCCCAGGGTATTTTGTATGCTTTTTTAATTGAATCCAATGACAAATGCTACTATAAGTATGATCATCTTATATGCCTCCTCTCATATATTATAAACCATTTTTCACTCACGAGACACCTCAGGTCTTCTGTAAATATGTTCCACTTACATTCCATGGTTAGTTAGTATAAATATATACAGAACATCCCTGCAATGATTCCACAGGCATATAACTTCCCAAGTCCAGCTTTCATTTAAACTTAGTATGTCCTCAGGTGGTACTTTATACAATTTCACTTAAAATACAGGCAGGTGAATTAACCCAGATAACTGTTTATTAAACTAGAAAGATAAGCCAAAAATACTTTCATATTGAGTTTGAGTTTTTTCTTTATGCAGAGATGTTTCAATTACTGGATTCTGACAATCTGAAAAGGGCATTTTTAAATAAATCTAAGCATATGAAAATCAGTGCCAGTCACTCCTGTTAAGAGTAAAACACTGAATCTCACTTCAAACTCATGGAAAGGTTCCTTTGACTCCAGAGACATCATGATTTTGCTGTAGGCTTCATTTAAGAGCCCATGAACACTGTTCAACTTTAGCCAACTCATTTACTCAGTATTTTGTTCAGGTCAACCCACAGAGATCATTTTTGGGGTAACTGCAGGTGTTATAACCTGGAAGTATGATTTTCTTTCAAGAATTAAAAACCATAAAGAATAAGCAAAGATAAAGGAGAAGAATGATATTAGTGAAATGCAGAGCTTTGTAGCATGTATGTAATTTCAAGCTAAGATCTACTGGAACTTGAACAGCAAATATTGTCTTCAGAAACAGAAAGAACCTTGATTACATATCCTTAGTCCCACCTTAAAAAGTCTAAAAATGTGGGTATTTCAAAACTTTTAAATAGCTACAGCTGTTAAGCATCACTATCCTTTTAAAGAGAGCTCCTCCCTTTCTGTAATTATAATCCCCTTCATAAACACCTTAAACTGAATGTACACAATTGCACATCAGAACTGAAGCCACAAGTCGAGGAATAGCCAGCCTACTGACACCTGAGGGCAGATAAGGCTGGGAAGTTGCAATCAACTGATCTCCTGGGAAGCATTATGTCTGACACCCACAAGGTGAACCCAGTTCCATGCTGCGCTTTCCTTCTTGCTGAGGGATAGAGAGCAAGAGCATAAGGTCTGGGACTCCAGTTCAGCATTGCTGTCCAGCCTATTAAGATCCCCGAGGCCAGGCACACACTCAAATACTTCACCGAGCAAGAGCCCAACAGAGTCTAGACTTTGTTCAAGTCTGAACATTTCTGGAGATATGACGTGTTTAATCAATTACAGCTTCTCTTGGCAATGGCAGACTAACACAGAAACCTAATTAGATCCCCTAGTTAGAGCAAAACTCCATTTCTCTCAGGTTTTGTATTGTGGACAGAGCCACTCTAAAACACAGATGATCTATTACTTGGAGTTCTGAAGATTCAGGTACTTGTTTACTGTTCCTGTTAGCAAAAGCCTTCACACTACAGGAACACCAAAACTTAGGAGATACAAAAGGTGAAGTCCTGCACCCAGTTCTGTCAAAATAAGCTGGTGTAGTACAACTTCTGTTGTTCAAGCAGATTTGGTTGAGGGTTTTTGGAATCAAGATTTTCGGCACAAAACCCACCAGGCAGGAATATCCATTAACACTGTTACACAGACATCTTGTAGTCAAACATTCGTTACTGTGTGCAACACTGTTTTCTAACTCTGCTTAGTCACCTTTACTCAGGGACTCGGAGCAATCCCACCGCAGAGCTGTGAAGCACTGCTCACAGGAGTAAGCAGGGTTGGCCAAATTGCCTGTGAGGCCCTTTGTGGGCATGACTGACAAAAGCTATTGCAGGCAACAACCCTGACCTCTAAAAAGCAGCGAGCCAAACAGCTCCTTCAAATATTAAAAACTGCCAAAAAATTGCACTTGTTTAAACAAATATTTGATACCACCCGAAGCCTTCTTCTACTAAGAGAAACATCAGTACAACCTTTCAGGTTAGTGAAAGCAAGAAGCTGCCAGAGTTAGGGCATGCAGTGTTGTAACTGTAGATCACCTATTTGTTCAATACATACATCAAAGCAGTCCAAATGCAGGACCAAAACACAAAACAAGGAAAATGGGGGGAAACATTCCATTTATTTTTGAACCAAGCCATTGTATGGAGACTTAAGATTGTGTTATAATACACACATATTCTTAATTTTATTCTGTGAAACAGAACCAGATTGTCAATTTTTAGAACATATTTCAAGGTAGCTTTTTTTAGTATTCTTCAAGTGTGTAAAAGCTGGTATAGTAAGTTATACTAGCACAGAAGGAAAACATCTCAGGAGGCAAACGATTTTACAGAGGACAACTCCTGATGCTTTCAACAAGTTAGCTGTGAGTGACAGTAATGGGTCCATTGTAAACACTGTGCATATCCCATTAGTAAGTATATGAGTCCTTTACATATATGCTGCAATGGGCTGTCTCTCATTCTGCTCCTCTATAAGGAGTTTCACTGGTTCTGTAGTTATTTAAAAACATTAAGAGGTACAGAACCAGGCCCTCCAAAAATTCAGTACTCTGCTACTCTGCACAAAATCCAAACCTACTGAAACGTATTTTGTAAAGACTATGAAGATTTTTAACAGCAAGGTGTTGTAACAAGACCTCTATGGTGGTGTGCTAGTTTGTGAAGATTTTTGGAAAACACCAATAAAACTCAGGTAAACCATAGCCAGATTAATCAAATCCTACTTCTACCAGGCCAGTATTTTACTTACCCAAGTGGACAGTGCATGTCCAAGATAAAGAAGAAACTTTGCAGACGTAAAATAGGCAATCACAGATCCTAAATGAGAAATAAGAAACAGATGCTAAAGCAAATGCGGGCACATCCACCGCATTTCGGTACTGCAGGCACAGTACGCTGCCGTGGACAACCTTCTCAGAGCGGAGGCGCCACCGGGACACGGCGCGATTTGGTGCACCCCACCCGCGGGCAGCCCCGCCCGGTCACCCGCGCCCGCTCCACGCCCGGGAACCGCTCTGGAGGCGGCCCGCCCGCACTGACCGCCGCGCCNAGCTAGCACTGTAGCTGAAGTCGGAAAGCCTTGGCCTTATGCGCCGCGGGCGGCGGGGACGCTCCGCCGCGAAGGGGCCGAGCGCCGCTCGACGCCCGGCTCGGTGCTCGCGGCTGCCGAAAGCTGCTAGCTGGGAACCGGCGGCGCACCGCCTTTTGTACGCGGCGGTGGCACCGCCCCCGCCCGGCCCTCCCCGGAGGCGGCCCCGGCCCCGCCGCCGCCAGTACCCGGCAGAGCAGGAGGGGCGCTCCGCGGGGCTCCGGGCAGGCAGCGCTAGTAGCCGCAGCCTGGGCTCCCGGGCACCGCGGGGGGGACCTCAGCAAGCAAAAGCCCGGCTTTCCATGCCTTGGGCCCCCCTGTCCTGCCTCTGGCTCGGCTCTCTGCTGTTGCCTTTTTGTTTTCTGGTATTTTAAAAACATGACGTTCTTGACTATGCAGATTAAAGAAGCTGGGGTTTTAAGAGCAGCACCAAGTATCACGAGCCTTTGGTTGAAACACTGCCAAGGACAGTGCTCCTAATTTGGAACTTCCAGGGGAAAAAAATAATAAAAAAAAATAAACAAGGGACCAAAATTTAAGCTATTTAACTGAAATAGCATTTCTGTTCCAATGAAGATGGTGCAGAATTGACTCAGTTGCTGCTGGCTCAGACTCTCTGCTTCACATGAAGCATCCCAGTTCCTACCATAAATACCTTTTTTGCACATTATGGGACCTCCTTTGGTATTGACCTCCACGAAAAACTGCATGTTTATAGAACTTAAAAACTGGTCAAAATGTACAATAAACTAGATCTTTTTCAGGATACTATGAAAATACTTAAGAATTACCTGTCCTTGTGCAGTTGAAAACATAATGTTTGTTCACAGCTGCCAGAGCTGAGATGATTTTATCATTGGGTAATACTGCAAAGGTCCCTCCTCTATGTATAAAATTGCTTTTGTTTTGGGTTGTGGGTTTTTTGTTTGATTTTTGTTTGGTTTGGTTTTTTTCCCGCCAAGTATATAGGCCACCCCAGAAGCAAATGCCTGACATAACAGACCAATAACCTGTTCTGGTGTTGCCACTCCTGTGATCTTGTTCAAAGTATTCTTACATTAATTAGATGAGTTTCTATGCATGAATCATGGATTATGCTTTGCATAATGGAAACTATACCTTGGGAAAAAATAATTCAGAAATAAAATTTCATATAAACATAGGAAGCCTAAAATTGCTAATTTAATGGGATTGGTTATCCAAGGAGAGTTAAGTGTTTCTTCTCATGGTATATTCCTTTAAAATTTGCAGAAAATCTTTTCTCAGATTGGCATCAAAAGCAGAGTGAATTTTCTTTATGGTTTGTCTTATAAAGCCTTACTGCTTAAACTGTATTCTTCTTTACTAACAGCTGAAAAGATAATTACTTTTCCTAAACCGTAACAATTTTAATATTATAAGCCCACGTTGATATTGATATTTAAATGATATTTAGTGGTTTTAAATCTCTTAACTGTCAGGTCTTGCACTTCTCCTGGCAAGGGTACTGTATTCCACAGGTAGACACACAGATTAACTTGGGTCTAACCCCTGGTTGTTACTCGTATCTCAGCAGGAAGGGACCACAGTCTCGAGGAGCTCTGTGTGACAGATGCCTGCCATGCTCCATTGCAGACTGTCACATTCAACTCACATCTTTTTCATCCCTGTCCTTGGTGGCATTTGTGGCTGCTGTTAGGGTTGGGTTACTGGACTAGATGGGTTCTGCTGTGGTCTGTCAGGTATATAATGCATACCTACATATATGTAATACAGCAGCAGTCCATCCAGTAACATCAGGAACTCTTACCAGCACAGTACTGCTGGTTAGACTTTTTTTTGTTACTAGAGAACGATGTGGATGAATTGGAGTTTAAATAATTATTTCTGATTGAGTGTTCTCTGAACTTTATACAAAGTGCATAGGATTATATAGGTGAAATCATGATCTCTGCTGGTTTTTTCTACTGGTAATGACATGGGTTCCGGTGATATTTAAGCTATAACAAAAGGCAAAGAAAACACAGCAAACACCCTTTGGAATTTGAAAAGCAATGGTTGCTATTATCTCTCTGGGATTTCTTGCATGGAAGAATGTGTGCTCTGTCCAGTATGACACAGAGTGCACCCAGTGTGTGTCTGAATGCTGCTGTAGGGGATGTCAGGGGAGGCTGTGTCATGTGCACACAGCGAGGTTGGCCTGTCCATAGTGTACAATGTGTGATGCACACGACTGCGTAGTGCAGATAAGCCATGCTGTTTGTCCACTGCAGGTCACACATGTCCCAGACACACCAGAGTCACTGCACACAATGACACAGGGTACTTGCTGCCAGCAGGTACCCGCAAGAACTTCTGATATCCAAAGGCATATATGTTATATCCTTTTTTAATAATTTCCCTGCCAAATGTCCAGAGGTCTTAGACATATAGCTAAAAGGCCACAGTTGTTTTGTGAGGCATTTGTCTCCTTCCAAAAGCAGGGGAGTTGGCAAGTAGGGGAGATTCATATTTTCTCTCCTGAACTGCCACCACTTTGCTGATGATCTTTCCCCAAATGCTTATTAAAGTAAGTCTCAGCTCGTCTATTTTTCCCTTACAATACTGATGTCCAACATAATACAGTAGCTTGAGCACTTTGATTTTTATGTTTAAGATGCTGCTAAAAAAAGCCCCAAATACTCTTATAAATACTCCACTAAATCCAAATTTTATTAGATTGCTTTGTGAAGCCCTTGTAAATATATTTTTAAAGATGCAGGACTTTTTTCAGGTTGACTGGCTCACCAGAGTCTTTTCACCGCAACATTCACAGATTTCTGATGTATTTAGGGAGGTGTTTAATAGCTGGAAGTTGTACGAGAGGAGTTACCAGTTTTACTTGGTACAGCCCCGACTCAGCAGTCTTGCAGCAATAATTTACACAATGGCACAGCACACCAGCCATAGATTTGAGACCAGGCCTGACTAATGGTCACTGACAGAATACACACGGAGACCAAAAAGTGGGATTTGAATTAACAAGACATATACTCACATTATAGTCCTCCTAGCTAAAGTTTTTTCAGTAGATAAATTCCATATGCTTTCTCAAAAATGCATTACTAATATCATCTCTCTAGTTATTATTTGAGTGAAGAAATACAAATACTAGATTAGTTTTCAGATTTTTAAAGTTTATGATTAAAATATAAAAATAATTTCATTCAAAAGACAATCTTCAAAATATTTCTAATAAGACACCTGTCTAGAACAAAAAACCCCTTATATTTAATTTGTCTGGCAAGAAGGGCAACAATTCAACTACCAGATGTAAACAACTGAAAATATTTTCATTATTGGTAAGTGCATGACTATGATGTCAGTAATAGTCAAAGATACACCTCCAGGAAAGACATGGCTTAAAAACTAAGAGAGTATCTATTTTGGCTTTAAACAACTGCCCACATCAGTGGCAGCTTCTTTAAGCACTGTGCTTGTAATAGAGCTGCTGAACCCAGAACAACAGCAATTTCACCAAATAATACTCACAATTGTCATCATGGTTTAGCCAAAGAGGCATGAATCATAGTGAGAGACCTCATGCACACTCGGATCTTACACTCAGCTGAGAGGTTTCATGAAGTTTAATTATCATGCTGTTGCCATTCTTCATTAAGACACACCTCTTGGTGTGCAAAGTGTTTCTTTTACTCATTTAACTCACACAAGGCCTAGCAAAACTGGAAAGAATATATATAATCTGTGTCTTTTGAAGGGTGAAGTTTAGAAGCCTTTACTGCACTGCCCTCTGCTATGACTTAGCCATGGGAAGCTGTGGCTTTGCTGCTCACAACCCCATACATTCAACTCTCAGAGCTGCCATCTCCGTATCAGCTGACACTCCACGTTTGCAATGGTCTTACACAGGGAAACAGGCAGAGGTGAGGGGGAAAAGTCTCCCAGGTTTTACTCCAGAACTGTTCATTTCACTTATATGTCAGCAATTTGAATATCCACACCTACTAATGGTCATTAACTAAACGTCTACTCCCTCCCACTTTCTCTAAGATCCACGGTGTGATGCTGCTATGGGATTTGTCTCATTCAGACTTCAAAGTGACAGCTCCTGTCTCTCACGGCCAGATGACAGACCAGTCATTTAACCTGAAACAATCATTCTTTTCAGGACCAGGGCTAGACTCCTGTGCCAAACTCTTGTGAGAAAACCATCCAGAACGTCTAGCAAATTCTGAATTGAGAGGTTTATTTGGAGAAGCTAGAATTATCTAGCTTGCATACAGCTGCAGCTCAGGGAGCTGAACCAGCTCTGTGCTCACATAAGCAAGCAAAGATGTTTGTAACTGATAAGCGACAGCCTGACTAGTGACCAAAACAACTTGTTTAAAATCATACATTATATGTTATGCCACAGGTTATATGACAACTTGTTTCAAGAAGAGACTCCTTTTGTCCAATCTTCCTCAGTCATAAGAAAGCAATGTACCCTAAACTCAAATAAAGAAAACATCTTGTACCAAATGAGAAAAAAGTACCTAAAAGAAAAGAAGACACCACATCTACTTAGGGACAAGTGGATGTTTTGCACCCAAATGTCAAGAGTACCATTTCTGCAAACTCTCTGTGTCATACTGCACATTCATTCTCAAGAGAGGGAATAATTTACTTGAACTGGAACACTGTGTTGAGGAAGAGACTGAAATGAGTCTGGAGGGTAAGATAACAACCTATCTGCAATTTAAGCTCATTTCATTTGTTTTCTTCATTAGAACTTACTGCAGTTTGTCTCCTACAGGGTGTCATTGTTCTGTTACTAAACAATACAACAATGCTTAATAAACAGTATTTTGTTTCCTGTGTGTATTTTAATACACAATATGAAAAAAATGGGATTTGTTATTTTTCCCACAGCCTTCTAATACCTGCGAATTTTGCTTTTATTCCTCAATTCATTGTTAAGGAATTTTGATACATACAATAAAATCAAATATGAAAGCAAGTCAAGACAGTATTTGTATCCCATAAAAAAAAAACCCTGTTAAAAGTCAAAGGAATTCTTCTCTTAAATAACTCCTGCTGAAGGTTATGGTTGACCTCTTTTAAGACAGTCAAATTTTGGCATTCCTGTTCACCTTTCTGCTATGTTTTATTCTGATTCTATGCCAAGGAAATACTTTAAAACAAGTTTTAAACTTCAGGCACATGTTTAGTTTCCATTGATTTCAATGAAATAAAAATCAAACAAAAATATTTCTAGATTTAAAACAACATTGAAAACCTTTTTGGAATAGAAGTGAATCAGGGAATACAAGTTTCTTTTTATCTGCCACTAGCTTGAACTAAACAATCTGTAGTATCAGTTATCCCACAGCAGTGAAAGGAAAGAGCTTCAGTTGCACTATCAATTTCTGTTTCTGGGTGTCTCCAGAACAGTCTTCATAAAAACATGTTTGTCTTTGGGACACCAAGATACACTTATGTTCAAACTAGCCACAGCCTGAAAGCAACTTTTTGGACAGCAAAACAAAACGTACAAGATGTAGTTAGAATCACGTGATTAAGTAAGCATATGTCAGCAAATAAAATCATTGATTTGAATAGTTCTGGAGTTATACAAATAACATGCACCTCAACAGCCATCAATTGTGTAGCCATCAATCTTGCAGGTGGAGCCCTTCACCTACATACAGCACCCTGTGTGAACAGAGCTTTGCACTGGAGCATGACACTGAGCCAAATACATTTTTAACAAAACCGGCAGGGTTGAATCTGAGTTCTGAGTATGAGAAAAACCTCATACTACCACCTGCCTGCATTTGATGTTAGACAGTGATTAACTAAATTGCCATATCTTATTAAGAATAATAAGCCAGTCTCTTTCCCTTTTGCAATGTCATTACCATAACCCTTTGGTGTTAGTGCTATATTGATTATTTACAATAATAACAACAACATAATAATCTAGTAATTAGCCATCATTGTACAATTATTTAGCTTTCAATTCTCATAAATCCTAACCATAGCTTTCAAAAAGTAGTTTACCCATCAGACTCAATCAGATACCTTCTTGTCACTAATGGTATATGCCTTCACTAACACAGCAAACTTCAACTAACTATTGTTTCAGCCAGGGAAAGCTGTTCCCATAGAAAGCTTTGTCCATCTTCAGGCTATTTTCTTAATGGGTGGGAAGCAAAATAACTAACTAATTTTTTTTTTTAAAAAAACCAAAACCTGAAAATTTAAGTTTGTTCTGAAATTTCTTTTATAGGGGATCTAATAAGAACATTCATATTAATATAGTTTTGTTAATTTTCTAACTAATCTGAAGTGAAAGTTAATACCACAGAAAGCACTCTCTTTGTTTCATTAATGACACCCAGGGCCTGAATCATATTCCAGAGATATAGCCAGAGAGACCCTGCAATTTCTGAAATGAAACATGCTATCTGTTGGCACCAGTATATTTATGTAGCATGCTCAGGGACAAGACACAAACTCCTCTGCCTCAGAAAGCTTTTCAAAGCCTTTGGTCCCAGACGTGCTCTTAGCCCTCAGCTTCAGCTCTGTGCAACCACTGTTCTATCAGAGCTGGAAACATGGCTTACCTGTTTCTGCAGAGCTCTCTTTTTTTTTTTTTTCTAATATCTTAAGCACAAATCTACTCAGTACCTTAAATCAGCTAACAAGAAAACACAAATACGATGGAGAGCTTGCTGTTATCTAATACTTCTCCACCCTATTATTATGGCTAGCACTCCCAAATGGATTAAATGATCATTAATAAATTAAGGGAACTGATATGGAAAGTTAGCAACATCATAGGGTCCTAGTCATATGAAGCCTGGCACCAGAGTCTTGAGGTAATAAGAATCCTTTCCTGACATATTAATGTCAGGAAAAAGGGAAAATATTTTCAAGTAACATAAAACAACAAGGAGAAGGAAAAATATCTAAAGAAGACTCTATATTACTGGTACTGCAAAGAACAGATGTATAATAGCTAAATTTTTAAACTACACCACTTGGATTCACACACAGAAAACATAAAACAGTGGCGAGATCAAGGGATTTCAAATTGTCTCAATACAGTACATTGATTTTTTTTTTTTTTTAACCTCAGCTGGGGCTTAGGGAGGGCTTTTACTTCAGTGCAGAAGAGGCTGACTTAAGCTGCTTTTCAAGGTAAATTTCAAGTACGTAGTCTTTTAAATCTATGGGCTGCTCACTAATTATGTCTTCTGTCCTTTAAAACACATAACTGGCCATTACTGTATTCAGTAGAAATACTCAAACATTAATTATGCACGTGCTTCCAAGTGTTTTCAGGATAAGAATCCATGCCAAAGTCAATTAAGTATAGGTCTCCAAAGTGGTTGGGAAATTATATAGGATAAACAGGCAGAGGATGTTTCTTAAGCAAAGGTGCAATTCTGGATGTCAGACATGGTCAGAAGCATGGTTGTGATGTGTTTAACCTTGCGAACAAACACAAGAGTTGTTGTAACTTATAATTATGAGAGACAACGTTGTCACAATTAAACCTCTAACTAATGTCTACTTACACAATATTCACATCCATCCTGAGGAGCACAGGTTTTTCATTTGTGAATTCCTTTCTTCTGTAGTCTTTCTGTTTTGACCACATTCTTATTGCCAGCAATCGATTTCATACCTCCCCTTGCAAAACAAGTGTTTTGTTTATGCTTTGTCCATAACAAGTTTCAAGACACTGATTAATTTAGATGAAAAACTGCACGGTGACTACATGTTATTTAGGGTCAAAATAAGCTGCCATACTTAGGCATCCAGTTCAAGAGATCCTGTGAAAGTATGACACTCAAATGGCAAGTACAACATAGGTCCTGTAAGAGACCTGAGCTCTACAGGTGTATTAACTGAATGGCAGACAGGATAGCTTCTGTCATCTCAGATGATAATAGATGGCTAAATTTAGAAAAACAGATCAAATTCCTACTCTCTAATAACCTTACTGAGGCTGTTTGATCTTTAGGACAGCATGTGTTTAGTAGTATGGCAAATTTTTGGCTTTTCTCAGAATACTTTGCTAGTATTTCTACTGAGATCCAGCAGCACTTCTGCACTAGGTTTTACAGCAACACTGGGGAAGAACATTGGTTTGGGGAGATTAAGAGTCACATTCAGTTTTCCCAAATCTAGTCTTTATGTCCAGAATTTTCCACTGGAAAACCCTACAGCAAATCAATTGAAACACTAACACAGTTGCAATTTGTATGGTCTGCATTTGGCCTTACACAGCTTTCTCCAGGATGATCCCTTGGAGCCAAGAGATCTCTTGGATGAAGTCTTAGTGGGAACTTATCCTGACTGATTTTTAGGAGGCAGTTTGAAAGAAAAAAATGAGGCCTCTATAAAATATGAGCTTGTGCCCATATGAGATTGTTGTAGTGAACTGTAGGGGTAACTGAATAAGATACTCACTAGGAAGGTGAGAATCATTCCAAAGTGTCCAAGGGAACATGCCTGTCTTCACAATCATTATTCCTTAGATAATTAAATATATGGATATGGGCTGTGGGAATCACTGTTTGGAATAAAATAATTCAGATCCTTAACATTTTGTATAGAAACCTAGATTTGCAGATTTATAGGAAACCATCAAAAGAAGTATTTCATTAACTAATTCAAGACATGAGATCCATTCTTGTGATTTGTTAGGTACAGACATTTAATTAGAAAAATTACATCATTATGCTCTGATATGTCAAGTTAACAAATGTAAGATTCGGTCAATTCAGGGTTCATCACTTTCTCTGAAATGCAGCCCAAAGATAGGACATAAGGGGACAAGAAGGCTGGGAATTTACTTAAGTAGGGAAGGATGAGGGAAGAAAGAAAAATGAAAACTGTACCTGCCAATTTGCACATGATCTGATCTCCAGTGAGGCCTGCAGGAAGTAGAAGGCAAATGAGAAGAAAGCAAGCAAAACAAACCAAAAAAAAAAAATCAAGTCTTTGGCACACAGGATGACAAGACTGAGAAAGAGACTAAATCCAGCAACTGACCAACAGAGTGGGTGCCGGGCCCTTCTGGATTTTGATCTTAGATCTTAGTGCTGACTCACCATGTGGCCGCCAACCAATGGCTCCACCTTTATGTTTCAGTTTCTCATAAGCAGGTTGGTATTTATCTATTAGCCTTATGGACTGTTGTAAAGATAATTAATAAATGTTTGGAGAGTACTTTGAAGATGAAAGGCCAAATCCAGAGTAGGAGGGCATTGAACTGATTTGCTCGTTCCTTTGCAGCAAAACCAGTTTATACTTACAGAAAGCAAGCAAGAAATCGCCATTTGTTATTGTCATCTACTCCCTTCTCTACCTATTTTCACAATTATTATATATTATTGTTGATAAGCAAATCACATGTGTACTATTTATCAGCTAAAGTTAATCAAGTGCCCAACTGATTGTCAGATTAGATTCCAAGGGTAAATGGTATACAGAGGACTGTCGATTATCATACATATGACAAATATATTTAGCATTGGTCATCAGCTCTCTGAAGTTGGGACCATTTTTTAAGGTTTTTTTTCTGCCTTAGCATCAAAGTAAACTGTTGATGACAGGTGTTGGTTAGAATTTTGTATTATTAAAATATATTTATAAAAATCACCACAAACTGACTTTTCCCAACGATTCCTCTGCTCAAGGCTGAACTCTTTCAGGAAGGCAAACAGTCTTAGCTGTTAGGCCATTAGTGTTTTATGGGTGCCATAAATCAACTGCAATTTCTATCCAACCTAATATGCCTGACTTTTCTATGAGTCTACTTACAAAGTTTTGTGTGTCAGGCTTTATAGATTCAACTATCTCTGAAATCACAACTTGACCTAATTTGGAAATGTTGTGTAACAGAAGAAAGCTCATTTGAGAAAACTCACTGGGCATCCTGAAATAAAGTTTATTTCTAAACTATTCAAACAAATTATTTCATAAATATTTTGAACTATATTTTTAGCTTGTTGCCAATTAAGATTTGTTGTGTTTGGTCAAATATTGCCTCCCTAAGTATATTATCGTGATCTAATATAGGAATAGAAAAGTCAGTCATTCAGTGTGAATTAGTACATGAAATACCAGATATGCCACACTAATCAAGTGATTAGTCCACTTCTGATTCTACTCTACATAAACAGTGAATAAGCCATATTTTTCATTCTAAGAAGAACTAGAAAACCTTTGAAAAGCCAAAATACTATTAAATTCTGAGACAAAATTTACTTTTATAGCTTAATACATTTCTAGTTTAAGGCAACCCAGTGAAAAATAATTTGCCATCTCTGAAAGATGTTCAAATGGGAATGCAACCAAGCACACATATAGGTTTTGTAAAAAAAGACAGCAATTTGTAATTATTTAACAAACAAAATAACAGCTAGTTTAAAAAATAGAGCCTGCATCTCCAAACTATAGAACACAATTGTTACTTTTCAAGAATGCTACATATAACATGACTTGAGAAGTTGCAGAAAGCAACATTACATCTAAATCTTCACATGTGAGTATGAAAGAAAAACAAGAATATTTTTGTGGCTTAACTGGCTTAACTGAAAGTTGGATGGAAACACTGATAATTCACTGCTTGCTTTTTCCCTGCTGATACCAAAATGCAATGATACAGCAGCCTGCTAACCAGTAATCCCAGTAATCTTGGATTCCTCCTGCCTGGGGGTCTGTCTCCAATGCAGGGAGCACCTATAATGCAGCCTCTCACTCCAGTCTCGTTCTGGCAGCAGGAGCTGAGCAGCAGCTACAGAGCCTGGCTAGGGAAATGGGGTACATGCTCAGAAAGCTCATGTTAAGCTTTATGCTGCCAAACCTACTGGTACCAATACTGAACTAATGCTGCACAAGCTACCAACTCCAGAAAAAGCCCATCAGTAGCTTGTCAGATTTTCCTTTAAACTTTATCAGAAGCTGCGTGGCTGCAGAGTGAGAATCCACTGTCAGTCTACTTTTGATCTGTTACAAGGGGTTTTTGTGTCTTTGCAAACAAGCACATTTTTTGTCTTGATTTCCTGTGCCATAAAAAGAGAGATATTTTCTAAAGTCTTCTAAAATTTGTGGATGGATAGTGTCATGCACACTAAATTCAGAGCACTGCCATATGCAGGCATGTCTAGTTTTATGTCCTCCAGTTTTCTCATCTGTAGAATGAAGATTATTTTATGTGTCACTAAGAGGTTGAATTCATGAGTATTGGTCAAATATTCTGAAAACTTGAAAAGCGAGACAGCATTCAATGAGTTTGCTTATTAGTTTCACCACATGAATACTGCTTGAGGATTAACTCTACAGAGAGGCCAGAGAGTAGGAGATGGGGAACGATGATGTTATGGTGCCCAGGGTGATATTAATGAACATTATAAGCAGATGATACATTATCAACTGACTAGTGTTGCTTGGCTATTTGCTGAGAACTGGTTTTATAGGAAATGTGTAATTCAGTTTACAGATCTATTGTAAATAGAATGAGCTCCTCCCCCAGTGGTACCAGTCAGGCTCCTTTGTGGCAGGATGCTGAGCCCTTCTTAAAATCCAAGAAAAAAAAAATACAAAAAAAAACCCCAAAACTTGCAGGCAGTTTGCAGGATTGAAATGTCATGATTTGTCCTTTATGAGGAAAAGTCACACTGCTAACACCTAAAACATATGTTTGCACACAGTCCACAGTACTGGATGTTCCTCAGGAAACAGAGCAGTTGGACAAAGTATTCCTGACCTACTTGGTTACTATACATATATATATATATGTGTGTGTGTGTGTGCGTGTGTGTGTGATGCACTAGCTGTTTGGTTAATTCAACCACCATTTTATGTATAGAGATATAAAATTAGCTAAGAGCACTAGAGCTTGTTACACTGAAAACTATTGACCAGTTAATATCCAGTGTGTCTGACCTTATTATAGTACACCAAGGAAAGAAGATCCTTGTGTAATGAGTAACGAGGTGCTGAGTTTAGTCAGACATCACTTTCCCTGAAGGTGGTCAGAGCCCTCTCCCCATTGCATGCCTTGCATGTGTTTGTCGTGTGCTTTCTGATATGCAACGGCTTTCAGGTGAACAATCTGCACAGGAATTGTGGGATGAAGTGTAGCTATTACAGCAGTAACTGTGCAGCCATACAGCAAAGCTCATAACTGCAGGATCAGAGGGTACAACAGGGAAGGTGGAGTGAGTAACAGTAACATTGAAATGCAAGGTGCAAGTCATTTTAGGTATCAGAAAAAAATGGAAATTAAAGAATGGCTGGAGTAAAACAATGAAAGTGGCTTCACTGGCCAGGTCAAAGCAAACAGTGTGATAAAAGCATGAAAGGAAGAAAAACAGATTAATTGATGTCAGTAATATTGTCAGCATGGAAGAAGTAAGGAAATTAACTTCAGTAGTTAAGCATGTAGAAGGCAATAAGACTTCCTGCAGCTAAAATGAATACAATACACACTGTCCTTGGTCTCTCTCTCCACTATAACTTCACAGAAGTTAAACAGAATTTCTGTTGCAGTCTTGGGGCCAACTGATAAGTACAATCTTTGTACTGGAGTCTGTGGCACATCAGTAAATATGGAAATGGGGTTTAAGTAGCATTCCACACAGGTCATCTAACAGAAGCAGGAGATGTGAGCAGGCTCTTTGGAAAGAAGGGTCATAGATTAAAGGAAGATCTTACATGTAAACATCGGGCTACATTGTGGCAGGTTTTATGGGCCTTGTGAGATGCTAGACGCCTTCAAGCTTTTCTTGATCTCAAAGATTTGAATACTAGGATATTAATGCTGGAAAAGAGCTCAGAAGGTCTCTTACCCGATCTCCTACTCCATGCAAAGTCAGCTACAAGATCAGGTTACTCAAAGCTTTATCCAGTTAGGCCTTGAAAACCTCCAAGGCTGGAGACTGCAAAATCTCCCTGGACAACCTGTTCCACTGCTTCTCTGTCATCATCTGCATTTTCTCTTATCTCATCTGAGAAATTAATTAATGCTTCCAGTTGCCAAATATCTCCTATATCTGTTCCTGGTTCATCCTCATTGATAGTGGCACCTTAGAATTTTTTATTCTGCTAAGGAGGCATAACTAGCTGAATTTTTTTTACACAGTTCATACAGTATGAGCTGTGGCATTGTGAGGAGAATAAGAGTCAAGGAAGATGATGCTGTGCTATAAATTTAACCCCGCACCTTTGTTCATGGGATCATAAAGCATTAGAGGATGGCCATGTTATGAACAGTCTCACAGTTGGTATATTCAAATTCTGTAGGCTCAAAGGCTGTAGTGTAGTGCTTTTAGGAGAACCACCCGACTTCTGTACAAGCTGATAACATTCACACTGTCATCAGAACAAGGATTTCAGTCCCCAGGGAAGTTTTATGAAAGAAAAGAAGCAGCTGTACAAGCATTCCTGCCAAAATAATCAACAAACAGTAACAGTAATTGGAGTACATGGCTGTATATTTTGCACCCTAAGAACTGCAGGGAGTCAAAATGAGAGCAACAGCTGTGGAAGTAATTAAATAGTTAGGGAAATAGAAAAGGACAGCAAGATACTCCATGATAAAGATTTTTATTAATTTTGAGGTATGCCTTTGTGCCCTCTGAGACAGAGGTCAGGCTACCACCACCTCAGCAAATTAAAAATTGGCAACGTCATTTGGGTACCAAACCAAACAATGATAAATGTTCTTCCCACACCTATGCACAGGGTGTGGCACTCTGATCTTTCATCAAATCTCTGTTTGCAGGAAAACAGCTTGCTAGATAAAGCTACTGCCTAATAGAAGCCTTTCATAATGCAGCATCTAAACCTGGCTAGGTTACCCAGGAAATTTCCTCCAATTAATAATCCTTCCTGTCTGAAGTTGGCATCTTTTGTATAATTCTGTAGACACAGCAGTGTGCTCAAGGACAGAATATTGGCCTGATTACCCCACACTCCCTCCTTAGACATAATGCAGAATTTTCAGTCAGGATGTTGCAGCTGTTCTACCACTGTGCATTGCAGTGTTATGCAACAATTAAGGCCAGGAAATGAAGATTACTTCATACCTAATGCAGAGTGGGTGATGACTTTTAAAAATTCTCAAAAGTAAAGTTCTATTTGACAATTAAACAATAAGCAAATAAACACATGAAGCAATGGCACTGAAGTCAAGCAGGAAGGGTGCTTAATGACTTTCAAATGCGGATAACTGAAAGTACAGTCTAACGTCAATTCACAGTAACACATGGAACATGAATTAACTGAGTTTACCAGAAATATTTCACCTATTGGGTCATACAGAAGATGCTCCACAAGCAGTGAGAACTACTTGATCCAAACACACAGTATACTGATGAGAAACAAACCATAAAAAATTAAATAATAAAATGCTGCTAAATTATTTTCCTATGTATGAGCACTGTTCTGCAAATCAGAAATTGACAGATATATAATAAATAAACCCTTGCAAAAAGATCTATTTAGTAGCTACTGATATATCGCAAAATCTTAAATATGAACTAGTCAGAAAAACCATTAAAAATGGTGTTTATGCCTAAGCAGAATTCCCTGTAGTTGTATCTCAGTAAAAACTCTAGTAAATGCTTCAGTGGAAAAATAAAAAATGTTCCAATGCTAAAATGCAAATGGAACGAACTTCAGGGAATCCGGTTATTTTTAATTAGCCATGCTAATTAGCACAGTGAAAGCCTCAAAAGTGAAGATGATAACCAAAGCTTAACATTGCCAACTGCCTATCTTCTGATACAAGACAACTGAGACTACGCTGGCATTTGTGCAACTGCTTTAGTACCGAACAGCCAGCAGTAGTTAATATAGAGCAAGATACTGTGCCTTTTTGTTGTTGCTGTTCACTTCTTAAAAGGAGCATTTGCTCCTGCAGTGTAAGATCTGTCAGATCCACCTAAGCTCCTGACATTCTGGTCAGCCCTACAACAGCCAGTAGTACCACGCAGATTTAGGTAGATGTGCAAGTCACTGTTCCTTTTGCACACACAACTACAGGAGACTTAGAGGTTTAAATTAATTCCCTTCTGACACTTATTGAAGCATGAGATTTCATTCGCCTTATTTAACTGTACTCTATGACAAAAAAAAATACCATTAGTGCTCAGAAAATTAGTCTATTAACAAAAAAATCAGCATTTTAAAACTAGGAATTTCTGTGGCATTACATTTCACTTACCAACCCTGAGCCGCATAAATATTTTCAGTTCTAAATATATTAAAGTCCCACCACTCAGTGCTTCTTCTGTCATAAAATTAAATTTAAAAGAGGCAACAATCTCTACTATTTGGATGTCTCTTTCAACCATTTTTCCAGTTCTGATAGAGTTGTAAATAATTCTCCCACATGTCAAATACACATTACCAGTGAAGTGTCAGATTAGAAAGATAGCTACTGTCAACACTGTTAGCAAACATCTTGCCAATCATCTAGCAAGTATTTCTTCATTTTTGTTCTGCATAGGGCTAGATATGTAGGCAGAATAGATGGTGCAACCTGTCATTAGAAGCTCTGCTGGGAAAAGGCTGAATACGACAAACCTTCCCTTCCTCCACTCCCCCAAATCACTTCCCTATCTACATGTTAGAACACAAAACCTTTACCCTCAGTCTCCTCAGCTTTGTCCTCAGCATCAGAATGTGAGACACACTCACAACCTGCAATGGCTAAAAACTGAATTGTCCAGTAACTAGAGTCAGATCTTCAGCTTTCTTCATCAGCTATGTGCATGATGCAGCCTGATCAAAGAAAAATACCTTCAGTTTTGAAAACTGAAAAGCAGCTTGAGCACTGACTATCAAGATAATGTATTCAGGTATACATTTAATACTGAATATGCTTGCCAATATAAATACTAAGATGCATGGTTTTGGAGTGGAATAGTGCCTGAAATAAAGCAGCAAACTGCAGTGGTATCAGATGTATATTTAGGTCTGATTCATTGCCTGTGAAATTGCCCCCTTTGCTGTTCTCTTTGTACAAATTTTAATTTTTTCGAGTGTTAACTCACCTGAGTTTAGGTTTTAATGACTTCTGTAAACTTGAAAAAATATTATTTGAATTATCCATGATGACTTAAAAATCCTTTTCAAAACAGCATCTGACATCCTCAGAGGTCATCAAGCCTAAGATAAAATTGTGTATCGGTAGGCAAGACAGATCAGAAGTGGAGCAAGAACAGCATCTCTTAAGGTCTAACGCTATTTAAAATTCCTTCTGTTCTTCTTAAGTAGTTTTTTATTATTATCAATTGTTTGCAGGGGTTTTTGAGCACTTAGTATCACCTAACTTCCTTATTTGTCCTTATTTGACAACATAAATACATATGAAACAGAACTCTACAATATAAACAATATAAAGAAATGCTACTAACAATAAATATCTAGGATTATTATCTAATATGCTTATGTGCATATATATAAACTTGTATTTCTGTATTCACAAACTTGCACACACTTTAATTTATACAAATGAGACCTGAAGTTTGATTAAAGCTAATGAAAATCCTCCAGCAGCAAGATGTTCAAGACTGTACTGCTTAAATTCCCTGCAAGAAGAATGCAATAACCCAAAAAGTTCTTCCCCGGTTAAACCTTGCTCATCTTGCTTTGCAATCGAGTCATTTGATTCAAATGATCTACAAGAGGAAAGCAGCAGAATTTAGCTTTACAGAGCACTATTCATTTAAGCAAGCAAGATGCATATCACATATCCAAGTTCTTCTATAATATGATAATGACTTTAATTACATTTTAAAATACCAAATACAAGAGTCAACAAAAAATAAATCCTTTTTACGATTCTTACTCAGAACAAGAAATGCATTTCATTTCCCAGTTTCATCTCTGAACAAAATTTTTCCAGTTTTTCATTCATTCAAATAATGTATTTTATTCTCCAAGTTGTTAGCTGTTAGCTGTTTTATTAAAAATATAAAGGTAGAGCACTAATGGAAGAAGCATACAGTCGGCTGCAGTCTAATTTAGTGCATGATTGAAAATAAGCCTGACAAAGTCTCCTGGCAACACTTTGTGGAAAACACAGTAAACAAATAAGTGTAAGTTACATGAACAGTAACTGAATGCTAGAGCCTTCATTTCTTAGCCAAAAATACTTCCAATGGCTTTTTATGCAGCTGAGGAGCTGTTGCATCCATTTTGTAGCAAACAATATATCTTAGGATGTATACAGTGGACTTACTTGAAAGAGGATTAAAAGTCAATTAAATACCTCAGATAAAAAGTAAAATGCAAAAAAAAAAAGAAGATTAAAAAAGAGCAATTATTGTCTTGCTCTGTTTTTTAAAGAGATCGTGACCTCCTTTTAGATAATACAATTTTTTATCAGATCTCTTAATGTCATCTCTGCAGTAGCTGTGTAAGTAATAGGGTAAATCTGATAGTTGCAAGGAGTTGCAGCACGTGTTGGCCCAACCTGCTCTGCTTTAATTGTGCTGATTACTGTCTAAATTCTAGGACAGTTGTGACAGATTAACACTTTAACTTTGCTTACCACTAAGCCAAGCACAGCCTGTGATACCACTGTTCAGAGGCTTAGATGTAGGGTTTTTTTCCTACTGGAACAGAGAACTCAAGAATCCCTGCAGTCAAAGCTTAACCATACTCTGTGTCTAAGAACTGCTTTAAATTTTGAATTGTCTTCTGAGCTCTGAACACTGTCCATAAGAGGATTTTGACCAATTCATTATCTCCTGGATAATCATTTTTCAGGATTTTATTGAGGGTGAAAACAGCAGAGAAGGCTAAGAAGAGACAAAGAAAGTAAAAAATAGTTGCCCATTTTCCCTTCTTTAGAGAGAATTTTTATCCTTTTGGACTGGAATAATTCCAGAAATATATGTTCCTTCACTACAATTTCTTGTCATGCCTCTCTTTTTGTTCTGGTCTGGAGACAGCCAAACGTAGTCTCATCTTGTTCATGTTGCTTGCAATTTTACCATTTTACTAATGGCCACAATCAATTTTCCTCCTTTGTGCCATGTAAACTGATGCTGACATGACTGTCACTTCAACCTGTTGAGACTATAAGCAAAATTTGGCAAAGGTTGTTTATTCTAAACACAGTATTCTAATTTCTGACTTCCTCTGCTAACAAAGGTCACTACTTCTGAGTAAGTCAAGTTGAACTGATACTCTCAAAGCCTTGCAAAAGGTGTTAAAAGTTTGCTTTAATAGTATTAACTGAACTTAATGTGTGTGTAGGCAGAGATATTAACATATAGGTATCTAGTACTAGTTTGGGGTTGTTTTGTTTTCCAGACGGCTACTGTACTGATTTCTAAAGTGTTAAATACCAGTATCTTTCTTTAAAGAAATGTCAAATATTTATAAAAAGAATGTAACTTGAATGGTCAATGTTACAAAATTTTATGCTTTATCTTGGCTACCTCTCTCACACATTATAATGTATGCCAGTGGCAGAAAGACCTTAATTCTATTACCTAAATTACTGCTTAATTCAGAGCCATGGGCAACGTTTTGTTAAATATTCAACAATTAATATGTAATGATACCTCTTCCTCCCTTGTGGTTATTCTTGTTCCAATGATGAATTAACATTTTAAGAAATCAGCACCAAAAATACCAGGAATGCAGGCATTTTAAGTAACTGTATCAGATATAGAAAAGGCAAACATTCAAAGCCTATCAGCATTTACATTGCTGGTTTCTCAGTTCTAGTGGTTCTGCCTTGAAAGAGAAGGAAATCTTTTGAGGGCTGTTACACTACCTGAAACATGAGATTCTTATACCTCACAGTAGTTATGGCCTGCCCTTTTGTACTGCCATAGGCCCTTCTTCCTTAATTGTAATAGCTGAAGTTACTCCAGAAAGTGTATTAAAAGTGGGAAAGAGTATAGTGTTTCACAAGAGATTATCTGGGGAAAGCAGTTAAATCTCAGTGGTGTTTAGACTTTAAATAAGATTACAATTGTACTAAAGCTTAAGGCACAGCAACTTGCAACCAAGGAACTTCACTTTTTCATTTTATGTCGACATGACAAATGGAAATGTTTTGTTCTGTGATAACCCAAAATAAATGTTTCATGAACTCTTTTCTATGAGCTTTTCTGTCAGAGCTCACCTAGCTGTGGAATGCTTAGTCTGCTGCTCCATGAGAACTTGATCACAATATTTTCCTTCCAGCTACTGAGACGTAGGGTCTAGGTTGCCAAGCAAGCATGAAGGTTTAAAACCATGAACATAAAAATTGTGATAAAATTAAAATAGATACACATTTGCCATTTAGTGCAGTGAATAGTTCTGCAACTAGTAGTTTTCTGACTGTGACTTCATAAAGCAAAAATTGCCCCATTTTAAATAAGGAAATCATAATATAAACATGGAAATACTAATGCTCATAGGTGGAATGTGAATAAAACCCAGGACCTCCAAGTTCTGTTCCTCACCCTGCCAACTCACACAGCTTTGGCTTAGACTTCCTCTCTGTATTCATCTATTTCAGTCAGGCACTTTGAGTTCTATGGACCCTGAAAGCACTAAGTATCATATTCATCATAAAAGGGTGGTGAACAAGTGTAACCCTCAAGACTGAAAGTTCTACTAAGAGTTCAGTTTCTTTGGATTCCAGGTTGTTTTCCCATGTGTGCAGGCTGATTTGTACCAAAACTTCGAGTAGAGAGAAGAAAAATAAAAATAAAACTGGAGAGGAATAAGGACAGTGAGTAATGGCATATAAGGGAAGCCTTTAGCACAGCCCTAAGACAGAAAGAATGAAGTTTGAAACTAAATTAAGCACAACAAGCTGCTTGATAACATGGCCTCTGGCACATTAGAATTTGAAAACTTAAGTGGTTCCTTTCAAATAACTCCCATCTCCAAATCTGGAAAAACAATCTCTCTCCTTGGTGTCCAGGTGGCTCTATTTTCCCAGTAGCAAGAGCTAAGTCCAAATTTATGTGACAATGAGAACAAAGGCACAGAAAGCGCATGAGAACAACACATTTAATAAAACAACCTAGGCAAGATCCTAATTCAACTGGGCATCTTAGAGCAAACAGCCTTACCTTCACCCTTACCTCAGAGAGCCTTGCAAAGGTATTATGCATTTGCCTGCTCAGACATGTTCTGCTCTGCCCAAGCTCACACTTAGGCAGGTCCATTGTGTATGGAACACGCTTTATGGGGCTGTAACCTCTCTCAGTCAAAATTACCAAGTCCCTCATTCCAGAAGACCCATACTATGGCAGCAAAAGCAGGCTGCTACTTCCATACCTTCAGGTATGCCTACTCCTTCAAAACAATCTAATCTCCGGGTCTTATTTTCCAGAATATATCAGTTGTAAATAGTATTAAACACAGTACTTACTGTCATGGAGGCACTCCCAACAGGAAAGAGAAGCAAGTCCATAATTATCCCTCTAGTCCTCTCCAGACTTCCTAGCTCAGCTTCCAAAAAGCAGACGTACTGGGCAGGTTGACTCTTCACTCAGGTTGTTTATGGTGCAGTTCTCTTTTCCTTTTCTCATTAGGCAGAAATATTAGCACTTATCTGATTTTATATCATGATGTCCAACCCAAGGTAATCCAAATTAGGCATTGGTCTGTCTATCCAATGTTCCTGAGCAGTTCTAAGCCTCTCATACCCCTGGTCTTCGGTGGCACCAACAGAAGAGCTTCCAGAATCCAGGCACTAGGACTTCCATCTTCATACTGCAAACAAAATGTTTGTTTTGTAAGGCAGATCACTTGATTTTTTAAGATCCCTGAACATTCACTGCTCAAAATGTGTATCTGGAACTCTGATCCCATATTCAAACTAGATGGTTACTGCAGTAAACCTGTGCATTGGTCATTCTCAGTGTGTGAGGAACTGACCTGCAAGAGACAAACCCAAATCTTTTAGTTCTGCCTTTCTAAGTGAAACTGGCATTACCATAACTCTCTTTTAAAGTCTAACAAAGTGCACAACTAATTGTTCTACACTAAGGAAGCAAAAGTTACAAAAATTAAAGGTTGAACTGTCTTCTCAACTACAGCAACATAAGACCAGGAGAAAGGCTCTTGTCTTCAGTTTTACACTGAAGTCCCCAGAGTGGACTTGGAAAAGTCTATTTTTAAATCCCCTCTGACTTAAATCATCAGTTGAAGGACCACTGGGAGTATTTTACAAATAAGCTATTTGATTCAGCATGTTTAGAATCTTTGAGGCATGCCATTAGATTGTAAAAACTAATGAGAGACTGATGATAGTTCCCAGCTATTTTGACAACAGCCTTAAAAATCCTCCATGTGAAAGTGGTGAAATTCTGCTTTTAATTAGAAAGTTAACCATTTTATGCTTGTGAACTACACAGAATTTTTGTGCAAAGGAGTTCTCAGATTGCTTTAACTGTGTATCAGAAGTAAAGAGCTGAAAAAACTGACTGTACTTCAAGACCATAAAAGACTTCTTGTTTTACCTGCAGTGACAGGACTTTTAAAGTAGAATGATTATAGGCTTTGCAAGGTTTCTTGTGCAATTGACAATCCAGATACTTAACCTAACGAAAAAAACCCACAGCTTTGCCTAAATTCCAGTATATATTTCCAGATTCCTGGCTGTATAAATTAACCTAACTCTCTTCAAATCCTGATGTCTCAGACAAACTAGCAGAAGGATTACCATAAAGCAAACCCAACTAATTTCAACCATTTGAATTTTCTTAGACTGATATAAATTAGCAAATTATTAAAATATAGGTTCAACTGTAAAATTAACACAGAAGTTGATGTTACATCTCAGAATCTACTCATGTGGATTATGATGATAATAATATCTGAATACAAAGTAAGCCATGATCAGAACTGAGGATGTTCCAAAACAGACAAAAACCTACATAAATGCAATATCCTCTGACTGTGCTGTCCCCTTTTAGACACCTAATCCCTCTGTCTTACATGGCTGGCCCCACTCTTTCTTGGACTGTCTCTGCGCAGCCAGCACAGTTTCGGCTTGCTCTCTTGTGGCCAACATAAGAGCTACAATTGTCCTAGGGCTATTCCCTTCCAATCACCTGCGTGAGTGGTTCTTCTAAAGCTTGACAAGTTTCCTCAGATTATAGTCACTTACAGCTGAACCTCAAAAACCACTCAGACTTGAACCCATAACTGATTATGGTGGCTTAACATGTTACCAAGCATCAGCTGAGAGACACAGAACTGAGAACATGCAGATTTCCAGCCTGCAGCGAAACATGGAAACTTTGAGGCTGCTAAGCCTCCAAGGCAGTATCCGTCCTACCCTGTGCCTCTGACACAAATGCATTGCCAACATCCCGAACAGAGGTCTTTAACACTGAGAGTGTTCTCACAAGGATGGCCTCACCTTTTCAGCATGCTTTTAACAGCAGCCTTTTGGAGCTTGAGCTTGGTTATTTAAAGATTACTGTTTTGGCCAGGTGTTTGCTAACAGGTGATGGCAACTTCAAAGACTTTCTGCCATCAGTTACTACCTCCTGGTTTTTAGCTGTTTTCATGACTTGTTGGGTAAATTATGTTGTTTTGCATATTTTTTAAGAGACCGGATGATGAAAAGGTGAGGACTTTAAAAGACTGAAATATTTCTGGATACATTTTTAACATTGTATAAGGCATTATTAATCTCCAGAAACAGTTTTATACAAGTAAAAAGAAAAAAAATTTACAGCACCAGAGCTGGCACAAGTGCACAGACACAAGCAGAATGACCAGAGATGTGTCACTGAATGCCACTGCCCACTTAGCTGTCAGCCAGATGAGCTCTAAGGCACCGCCCCAGCTCTCAGGAATAGCAGTGCAGGCACATCACAACACCAGAACTGCAGCAGCCCTGAAATGAGCTTGGATGGGGATGACACCGTTCTACACTGAGAAGGAAAAGGTGCTGACCTTTTTCTTTGTTGAGCTGCAAACATAGCTGCTCTTATTGCAGGTATGACTGTAATTTCAGGAGTGATCTTGTCACAGGAATCCATTCATTTTAAAAAGGACCTATCAAAAGCCTACTCCATATCAGTAGGAGAATCACCAATTTGTGGTAAGATCAGAAGTTAAAAACATTCCACATTTGCTATTATGCCTCAAAACCATTATCATCACTCTTCTGAACAAATCAATAAAACTGAGTGATGGATTTTTGATTAATAAACATTAACTGCATTTATTACTGCACATTAAAAGGATAATCAGTACAGAAATTATACTTTGACTACTGGGTTACTTGATCAACCTTTGTAACATATGAACAAATAAAACACTTGGGCAGCAGAGGGTTGGGACTTACTCAGATTAAACAAATTACTCAACAGAACAACAGTGGCAAACTACAAAGCACACTGAGCAATAGCTCCAGAACTGATCTGTGTGACCCAGATATGGGTATTTCTTCTAGAATTCAAAGGACAAGCCCCAGAACCACTCCAACCCCTGGGCAACAACTCCACAGCAGATTCAGTTGCTCTGCTTTGGGACTGCTAGAATCACAGCAGCCCTGTGCACTGCAGAGCAAAACAGATCACCTCCCTCACCTGTCCCACCACACAGCCCCACGTGCAGCCATGGTGAGGCAAGGCTGGAGCCACAAGTGTGTGCTTAAAGGTGGAGGGAAGAGCAAGATTGACCTTTAAAGGAAATGTAACCTCAGTTTCTCTCTCTGATAAAAGCAAATAAGCATCATGTCTGCACGTTAGTGTCAAATATTCTTATAGCCAAATTCCTCCTTCTCCTACTCCTTCTACTAGGAGCCAAAATCCTTATTCTTCCTCTACCACTGCCAAAAATTTTGATCAACATCACAGAAATTCCAGCCAAGCTCATGGATACACCAAGGGGCAATCTTGCTCACAAACTCTAAATATTATCAGAATATATAATATGTATGATTATGTGAGCCATAAAGCAAAAAATGGCAACACTCTTACCTCTCTTACTAAAGTTGCAAATATTTCAAACGGCTCATGAAGATTTGAACTTTATTTGGACTGCAGTCAGGACCACAAAGACCCCAAGTGGGATAGAAATCTCATAAAATCCTGCAACTGAGCAGTCTGTAAGTTTGGATTACTCTTGAGTGTTTAGAATAATTATTCAGTGTTTTAAAAGAAGAAGAGGGATAAAAATGAGATGATAATGTATTTATAAAGACAGGTAGACATACGCATCACCATGGCATATCTATATGAGAACTGAAAAGATGGAGAAATGTCAGATCATCTTAGGTGGATGGTCTTAAACAAAAAACTCATAGAATCATAGAATGGTTTGGGTTGGAAGTGACCTTAAAGGTCATCTCCTTGCAACCCCCTGCCAGGGGCAGACACTAGACTAGGTGGCTCAGAGCTCTGTGCAACCTGGCCTTGAACACATCCAGGGATGGAGCTGCCACAGCCAACCTGTGCGAGTGTCTCACCGCCCTCCGTGTAAACAATTTCCATCGAGTATCTAATCTAAACCTGCCCTCTCTCAGTCTGAATCTATTCCCTCTTGCCCTTTCAATACACGCTCTTCTAAAAAGTCCCTGTCTTTCTTGTAGAAACATGTCCTAATAATGAACATACTGAAACATATGATCCAAATATCTGTAAATAGTGTATGATTCATATCTCTCCAGCAATACCTTTAAGCAAACCGCTTAAAGGGGTTTGACAGCCCGCTGCCCGACAGCAGCCCTGGGTCACAGCACACTAAGCCGGCTCCTTTCCTCTTCCGGGTGTTCCGGCACACTCCACAAGGGGCACAGTTTCCAAGTCTCATTCCACACATCTTCTCCACCTCGGGCCTGTCCCGATGGCCTCCCGGACACAGCGTGGCACGGCTCCCGGGGACTCTGTCCCGCCCGGGGCAGCCGGCGCAGTCCCGCCTTCCCCCGGGCGGGGGCGCGAGCCCCCTCAGGATTCGCGCCATCCGGCTCGCGCCCCCGCGCGTGCTCGGCCGCGCCTGCTGATTGGTGGCTTTCCACGCGGCCCCGCCCGTGCGCATGCGCTTTGTTGCGACCGGCCTCATTGGCCGCGGGCTGGAGTGTGTCGGGCTGTGGCCGCTGTCGGGCGTGCGTGCCCCGTGCCCGCCGAGGCCATGTCGGGCCGCCCGCAGCGGCAGGAGGATGGGGAGAGCGCGGCGCTGCGCTACAAGGAGGAGCTGAGCCGGCGGGTGAGCGGAGGCGGCTGTGTGGGGCCCTGTTGCCGGGGTCTGGGCCTCGGGTGCGAGCAGCGTGAGGAAGAGGAGGGCGGGTGCTGTCAGGGACTGCGGCTCTTGTGCCCGGGGTTGTGCCGTCGGGCCACGAGAGCCTCCCGCGTGTAGCGAGCCCGTGTAATAGCTAACAGCTCGCTTGTCAGATTGGCATTTTCATTTTTATTGCTTCAAGTTGAGCTTGAAATATCAAGTGAGGCGCAGTGAGATTTCTCTTCACAGAATCACAGAATATCGTGAGTTGCAGGAGACCCCCGGTGATTGAGTCCAGTTCCTGCCCTGCACAGGACACCCCAAGAATCACACCATGTACCTGAGAGCGTTAGCCAAAAGCTGCTTGGACTCTGTCAGGCTGGTGCTGTGACCACTTCTCTGTGGAGTTCAGTGCACAACCACCTTCTGGGTGAAGAACCTTTTCCTGATATCCAGCCTAAACATCCCCTGACCCAGCTCCAGGCTGTTCCCTGTGGTACTGTCACCGGTCACCAGGGAGAAGAGATCAGTGTCTGCCCCTCCACTTCCCCTCCTGAGGAACTTGTAGACTGCTGTGAAGTCTCCCATCAGTCTCTCCAGGCTGAACAAACCAAGCATTCTCAGCTGCTTCTCATATGGCTTACCCATAGTACCTACTTCAGCTTTATCTGCCCAAAATGTCCCAAGGGGTTTCAGCCACAGAGGCTGGTGCTCTTCATGCATCTGCTCCTTCTTCCCTGCTGCCCGTAACTTTGTTCAGTATGCAATCTACCAAGCCCTGTGGAACTGCTTGCACTCCAAAAAACCTCATAGCAACTTTCCAGTATCTCAAGGGGGCATAAGGGGAAGCCTGAGAGGGTCTCTTCGTCAGGAGCTGTAGTGGTAAGACAAGGAGTAATGGGTACAAATTGAAAGAGGGCAGATTTGGGTTAGATACTAGGCAGAAATTCTTTACTGTGAGGATGGTGAGGCCCTGGCACAGGTTGCCCAGAGAAGCTGTGGATGCCCCATCCCTGAAAGTGTTCAAGGCCAGGTTGGATAAGGCCTGGAGCAACCAGGTCTAGTGAGATGTCCCAGCCCATGGCAGGGGCAAGTTGGGCCTAGATAATCATTAAAGTCCCTTCCAACCCCTTAACATTCCATGATTCTATGAAAAAGTTATTTCTATGTGGCTCTGTTTTATAGAGCCAGTGATGTTTTTGATTGTCTGGGAAGCTGCAAAGCTGGGACATCATAGAGCTACAGGTTGTCACTTCTGCTGTGCCTAAGTGGCTGGTTTAGTCCATAGCAGAAGATGGCACTGCTGCTTTGCCCGTTAGTGTTGTAGATACAAGACATTAATGTAGCTGCTGGAAAAGTTGTACTTTCAGTGTGCCATCTTCAGTTTGGCTGACCTCGCTGTGTGGCAGCTTCCTACTGTTGCACCAATTCCAGGAGACACAAAGGAAGAACAGAGAAACCCATATTGTTTGCTTCTAACAAAAAGCGTTATGCCCTCTGAACAGATTTTGTTGTAGTTTTTGCCTTTTGCAATAGTCCTGATTACTCTTTAGCATTCACAGCTGTCATTGTAGAAGAAAATGGGACTATCTGCCACATCTACCAGTGCAGAACAGAGTGGTAAATCCCACTTAAGGAAGTTAATGTAAAAATCTAGAGCAATAGAATGGCTTCCATTGCTCCTAATACAGTTCTAGAGTATTTGGGTTTTCGTTCTTTTCATTTTGAATCTGGAGCATGGCTATGATTATAAAGTGTATTTTTGATATTAGACTGAATTTTGTTTTCTAAAGTTATTTGATGTTGCATTAGTTTTGTACATGTTCTCTTCTGAGGGGGATAAATGTGCTCTTTGATTATAAATAACTATAGGTACTCTGGCTTCCCAGAGGCATACCAATGCATGCAAGATAACCTGTTTCTAGAGAAGTGAAGTATGTAATTTTTATATTTACTTTGTCTTCAGTGATTCATTTGTAGAACAGTAGCTACACAGGCATGTTGCTGTCTTAAAATATTAGTAGACATGCTCACCACTAGGATTATAATATGATGGCTTGTATTTATCATTAAATTCAAATGCATCTTTTTCCTTTCAGATTAAAGAGCAGAAGGTTGTAGTGGATGAGCTTTCAAATTTGAAGAAGAACCGGGTAAGATTTTACAAATTTGCTTTTGACTATTTCATTTTATCAGAGAAATAAGCATAGAGGCAAGAAGGGAAACAAAATCAGAGCATGCTGTCTTTAGTTTCTTTTAGTAGAGATTTTAATACACATGTGGTCTGCTGTTCTCAGAATAATTTGTCCTGCAAATGATTTATGTATACTTGTGCAGTGTAACATAGTATGTTGTTGGAAGTTTTTGCTTTTTTTTAATGTTTTGAGTTATTTCATTAAGATGTTTGAGTTGATCACAAGGATTCATGAGGTGTTCTAACTTTTTCTGTGCATGTGTTTAAAATAGAATATGATCTCTTGTGGATGAGGAAAAGGGACATTAAGAATTGTCTTGGATTGAGCATTAAATGCTTTTTATGGTACAGCATTAGAATGTTGGTGTTGGCAGGGCAGAACTTACCTCTTCACTTTTATACCAGAAGTGTTTCTTGGGACCCACAGCAGCTTCTGCTGCAGTGTGGTTCCAGAATCTGCTGCTTTGACTTAATACAGTGTGGCTTCTGTTTTACAGAAAGTTTATAAGCAGCAACCCAACAGCAACATATTCTTCCTTGCAGACCGAACAGAAACGCTGTCTCAATGCAAAAGTAAGTTTGCAGTGTAAAACTGTCTCAGATAACTGAGTATTTAAAAGCTGTATTTGCAGCTAATTTCAGAGGTATGTTAAAATGAGAAACTGGCAGCTGCGTATCAAATACAACGTCATAGGAGAATGGATAATAGAGGTGATGATGGAACAAGCATTAGAAGAGTATAAATATAGAAGTAAAAATTTAATTTTCTGGAGTGAACAATTGCTACTTCTCTTTGCTTTGATTTGGGTTAATAGTGTTGCCATTTTAATTGTCAGTTTCCTTTTCTTACTACAAATGTTTAAGTCATACTGACTATATAGGTAGGAGTTGGTCATTCCCCTATTGCACTGTGGCTTTCTTTGGAAGAAAATAAAGTCACCATCATTGTATAATTAAAGAAGAACATGCTACAGTAAGCTTATATAGCTTGTGTTAGTAATGATGGAACACAAACATAGCACTTTGGTTAATTAGTGTTTCATGTTTATCACTTTAATTGATCAAGTGGCTGGAATTATTAATTTTGTAGATAAACTCTTAAATTTATCTATGCATAAACTTTCCTGTTTATGAACCTGATCATTTGTATAATTTTCTCTTAAACAGATACATTAGATGAATTAAAGAAAGCACATCAGGAGCTGGAAAATTCAGAAAAGGCTAAAATCAAGAAGTAGTTCATGTGAATTCCCCGTTGCAATGTGTGGCATTTGCTGCGTTGTTACCTTGTGCAGACAGCGTGCGATTCGTGATTTCCTTAGTGAAGACATCCTCTGCCGTCTGAGAAGACGAGGACCAGACAGTAGTCAACAGCTGAAAAAAACTGTGTCTGATCTCTCTTATGAATGTCTGTTTTCAGGCCATGTACTGCACTTGAGGGGACTGGTGACTCCTCAGCCTCTGGAAGATGCCAATAGCAATATTTTTCTTTGGAATGGAGAAGTTTTCAGTGGAGTGCATGTAGGAGACCTGGAGAATGATACTGAAGTAATGTTTCATCATCTGGCTTTATGCAGCAGTGAAATGGACATTTTGTCACTCTTCTCATCACTTCGGGGTCCCTGGTCTTTTATTTATTATGAAGCATCCAGACACAGTCTTTGGTTTGGCAGAGATTATTTTGGTCGTCGTAGTTTGCTTTGGCAATTCAGTAATGAAGTTGACAGTGCTTTTTGTCTCACATCTGTAAGTGGTTGTTCTGAAGCAGACAACCAATGGCAAGAAGTCCCAGCATCTGGAATTTTCAAAATTGATCTCAAAGCTTGTGCAACAACTAAATCTTTGTCTTTAACATTGTTTCCATGGAAGTACAGCTGCAGAGAGAAAGCAGTAGAAGAAACATGCATTAATGTTCTTGACCAAGTGTCAAAAGACTTACCAAACCATGTACATCTCGTGGGAAATGAATCAAAGCTGTGTCTTAGAGCACCAGTCGTTCCCTTAAATAAAACAGTTTCTCAAGCTTTAGGTGCTTGTCCAGGCTCTAATTTTAGCAATATTAACTGTGTGGTTGCTGTAGAAACCCTTCAAGAACTTCTTGCAGAGGAACACAAGAAAAAATTAGCCTGTCAGTTTATTGATGTTTTAAGTGAAGCAGTCAAGAGAAGAGTTCTATGTCTCTTTAGAGATGAAGATCAGAAAACAAGGCAAGTTCCAAGCATGTCTCGTAAGAAAGCACATGTTGCAGTGCTCTTTTCTGGTGGCATTGACTCTATGGCTATTGCAGCCCTGGCTGATAAACATGTGCCTTTGGAAGAGCCAATTGATCTTCTCAATGTAGCTTTCATGATGAAAGAGCAAGCTAGGCACAAGGGTACCGCTAAGAGACATACCAGCCGTGAAGTACAGCTTCATTTGCTTTGTCCTCAAGAAAGCTGTCAGGATCTTGATGCTGACACTGGTACTCATTTATCTTGCTTTGATGTTCCTGACAGAATCACTGGTAGGGCAGGACTGAAGGAATTAGAAGCCATTAACCCTTCAAGAACCTGGAACTTTGTGGAAATTAATGTTACACTAGAGGAGTTGAAAAAAATGAGAAAACAACACATTAATTATCTAATCTATCCACTGGATACAGTCTTGGATGACAGTATTGGCTGTGCAATTTGGTTTGCTTCCAGAGGAGAGGGTTTTATTAGTAACCAAGGAGAAGAACTGAAACCATATAAAAGTCCTGCAAAGGTACTGGGTTTTTTAGTTTTCTGCCTTATGTTTGACCTCTGAATGTAAAAACAGTTTTGTTGATTCAGAAATCAGCTGGGATCTTTGAAAGGAAGGCTTTTGAAATTCAGTGTCAGAATGTAGAGTAGTTCTATAATTACAGTATTTGTGTAATTCTAGAGTTAAAAATCACGTTCAGTTCTTTTGTCATGTAATGTGCATGGCTTTTCAGTGAACTTGGATATGCAATATTATAATAGGAATAAAATAACTACCATCTGTAATTTTTGATTCTGATTTCTCACTTCTCTACTCCTGATGGTTTGTGTAGGGAAGAACACAATTTAATTTCAGCTGTTGAAGGCACAGTAATGGGCCAGATGTAATAGTGGTTTTTCCCTTGATAACATTTTACTGTACTTACTGAGTAGTGTAAGCCATTTCTACTTTGTGTAATGTAGTTGTTACTAACCCAATAGCTGGTAAACAAATAGTACTCTGGGTGTACATATGACCTAACCTTTAGCAATAATTTTTAAAGGCTGGTGTTTAACAAATGCTGTTTATTATCACAGAAACTAACAAAGACATTCTTCAGATATACTGGTGTATTTGTGATACGTATGACATTATTTTGATGTTTTTTCCTTGCTCCACTAGCAGTGTTTGCGTGTACTTTTAGGTCTGATTGTGAACATGAGTCAAGTTACCAGTGACTTTACAGGGAATTATTTCAGGCTTCGTAAACATGTAAGGCACAGCCCATCCTGATAGGTAGTCTTCAAAAGATGTGTATTAAAAGTTTTCTCCTTAAGAGGTAGTTAAACGTTTAAGATCTGTTACATATTAACTTGCATAGATACTAAGATTTCTTATATTCTGCTTCCTTAGGTTGTGCTTACGGGAATTGGAGCAGATGAGCAGCTTGCTGGGTATTCTCGACATCGTGTTTGCTTCAGAAAAGATGGCTTGGAGGGTCTTAATAAAGAACTTGAAATGGAGTTAGGTCGCATTTCTTCTCGAAATCTTGGTAGAGATGACAGGGTCATCGGTGATCATGGAAAAGAAGCCAGGTATTACTGTTATAGCATGAAGCAAAACTGGTTTTGCTGGTTAGAGGCAGTTTTTAACACCCCTAACAAAATCATAATTGAAACTTGTGTGTGTTTTATTGTCTCTAGTTCGGCTGCAGTTTTGTTAATGTGTACTGTGTTGTGGAGTTTTTGGTTTTTTTTTTTTAAAAAGTGGTCTGTAGTATACTGTGGAAGAGTTACTTAAGGAAATTTAGCAACTTGATTTCCATCTAGAAGTTTTAAGAAGCAGCAACAGATGTTGAAATAGGGAAATTTAAGCTAGCTTTATAATTTTAAGCTAAACGGTCTTTTGCACAACTTTGAAGTGTTCTGATGTGGACCTTTGGGGAGTGTCTCTGGAGAATGACAGTGTAACAGTAGTTGTGTATTCCTGTCCGTGCAGTAAAGGCACAGTCAATATCCACCACAGTTCATGGCTGTTAAATCTGAAGAGTCGAAGAATCATTTTATTTGTGTCTACTTCCTCCATGCTACCATCAGCTTGCAAAAAATTCCTTAAGTGTTACCAGGAGCAGAGGCCACTCAGGTGCATGAAAGGTTTTTTCATGTGATCTTTGTGCCAGTTTCCAAATCTGTTCCTAGCCACACATTTTCAGTTCAGCAGAAAACAGTTGCAGTAGTGGATGTACAGTGCTCTTAACCATGCACATGATTAGGTGTGAATGCCTGAAATTCAGAATATCAGAATTTGTTGTGTAAATCTTTTTGTTTCAAAATTACAGTGTAGTTTCACAGAGTCTTTGCATGTGGTAAAGGGGAAAACCAAGACTATCCCTATGAAATTTTTAAAGGGTCTTTCCCCACTTGTATCTCTCTTTCAGGTTTCCTTTTCTTGATGAAGATGTTGTGTCATTCCTCAATTCTCTGCCTGTCTCAGAAAAAGCTGATTTGACTTTACCTCGAGGGCTTGGTGAGAAACTGATTCTGCGCCTTGCAGCCAAGGAGTTGGGCCTGACAGCCTCGACTGTTCTGCCAAAAAGGGCTGTACAGTTTGGATCTCGGATTGCAAAACTAGAGAGCAACAGTGAAAAAGCATCTGACCCATGCAGCAGACTGAAGTTACTTTCAGTAGATGAATTATAAAGCTGTATTTTGAGATGCTGCACTTACTCTATATGCAAATTCTCCAAATCTTTAAAGTTTTCTTAGGATGTTTGGTCTGGGTTTTTTTACACACTTGGACATAATTATTAAAAATCAGAGTTGGACGTGTATGAGAGACTCAGTATGAATGCATCCTCCACTTTTTTTTGCTTGTTTTAATACTGAGAATGCTAGTTACTATGCTAGTTTGGCATAGTAACTGGAATCACTTTGGTGATACCACAGAGCATTCGTTTCTCTGACAGGTGATTTTCACCACTTGTAATCCAAGTGCTGTCACTAAACATAATGGCATTGAAACAATTTTTATTGAACAAGTTATAGTTGCATTTATTAAGGTACTCTTTAAGATGCCAACAATCGTATCTTTTTTAATTTTGGCACCTTGATGGAATCTTCTTCAACTCTTTTTGAAATATCAATTCCAAGGGGAGCTCTAGAAAACAAAATTATGAATTTGTTAAAAATTAACATCATTGCCATATCACACAGATGTACAGCTTCACAGACCTTTTTTACAATTGGCACAAGAGTTAAAGTATGTCAGTACACTCCCTGCAGTTCTAAGACTGTAACCATTAAAATGATCTATCTGAAGCTGTACCTGGAAACATCTTTACACTAAGGAAATATAGGCATTTGTAGCCATTCCAAACTCTAGAAACACAGTTGTGATTTCAAAGCCATCTTCTGCGGCTGTTGTTTTATTCAGATTCTGATTTTAGTTGAGAATTCATTTTATGTCTCACTGACGAACACAAGACACACTAGAGATTCACAGGTATCTCCTATGATAATCTTAAATAATGTATTTTCTATAGTAAGTAAAATTTAGTCTTTTATTCACTGAAATATATACAGCAAATTATTTTTGAAGTAGAATATTTTGCAATTTTTCATGTGAAAATTGTAATACTTTTTTTTTTTGTATTGACACCATCCAAGTCTGTTTTTCTGAAGAGGGAAAAAAACCTGAAAAAAAATCCCAAGTTTAAGACCAGCTGGTACTTTTGAAATATCAGCATTTTCTTTGGCCTTAAGCCTAAGATCTATACAATCATAGTAGGAAAACACATAGAACTTGTGTGCTGTATGGCAAATTAAGTTTCTGAGCCAAAACGAATAAAAATGCCAGCCACGATCATATGTATTTAACAACTGCCTTGGAAAGTAATTGTTAAAATTTGGATGTGCTGCAAGGACACTCCTCAGCAGTTTGTGCCTCTTTTTCATGTGACCTTCTCCCCTTCTGCTGCCTGCAGTGAGGAGAGACTGGGAATGCAGTCACTTACCTTGGTTCATAGCGGATGCCATCAGCGCTGCGTAGAACCCCCAGTCCTGCACGTAACCTTTCAATGCCATTCCTGAGCAAGGAAGCAATTCCATTAAAGTGTATGTCACAACTCTGAACACGAGCACATGGTTCAGTCAGCACATAAAGAGGTTCCTGACTCTGATTCCTCTGGTTCCTGTCAACTTTAAACAACATTACAGGAGCACATACAAAGAGCAATAAATCTTACCATGCAATCATAACACCATTATCAGTGCAGAGTCTTGGAGGAGGACACAGTAAAGCAAAATCATTTGCATCTGCCAAATTCTGTAGACCTTTTCGGATGTACTGATTACTTGCGACTCCTCCTGATACAACCTGACAGCATTTCAAAAAGAAAAAAGGCATTAACTCAAAAGTACTGATGGGTCACACACAGCTAGCATCCTGTTCAAAAAGCATTATCAAAGGAAGTTCTAAAGACAACAATAAATGCTGCATTTGAAGATTAAAACATTCCAGAAAAGAGCTAAGTGAGCTTATTATGCTAAAAGCATTCCTGGAGCATGTCAGTCTAGTGGAAGTGTCCCTGCCCATGGCAGGAGGGTTGGAACTGGATGATCTTTAAGGCCCCTTCCAAGCTAAACCAGTCTATGGTTCTAGAACAGCTGGGAAGTACTGAGGAGCACAAAGTCAAATTATATGGCCTAAATTGTAATGGGAGGTTATATTATATAGTAAGAAAATCTCACTCTAGCTTGAAACCCTAGCTTGAAACTCTAAATGTTTATATGACCATTACTTCAATCCTGGTATTTTAACAATATAATACCTACTGAGATCTTCCTCATGTGTCAAGGTAGAAAGTACAGTAAGGCATCTGCATCTTCAAATGATGTTATATAGTCAGATATTGAAAGGAAAAAAACTATACCCACCAAAGTGGCATTGTTGGATGGCAAGATGCTGTTCTTGATGCAGAACAGCATGGCTCGGTATGTCCTCTGGATAATATGAACGGCCACTGCGTGCTGTACGGCAGCAGCAACATCCTTAACACAGGACAGGATCTCACCTTCTTGAATACCTATAAAAGTATATCATCAAAGGGGGTCCCTGAGTGTAGGTCATCAAAAGCTCAGTTTGTATCTGACTGCCTAAAAATACCTTCTTCTTTTTCTTTTTGTACAATGGCATTATTGACAAGGTTCTGAAGCCCAGAGAAGGAGAAGTCGCAGTTCCGATAGTGCTGCATGGGCAGTCGGAAGGTGAGCAGTTCCTGGTTCCCAGTCTGAGCCAAGTGCTCTATGGCCTTCCCCCCAGCCATGCTGTGACACTCTGGGTGCTTTTTTAGTGACAGTCTTCTTGCTACCTAAGGAGATGATAAACAACAGACTTGGAATCAGTTCCTCCTGGAACTGCATCACTGTACTGTAGTTCATAGAGTAAAACGTGACAACAAAAAATACAGTCCAATGTAAAATTACAAACAGGGCATGGTAAGAGTAAGACATAACACCAGCCCAGCAGGATATTTTTTTTCCTCGAGTATTTAGAAATGCACTTCTAGAACAATCTGGGCAAACATATGGATCAACAAATTTTGCAGGAAACATTAATTGTTTCATTTTTAAGCAACAGGAAGCATATACAGACTGCCATACTGTATTATCAGAAACAATAGATCAAAGTTGGTTTGAACTTTTAAAAATCCCCTTTCTGACTGCATGCACTCCCACAATTTTTTAATTAATATGCACAAATACTGTTTAAAAACTTTGTGTCTGAGAACAAAACCATAAGTGACCCATTTTACAGACTCTACTCAGGGACCCAGAAAACTTAAGATTCTGAAAGCCAAACCACACTTTACAAACTGTAAAAACTAAAATTAGTAAGAAATGTTTTAATATGCATTGTTTTAAATCTGACAGCATCCTTCAAGATACCTCTATCAATCTTCTCAAATTAATACAACTTCTCTGTATAATCAGTATCAGTATCATGTATAATCAGTAATGAAATTTCCAACACCAGTTTTGGTTATGTTGCCTATTTGCTAAAATATAATTAATGTACATACATTGAAATTGATGTTTTGTGTACATTTTCAGCAGTCTTTCTTGTCTTAAATCTATGGTATTTCAAAATGAAAAGTTACATAAAACTCGCATTGAATTGCTGTCCTCAGGCTGATCATAATACTACTGTTATGTAGTATAAATGCAATAATAAGAAAAAAACAAGTAAGAAAAAATGAGGAAAGAAAATATTACCTTATCCAGCATGTCACCTGGTGCGATGTCGATGGACTGTCCAAGCAGGAGGAAATCTGAAACTCCTTGTGCTACTGCCAAGAGACAGTGACCTCCAGAGATTAGGAGAACTAAGAAGGGAAATTCCAGGTGATGTGTGAGCCTGATGGTCAGTGCGTGAGCCTCCATGTGATGGATGGGGATGAAGGGCTTCTGGTGCCTGTTGACCAAGCTCTGGCTGTACTGCAGCCCCACGCCCAGGCTCAGAGCGAGCCCGGGTTTCACTGTAGTGGCCACAGCCGCGAGCTCGGCTACAGAAACGCCACTGGCATGAAGGGCCTCCTGTACCACCTGCTCGATGTTTTCTCTGTGAAGCTGCTGTGCCACCACAGGAATTATTCCACCTGTTCTAGTAAAACCGAGGAATTACAATGCATTGGTATTTCATAACAAGATAGAATGCCACAAAAATAGTTTTCAGGCACCTCTTAACCTTGTCATGTCCTGCCTGTTTCCTTAGTGCATTCTCAAATGCCTTGTTTACTGTCAGGAGCACTAAAGAGAGCATAATTATCAGTGGAAGGTCAGAAAAGGATGTAACTTTCCCTTTTTTGGTAAAGATGCTTTTTAAATGTATCTCAACACTGTTCCAAAACAACTTAATATTCATTGTCAGGTCATGTTCTTAACCATCAATGCTTATGTTTGATTAATTTTCCCTTTAAAAAGTCAAGACATTTGGTGATTTTAACAGTAGCAATGATTTCATCTTTTATTCAAGCTAGGGAAGTAATCTGTCTCTCTTTGAAAGAAAATAATGGAGGAAGCTTTTTAAATGCCTGGCATTTCTTTCCTCCCCTAGTACTGTCTCAGGCAGTACGTGCTGTGGTCCAAGCAATACATCTTCACACCTACCCACCACTTACTGAGTTACGGAGCAGGGAAGACTTTATATAGATGATCTAAGTAACAATAACAATAAAATCGTTATTAAGGCAGAAGCCTTGAGAGAAGTCTATTCTTACTGTAAATGAACCTCCTTCTGACAGTGCAGTGCTTCTCCAAGAACACAGCCAGCTTCATCCACCACAGCAGCGCCGGTGTCGTCACAGCTTGTCTCTATTCCCAAAAGCAGTCTGCGAGAACGCTGCTTTCCAGAGTGAACAGAGCTGCCCCTCAGCCACGCAGCTCGGCCGTGCTTAACTGACCCCAAAAGGCTTTTGGCAATACTGCTCATTGTTTATCTACCTGATGGTTATGTCTAGAAGAGAACTGTATAATTTATTATTACTGGAGGGTTTTCAAGCACGTGTTCTGCTGATTTTCTGAAGAGCTTTTACAGTTACGAATGGCCACACATGACATTTAAGCTCCTAAGAAAAAATAGCTGGGAGGTAACGTCTTGTTTTACCTGAATTACGTGTGAAGAGAGTTCCTCACCACGCTTGCTGGTGGTGCCCCTTGCAGCCCTAAGGGAGGTCACAGCCCGCCCGTGGCCCGCAGCAGAAGCGGGTGAGCGCTGCTGCGCGGGCGGAGCCGGGCTGCTCTGGCCGCTCTGCCGCTTCCCGTCACGGGCTCGGCCCCATTCCCGCGGATCCCCGTCCCGCTCGCCCAGGGGGAGAGACGGCCGGAACCCCCCGCCGGATGCCCCGCCCGTGTCGCGGCGCCCTCCCGCTGTCCCCGTGTCGCGATGTGCCGCCACCCCCGGCCCTCGCCCGCCCCGCTCCCGGGCTCGGCCCCGCCCCGAAGGAAACACGGGGCGGTGCTCCGGGCCCGGCGCAGCCGCCGTGCGGGAGAGCGGCCGGCAGCGCGGGGCCCTCCGCTGTGCTCCGCAATCCAAGGGCTTCGTCCAGCCGCCCCGAGGCGCCCCGGGCCCTCGACCTGCGGACACGAAATTCGGGCAATGTCTTGCAGTCCCTGCCCCTCGGCGGCGACTGTCAAAGGCAGCACAGACTTGTGATGGCCATTCTTTAAAAATCAGCCAGTTACCACTTTCTGTGCAAACAACATAAAGTACTGATTACTTCCAGTCGCTAAGGAAAATTTATAACTCACTGCTTTTTTTTTAACAGCATCTTTATCGATAAAGTAAGTAGCCAGAAAATATTGTAGCAAGAAACAAAGTACACCACTGTGGGCTTGTCTTTTTTTATTTTTAATTTTTTTTCCAGCTCACTGGCTGCCACTGCAACCAAAATGTAAATCAAGTCTTAAATTGAGTCTTCTGTTGAATCTGAGCCGGTTTTGGCTGGCAGACACACAGCAGACTTCAGAATTCAGCCTTTTTCCACAACAGAGAAATAAGTGCTCAGAGCTGTAGATGTACCTCCTTCACTCGAATTCCAGAGCTGATTATATACAAGATTACCCCGTACTATACAGTACCCCTAAAACACAGCATTCCTCCACATTTCCAAGACATGCAAGTTATCTATACCTTTTTTTGAAAAAGCATAGTTAGTCCATGTGATTTGCCTACTCACCTACTTCTACTTCAGCTTCTAATCTAGCCCACAACCTACACAGTTTCCCTTACGTGTTCTGACACTTGTTCCATAACATAGCAGCTTCTCCTACAACAGCAGCAACCCTTTCCCCACCACCTCACAGGCCTCTCAGCTACTGAAAAATAACCCATCAGTCAGCATCAGAGAAAACAGTCAAAAATCCACACCTATAAAGAAATTGCAATTTTTCAGGATGTCCCATTTACGCCTAGAAAAGTCAATATCCTGTTAAGCAAAATGAAATAAACACAACAGTGGCAACTTGTAAAAGCATACATAAACCGAGCTGTCGAGTTGATGAGGAAATCCCCTGAGCTGGCAGTTAAGGACTTTCTTCAGTCATTGTGACAAAAAAAAAAAATTTAAAAAAAATCACAACAACAGAGAAGGCAGGAATAATACCATCAATTTATGCTTGCTGTCACAGTACTTACTGTGGGACAAACTTTTACGATGCAGTAACAAGCACAACCACATACAGCAGAAACTACCTAATTTCACTTAATATAAGAATGTGGCCTCACCAGTCCTTGGCATTGAGGATTCTGGATTTATATGTGAAGTTACCACCTGCATTATGGATGAGGGGTATTATGAAACTCTGCTCTCCATTTCAGCTGTTACTTGCAACTTCCTTACAAGCCACCTGCATCAGCCGCACACACAGTCTTAGTGGGGATTAGGCTTTAGAGCTGGGCCTGCCCAGTTCTTCATGGAAATCTTTCTTCTACACGTTTCCAATCCACACTGAAGTATTTGAAGGCATCTTCTTATAAATCGATTTTTCATCCCAGACAAGGCTGCGGGAAGCAGGAATTGTATCCCAGACGTGAAAGCATCTCTCCCTGACTACAATGAGATACTCAGCACAGCAGACTACTCGTTTCCTTCACCCAGGGAACAGCAGGAGCCATGTCAGGGGCGGTCAGTGTTGAACCTTTCTGCTTAATATTTATTGATGCCAAAGATTCGAACCCCGTGCAACTGTGGCAGCTTGGGGATAAGCACGGTCATGAGAGAGGCTGTGTTGAGGATAAAGTGTGTGGGATCATACTTTGTATAGAAACTTGTCAGGAAGTACCTGCAAGAGAAAAGTGAGCAAGCTTAGCTGATGGCAGCCTTGTCTAAAACACATACAAGGTGTAGTTGAAAGAAGTACTTTAGTGATCAGTAAGATTTTACTGGTCAACGACACCTATTCCTGTATTAAATATCTCACCTGAATAGTGAATATCTAGAGTATCTACAGCAAAATTACGGTCTAAGTCTCTTCTTCCCATACTCTCAAGGTGCTAAAAAGTAACTCTTAGTCTACTATTTTCTTCCAGCACTTCTCGCCACCTTATTTTGAGGAGGTATACATATTTTTTCAGTTTCTGTCATCTACGAGCCAATTTTCTAAACACGATGCAGGATCTTCCCTCCCCTCTCACTCTGCCATGTAAGTGTACATGTAAATTTTCTTCAGGAACAAACAGAAAGACTTTAAAAATTGGGTACCAAATATGTATCTGATTCTCTCTAGTTACATAACCACACTTCTGTCAACAGAGACAGGTGTGTAGCATTTCTAAGGCATTTACATAGTTAGTGTAAATAGAAGACAGTACGTAAAAGCAAAATGGACACCAGACCCCATTTACTGAGGACTGACATACTCATAGCTCACAAAAGAGTTAATAAATGCTGTGACAAAAGCAATTAGTTTAGATTTTCAATATTTATGACTTCACAATCTCTTAAAGCACTTCAAGAGTTAACAGTAAGGTTTCCTCACAGCATTTCTAATCCTTAAAACCTGCTCCATTAATAACTGTTTACAAACTTTGACTTCAGTATGTGAAATGTCAAAAGCAGCAGAAGAAAGGTTGTTGATTACATAGCCTATAAATAAATACTCCCTACATCTGTGATGTAGAAACAAACAAACAAGCAGAAAAAAAAGACAGGAGATGCTTTTAGATTGTAAATTGCAACCCATTACGTTGCAGCTTTTGAAATCATGGCTTCATGTGTCAATTCATCTGTAACACAGTTTTGAACTCACAGAATTATAGGAGAGATTGTGAAGAACTTCCTTGAAGATGTGAATTGTACTCCATAATCCAGTTGTTCCCAGTGTGTTAGTAGCCTAGCTTTGCCCTGATCAGGTGTTTCAAAAGGAGTTCCCTTTACTGCATGCAAAAACACATACATTCCCTGGGGAAAATAAAAAGTGAATACAGAGGCACTTTTAGAAATATTTTTAAATAACTGTAACACTGTTCAATGCATTATACAATTAAAAAAAAAAAGAGAGGGTGAGTGAATTCTCACCCAGAAGAGCTGCTAACGTGTAATGACAAATTATTGAAGAGGAAGGAAGAGAAAAGAAGTGATTTGCCCGAGACTGTGCAGTCATTGGCAGAGTCAGAATTAAAGCCAAAGTCTGTGTGACATCCAATCCACTCCCTTGCCTTCTACATTAAGTGGCAAAAATTCCATTAATTCAACAGAATTTCAACAAGCATGGCAACAAGTGTGGGGCTGCTGATTTGTATCACCACTTTCCCAGCACAGTGTGAAATGAGTGATAAGCAGAGTGTGCACAAAGCAAAAACCTACCTACAAATACTGACAGTATCACCCAAACCCCTGAAAGCTTTCCCAGCCCCTTAGCAGCTTCAAATCCTTAGAAGCTGACTAAGCCTTCTGCTGAATACCACCTGTCCACCTCTTTGCTTTCCCTAACCACACTGGACTTTGTCTGTGACTGTTCCTGTTTGATGGGAACACACCATGTCTGGTTTGTTCTGAAAGACCAATTTGGGCCTCTTGGGTTGAAATAGGGGACTACGCCCTCTTCCACTTTTAAAAAACACTTGTTTTCTATCAAAGAGAACACACCAACTCCAAGCAAGAGTGTCTATCAGAAAATATCAAAGATTTTCTTCCCTTTCTTATGCACTGGAAAAAATATTATAGAAAGCTTTATATAGAAAAAAAAATCACATTTCTTCCAAATTCTTAAAATGGAGGTGAAATCTCAGCAAATCACTTCATGTCTCCTTCCACCTTTTTTTGGAACAGCCTCCAGACCAGAGCCCTGTGAACCTAGGACAATTGATTTTTTTTTAATTAATTTTTTGATTCGTGATGTTTGCAGTGTCTCAGTTTTAATAACCATAAAGACACTTCTAGGGCAGTTCCAAATGCTTACTACACATTTTATTTCACAGTGGTACTTGCAGAAAGAACCACCAAAAATGCTTTTAAGGTTAGCTAAGAGTTTTCCATTACTGGAAGCCCAAGATATTTTTTTGTCAAACCATTCGAGGTTTCGTTTCCAAAAGAAGTGCCATTTAAATTCTGAAATATCCAAAAGTGCAATTTATACTCATCTTCTAGTGTTCCACTACAAAACTACTTGCCAGTGCATGCTCTCATCCCTGTTGTCATTACAGCTACTTGCAATGAGTTCAGTAAGGCATGTGGGAAATATTTAGTAATACTTGTCTCTGCCAACATCTTCTGAAGTCAGACATGTCTGATGCTGTCAAAGATAACACACAAAATGCTCTAATCACAGTTACAATTCCACCAGTAGTTTTAAACCTATCTATAAAACCAAAAAGCTCAAATAAAAATTTACATTCAAGAGGATATTACCCATCCTCAGTGAACTATCATTTTCCTAAATAAGAAAGGAGTTATCTTTTTGTCAAGTCTTCTTTGCTGGTAATATTAAGTTTAAGAAAGCTGAGTTAAGAAAAGCTTTAAGAAAGCTGAGTTAGCAAACCTTGAATCTGATGTAAATTGCTGGGTTTTGGCCCTCTTTTCTTTAAGCATGGCAGGACCATTATAAATAGCATTACTTTAGGTGATTACAAGAAAATGATAGCATCCTGGGGAGAGGAGCAGAAAGCAGCATACAAAATCTTTTGCATACAAAAATCTTCATGCAAATCACAGCTCTCTGAATAACAAATGGTTTCAGGGCTGGGGTCAAAATAATCCAGTTTATCCCACTGCTTTCAAGCATGATTTCTCTAACATTGTGTATAGTGACAACACTGCATGCTGAAGTCATTCTGAGTTATGTAGCTTGGCCAGAAATCTAAGCTAGAAGAAATAGAATAAAAATATTTCTATTAAAGAAAATAGGTAAGGTGCTAAAGTTAAACATTTTGGGATACTAACGGACTTATGTGGAAAAATTAGTAGATAGTGTCCTAGAATTAAAAATGTGATAATTTATGGATTCAGCACAGCTCTCTAATAATATACAGAGCATTGTAGAAGTTGGTTGGCATGATGATTTTATGTCTGCAACCTTCCAGCCTAATTAAATGCCATTTAAAGGAATACATAACTACATAAAGAGTAGTTCAGGTCTTTCAGGCTTAAACTGAAAGTGGTCATGCATGGATCACTCCTCCTCCCCAAAACAGCCAATCATTTGTGGGTAGGCCAAGGAGAAGTGGCGTTTCGGACAGCAGGATTTCATTGTTCATACAGGCTGGCTATTTTCCTCTTCCCTTGCTACTGAAAATAAATACAGAGGAACAACAACTTCTGAAATCCTTTTCCAAGAGAGGGTACTCACCAGGTTGTGAATGACATTCGTTAAAGTCCAGGCGACAGGGACACTAAAGAAGGGAATGCTGAGCAGGACAATGTGCAGCATGCCGACTCCGAGCGCGTATGTCAGCCACATTCCACGGCTGTTCATCACCCGAGTGTTTGGATTTACCTCGCTGTGGGCAACTCCTACGTTCATTTTTACCCTATAAAACAGATCTATTAGAAGACTGAGACTCCTGTTACAGAGGAGTACTTAATATGCAACTTTCAAATGTGGGGGAAAAGCTATTTTAAAGAAGCAGGTCTGGAGAGAAACAGTGCATGAACCAGGATGTACCTCAAGATCTTCAAACTATGGTTTATAGAGAAATCAGTACAAAGGGACAGTTGGGAACTGTTTGTTTAAAACAAGTCCAAACAAATAAAACTCACTAGCCTGCTACAGAAAGGACATTAAAAAAAAAAAAAAAACAAGCTGTGATGTCAGAAGCTAAAGTTGCAAAACTATAAGAAACCAAACTAATTAACTTTCATCCTCTGAATTAAGTTCCTCCATCCATGACAACATCCAGAGTTCTCTTCCACTTCCCACACAAGACAATCTTCCTCCTCTTTCTTGTTCATGTAATGGTTAGTGAAGAATTCTGCATACACCAATTACCTAGCCACCTACTTCTAGAAAGAACAATGAAGGAGTAATCTATGTCTCTTTTTCTTGAAGCAAAGTGCAGATTTCCTCTCTCCATCTATTAGTTTTCAGACAGACATTTCCATCTTTTAAATCTGGCTGAAATTAGAGAACAGATTCAAAAGTTTTCTAAGCAACAGACCCACGCAGAGATACACAGGATAATTTCATAAATTGATATATTCAGGAAATTGACAGAATTTACCTAGAGTGCCACTCTCGTCCTACTGCAGTAAAATTTGTAATGATAATTTGAAAAAAACCCAAACTATTGCTTACTTGAAACTCACATCATCTCTGAGACTATGTATATTCACTTATGGGACTGGGATGAAGGATTTTTTAGCAGTCATCTGAATCAGAATACAAAAGCACTATTTAACCAGCAAAAGCAGCTTGCTTTTGGTGGGAAGTTTGTTTCTGACACTTAGTTTTGTACAGAGCATAAAATATATATAAAATACTCGACTGTTCTGCATTATGAACAGCAGTAGACTAAAAATAGATACGATGAACCTGAACCCGAACCGGGGCACTGTCGACATTAATTAGTACCCGTCGCGAAGCATTCCGAGCCGTGCACTTACAGGGGACACATTACCTGAGATGGGCGACGCGAAGCTGTTCCTCTCTCCGTGGGATGCA